>CM038146.1:200350667-200548015 GCA_021437245.1 Aegilops speltoides | reverse complement strand
TGATCTCCACACTTGATAGCTCGTTTCTGAGAACATTTTTTTAAAATAATTGCCGTATTACAAGTTTGTTATTTTTCCTGGAAACTTGTCCCCATATAATGACACAATGCAAAGGTTTTCCAATTTTTTGATTTTTTTTGAATTTTATATGCCCGTTTCAAAATGCGGTCAAAACGGCGGGAATGACCATTCCTAGGTAGTGGTTGAATCTTGGAATTTTTTTGGTGTTTCTATGATTAAATAGATACTTATGTAACTAAAAATGATTTTTGGAAAAAATAAATAGCAAACTATGAGGCAGCTGCAGTTCAAATTTGACCCGCTTCCAACTGAATCGGCGACAATTTGTCTTTTTCACGAGAGGTGGATCAAAACTTTTTTCACCCAACCATTTGGTCAATTGTGCATTAAATATGGCCTAGTATTTTATAAAAATGATTTGGTCCAATTTTGCAACAATTATTTGGTAGTTCCTTCACAAAAAAACCTCCTTTCGGGCACTCGGAAAATGGAAAATGAGTTTTCCTTCACTAGAGGTTGCTCGAATCATTTGACACCCAATCATTTGGTCAATTATGCATTAAATATGGCATAGTATTTTAGAAAAATTATTTGGTCTAATTTTGCAACTAATATATGGTAGATCCTTCAGAAAAAACCCGATTATTGGCACTCCAAAAATAAAAAAATGATTTTTTGTGCAAAGAAAACGAAAACCCCTAAAATCAAAATTGTTTGTCGTCCCAAGATACACACTTGTGCAAAATATTGGGTCATTTTGAAAAATATAAGCGGGTAATATGTTGAATGTTTACCTAGAATAAGAGGGTACAAAATATAAAAAACAAAAGAAAAAACAAAATTGCACAAGCTGAATGATGATTGGTGGAATCTGGTGTGGCATGGATCAGTGACGTGGCAAACATCCATCCATCGATCAATTCATCCAGCCCACCGCAGAAAGCATCCATCCATCGATCCATTCATCCAGCCTCTCTCCCTCTTGCCCGAACCCTAGAGCTCCGTTCCTCCCTGCCGCCGCCACCTCCACCTCCCTCTCCCCGATCCACCACCCATGGCGCCAGCCAGAGCAGCCACCGGCGATGGTGATGGCAAGGCTAGAGGCCGCCGGATCCAGGATCAGGGCGGCGCATAGCCCCTCCTCCCGTGAGATCCGGGACGCCGCCGCCTATCTGGATCGAGCAGCTCCTCTGCCCGCTGCACCGTCTCCCCATCTAGATTGAGTAGTTCCACCGGGCTCTCCTCTGGCCACTGCACCATCTCCATCGACCGGATTTGGTGCTCCTCGCGCGACCCACCCACCAGAACGCGGCTAACCCTAGCCACCACCGCGGATGCCATGTCTTCCCTAACGTCCTTGGCGAGGTTCGTGTTGTCCCCATCCCCTCCTCCTCCTCCTCCTCTACCTTTCCCTTCCCTCTCAGTCACCTTGCGGCCTCTGTGTCTCACAGGGAATGAATAGCAGCTCTAGCCAAGGCCATGGACGCCACCAGTAGAAGCTCCGCCTCGGATCTTGCGACCTCACCGACTAGATCCAGCCGGCCCCCGCCGCTGCTGCCAAGATCCTCCCCTCCCTCCCAGAGAGGCCCTCTCTCCCACACGATCTGCATCCGCTATGGCCGTCGCAGATTCCACCTCTAGAAGAGCACCTGCTCCTCGTGCGGTTACACGGCCGCCCGCATCCGCAATTGTAAGCTCCGTTCCATGCTCTTGATGTGCACTCGTGAAGAAATAGAGAGATCGTCTATACTATTCATCTTCAGAACTTAATGTTGCTGTACTGGCAAGAGTTCAGTTAGGATATATGTGTGTTCAGTTTACTTCATATATCTTTGTGAAAAAGTGATGCTGTATTGGCAATGGTTTAGTTATAATCTATGTCTGTTCAATTCATACATGCTTGTGCAAAATTACTGTTGTACTGGTCAGAATTCAGTGCACTACCCCAGCTGAAGGGGCCGGCCTGGGCAGCTACTGTTGGCTTATTCCTGTGCTTGGCCTTGTTGCTTTTATTATTGTTGCTTGCTGAGTGTATAGAGATGCTAATGCTTGATTGTTTGTGCATTACGCAGACCACAAAATTGAGATGAATTACCGTGCGATGGGCAGCAGCAAGGTGCAGCGGTGGTTGTGCAGAACACGCTGTAGGGATTGGTGGCGCGACACATCGACCTGCTCGAGAGTCTGTAGCCCAAGGTCAGGAAGCGCATCGAGGCACTCACAGAGATCCAGGTATAACTACAGGGGTTCCACTACGCGCTACTAGGAGATTCGTGGCAGCATTGATGATTAGTTGTTCCTAATTGTGATTTCTGTGGTTCGCTGATGCATTAAAATTAAAGGATAATAAGTAACCCCCCTCATTTGAATGATTCATAACAAAAGAAATCGTGATTCATTTTCCTTTGCAAACACCTAGCTAGCAACTGTGGAACTTTGCTTCTGTGCATTGGTTGAATTCTACCAAATCATTGGTTGGATGATGGATGCCCTGTGATTGATCCTTTGACTCTTTTTCTTCCATCTGCATGTGTGATGCTATATCCATCTGTTTGTTTGAGATCTTGTGTGTATGCTATGAGAGATATCCATCCTGTAAATCTTACTAATACTCCATGCTATGTGCGACTGCCATTTTGAGCTTTCTATAATCAGTGAATATAGCAGTTCTCCTACTATTTCAAATAAATAAATCATGCAAGTGGTAGTATAAAAATACCTTCTTGCATAAACCTCGCAGAGACTATTGACATCTCATTACATTCTTATGCTTCCATTTATATCCGGAGCATGTACTCTAATAGTTAGTTCATAGTTTGCTACAGAATAGCACCACCCTAGTTTGTCTACAATTATGTTTACGGTGGTGCCCCTGCACAGGATGTGCAGCAAGCCTTCCAATCTGCTTTTTTCATTTCTGTTAGTGTGTGTATGTGCAAAATGATAGGCGCCTACCTTGTATCTTTCTTTCTAGATAGCATTCCAGTGTGGTAACATATGATTTACAGTTGCCTGTTCATGATGCTATACAAACTCTGAAAGTTGGTACTTCAGTCAAATGTGCTTCCTTTCTGAACAATTGTTTCTACTTCTCCATCCTGGAAACCGATTGCATGCTATCGTAGATGGGTCTGGGTGTGCAGTGTTGCTGTTGTGTTACTACTGCTGTGGTTTTATGTTGACTGAAAATGGGATGCTTTGTTTCAGAGGAGTGCCGCTGATCTGATACTCCGGGATCTGCAAAATAACCCTGAGATGTGGCTGCAAGTGGTGCACATCCTGTAGAACTCCCAGAACCTCAACACCGAGTTCTTTGCCCTTCAAGTAAGCTTCTGCTCCAGAATGTTTTAATTTCAGTAGTTTACAAGGTTGTTCTCAACTGAATGAAGGTTGATCGATGTCGTGGCTGCAGCGGATCTTCGATTCGACCATGCATGTTTTGCATTCAGTACAGCCAGCACTCTCCATTAATTACACTCTATTGTGGTTCACCGATTATATTAGGAAATGGCGCTGCTAATATTTTGTTGTCGAACTCATAACCGGTTTTAAGCAGTTAAAATGCCCAGTTGCTTCGTATCCTACTGGGCCATCTTTGTTTGTGTTTCCCTATTTATTTCGTAGTCGACCAGTTCCATCCTTGCCAAACATGTATGTTCTGCACCAAGGAAACATTATATCCTGTTTTGTGTAATTGCAATTGACAAACAAATGCACATCAAAGCTAATACTAATGATATTATTGTTCATACCATTGCTCTTCAGCATACGTGCCATTGATACTTGAGTAAATTAGCTATTTGCTTGATCAAAAGCTTTTGTGCATGAATCTGTTCGTAATCTTACAACTGAGATACAACATGATACTATGTGCATAAATCTATTTGCATTTCTTGATGTCATTTCTGGTACCAAATTCCAATCATATGACATGTCTCATTCTGAAAATGAATATGTAGAGATGCTTCATGATTTAGTCCCTAGCTGCTTTCTATATATATTTTTATTTTTTTCTAACTCTTTTGATTTATTGGTAGGTGCCTTCGTTCAGCGTGTATGAACATATCGAGAAATGGTGTTTCCTCTCACTTAAGAAGCTCCAGCCTAAAAGTGAAAGTGAAAAAGTCAGGAGTGTAGTTGTAGTAGTTATATGTTGTGATAGTATCACATGTAATGGTGATGGTGAAATTAATTATGTAAAAATTGTGCTCTTAGCCAAAATTGGCATGTGGTTTGAAAATTTTCATTTCTTTGCTGTTCTGACTGAAATAATTGTGTGGAAATTGAAACCTGGTTTGTCTTTAATTAGAACCTGACAAGTGGGGCCTAATAGTATTTGGCATCTAAAATGGGCATTTTCCAAATAATATTCATAGGGAAAAAACTAAAAATTAAGGAAATGGACTGTAAAAAGGCTGAGGCCCAATTGAGAAATAGATGCGACCCAAAAAATAAATGGTCTAAAAAAGGATCACGCCCTGGAAATAAAAAGGCTGCAATGTTGGGCTTGGCCCATGAAGTCAACCCAAAGTTAATAGGAAAAATACATTAAAAAGGCCGAATTAATGGGCTTGGCCCATGTAAAACACCCAATTGGACCGGGCTGAATCTTGTGCCACGTCAGATCGCCACGCTGGATGCCTACGTGGCCTGGGGAGGTTGCTAGTGACCAAAACGCCACAGTAGGAATATTTTGGTCGTAAACGTCTTTGACCATTCCAGAAGAAAGGTCGCTATAGTCAGTTTACGATGGCCAGCTTTTGACCTTCTGTTTTTGGTCACAAAAAGGTCGTAAATGGAAATTTGTGACCTTTCAGTGACCAATAGTGGTGGTCACAAGTTGACATATTTCTTGTAGTGGTTGCATCCTACAAAGTAATAACTATGAAATGCATTTAGATTCTCATTTAACTGGGATTATGTGAGTTTGAGCATGTTGTGAAGTACTATAGACCTTGTATACATCTTGGGATTCGACAATGATTGTAACTATTGAGTTGTATAGACCATTACATTCGAAGTCAATAGCCTAACATATTTATTTCACAATTTCAACAAATGATTAGTTCACTACAAACTAAGAAAACAAATGTGTACTCCCTCCGTTTTTATTTAAGTCTGTGTATTAGCATTGGTCAAAGTCAAGTTTTGTAAATTCTTAGAAAGCTTATAACAAAAAATATTAACATATACAATAACAAATAAATACCGTTAGATTCATTATTGAATGTACTTTCACATCATTCATATTTGTTATGGTAAATGTTTATATTTTTCTATAAACTTGGTCAAACTTTAGGAAGTTTGACTTCGGTCAAACCTAATATGCACAGTTTACTACTACTACTCCCTAGTTGCTTAGCCGAATCACTCAACACGCCACACGAGGAGTTCAGTGTCACAAAATTTTGAGGTCGGCGGGAAAATCTCATGCGACCCTGATTCGAGCAGTGGAAAGTTACCATCATAGCCTTCAGAACAGGCCTACGGATGACTCTTGGTAGGGGGCTGTTTTCGTAACTTCAGGTTCACTCTACCTAGCCAACCCCACCCCGGCACCCAGAATAGTACACCTGAATACTCCCCATTTTCTATCCCCACCACAAAATAGACTTCTCCACGGCACCGCAGCCTTCGTGCTCCTCCCCTTTACATCGGCGGACTGGAGCCTGTCCGTCGTCGTCGTCGCACATGGAGCCTCTTCCCCGGCATCGTCTTCCACGGTCTCGGATCTGCTTCCCGGAAGCCGACGCCAAGCGCAGAAGTACCACCGTCGTGGACAATGAACTGACTCCTGTTGTCGACCATGACTCACAGAGGCCGCCGCGACCATTGTTCTCCTCCTCGATTGGTAATGTGTGTATTGAATCACCTAGCAGTACATGTGCGGTTTGAATTTTGTTCATACCTACCCTTCAAATTTCTTGGGTGCTATTGTTCCCGTAAAAGTAATTGGTTATAGCCTCCATTGTCCAACATAATATCACCTTGTAATTGTGTGTCGCTCCCGTATCGCGCTGTGCTTGGGTAGGTTTTTCATCTGCAACCAGTAGTGTGGCAAATGATGGAAAGTTTTTTAGAACTAGCAAGATGCCCATGCGTTGCACGCATCACGATGCATATGTATGAGTAGTTTATCTTGTGAGAGAAAAGGATGAACGAGGGAGGCCTTATTTGCAAATCTAGAGAGGGGTATGGGTATCCTTTTGCAAAATTCCCGTTCTTTCCTTCCTATCTGTCAGATATAAATTGGATGGCCTATATTGCAGGATGGTAGGCACACCATCATCACCAACTCTGTTTTTTTATACGAAAAAAAAGTATAGAGAAAAGAAGTAGACAATAGAGGAGTAGAGATAAATATTGAATATTAAATATAAAATAAATATAACAGTAGAGAAGAGAGTAGAGATAGCAGAGACGTCGGGAAAGGATCACGCGCGTGCGGGAAAAAGCGGCCGGGCATGCGCTAGTTTTGGCGCGAGGCGTCCGGCACGCTTTATAAAATCCAATGCCCTCCCACTACTCTGTGCCTTGCCACCGCTCTCTCCCTGCTCTGTGCTTCACCACCGCTCTCTCCGCTCTTTCTCGCCTCGCTGCCGCCACGCCACCATGCCGCCGCGTCGCGGGGAAACTTGGGGATACCGTGGCGTCCGCGCGCGCCCCTCCGGCGGCTTCTCCGCCAAGATCCGGTTCTGCGGGATGCGCCTCGGCCTCGGCAATTTTGACACCGCCAACGAGTCCGCCCGCACGTACGACGCAGCGTCGTGGCACCTCCGGTGGCCTCATAGAACACTGGACTTCCCCAACGTGCCGACGCGGGAGCGGGCGCAGGAGCTCGCACCACTGGCGCGGCTTAGCACTGACAAGGATCGTCACGACAACTGGACATGGGAGCACCGTCTCGGCATCACCGAGATGGACGAGGAAGCCATGGCGCTATGGCGCCAACACTTCCTGCTGGACATCATCAACGAGCACGAGTTCTACGCGCAAAGGAGGGCGGAGAGAGATAAGAGGTGGATGGAGCGAGCCGCCTATCATGAGGACAAGCGTAGGTGAAAAGCAGATGCTCAATTCAACATGAGGCTAGGAGCAGCGTCGCCCTGGGAATCCGACGATGATCGGTATCTTCATGCCTACAGTCAGACGTCGGAGGAGGACATCAGCGAGGAGGAGTCGGACGACGAGGAGTAGTTGAATTATATTTTTTTGTCTATCTATGCTGAGAATTATCCTCTACTCTCTAGTCTCTACTTCTCGATCTCAGTACTGTAAACGCTTTTTTAAAGCGCCGCGTGTTGCGATTCTGTTGGAGATGCTCTAACATGGCAGACGAGTGCTTTAATGTTGCCCACAAGATGCACGAGTATTATAGTAGTATATTTTTCTTGCCATGTTGAGATTTTAAAACCACGAGTGCGAACATGCAGAGGAGCAATGAAGACCAAACACGGGATATTGGGGACATATTCAAGGAGCATGGCAAGTTAAAGAGGAGCTGCACCGAACCTGTAAAACGAGCTTTGGTAAGTAACACCCTTTCAATTACTTTCGTTTAGCCTCGTGTTCTTCTATGTTTATATATTGTAGTTTCTATTTCTCTTAAGCCCGATTTCTTCGATGTGTAATAAGAAGAGTCTTAATTGTCCTAATGCTTTCGTTTTTAGCTTGATTTAGGAAGTGGGTGTTCTCACCTTGTAGTCTGTTTTTATATTTTTTTCCTTTTTAATTCACTTCTCCGAGTTCTGTTTATCTGGCTTCTACTAAATGGATCTAGGTTGCTCTGAGTATTGATCTAAAAAAGAAGTAACTTCATGTCAAGATGCAGTTCCTGCGAGGAGGGAAGTATGGTCAACCTCGAGATCATGTTTCCAAAATGAGGCTGGATTACACACAAGGTGCAGTTCCTAATGATCTTTGGATTAGACACAAGGTGCAAATTCCCAGATGATGCTGGATTACACACAAGCTAGGTGGAGTCGTCAGCTGTTCGTGTCCTCGTGGCATTAGTAAAGGCTGAAAGAAAGCATGCAACAGCCCTTGAGAATGTAGCTGGGTTCCTGAAGAAGCAAAAAGAGCAATCAGAAGCTCTCTTCACCCAAGCCAAAGAAGAGATGGAAGAAGCCACAAATAAGCTAGCAGATGCAGAGCAGGCTAGACGTCTCCTGCTATCTAATACTATTGTCAATACAAAATTTCCTTCATAATAGCTAGGTTCAAATGTTTATCTAGTCAGCATGCCTGTTGTGATGTCCGTGCATCTACTAATGTGGCACAAAATATATTTTTTGGGTCATGTAATAACAGCAATTACTTTCCAAACAATAACAAACGAAGCATTGGACATGGTATAGTTCACGTGCAAGCCCGACATTCCAAGTTCAACTTCGACATCAAACTCATGTTCACAGATATTTGCACATTCATACATAATGTCCACAACCATGCACACTACTAGGGAAAAGCCTATACACAGAATCTTATCAGCAGCGCGCCTCAAAATAACTCGTTGCTGCTAACTAGCAGTAGCGCGGTCCACAGCAACCCGCTGCTGGTAAAAATATAGCGAGAGCGCGTCCGGCGAGAGAGCGCTGCTGCTATAATTCTACGAGCGCCGCCGAGGCTAGTTATAGCAGCAACGCGTTAGCACGACGCTGCTCATCGCTACTTAGCATAGTAGCAGCGCCTTTCCCGACAAGCGCTCATGCTAAGTTTCCTACAAAAATTTAGTCCCACCTCGCTCCGTGAAGAGAGTTTATACCACCTTAAATATGTTACTTCCCACACTTTGACAAGCACTTGATATTCATTGAACTCTATGTGTAGAATTTGTGGCTGCAATATGAGTCTTCACTGTTCCTAAACGGTGAGGACTCATATTGTCGAATCAGATTGTACACAAAAAGATCGTTGATGATCAATGTGTATTTTTGCATCTTGACATATATCGATGGCGCTTTATCTTGAAAAGCGCTGCTGCTAGATAGCCTAACAATGGCGCGTTTTTCAAGAGCGCTCTTGCTAAGCCATCTATCTCCTCCCTTGATCGGATCCACTCACACACACAGCCACAACTTCTCTGCGCCCTTGCGCCCCGCCGTCGCCCTCTCCTCCAGCGTCTGCGCCGCCCGCCCGTCGCCGCTCCTCCGTCATGCATGCTTGCCGTCACCTCCTCCTCCTTGCTTGGACTCGGTACCGGCCTCCTCCTCCGTCCTCCCTCTCCACTCGCCGCTGGCCGGCCTCCTCGCTCCGCCTTCCTCCTCCGTTCTCCCTCAACTGGCGGCGCGCGGCGGCAAGCCCTCCAGCTCCGCCTTCCTCCTCCATCCTACTCTCTTCTCCCTCCTCGAGTCGCCCTCCTTCTCCCTCCTGCTCATATGCAACATTTGATTTAGTTGATTTAGTTGACTTAGTAGAACATTTTGATTTAGTTGATTTAGTAGGCTAGTTGATTTAGTTGCCTTAGAATATTTTGATTTAGTTGACTTAGTAGGTTAGTTTATTTAGTTGACTTAGAACATTTTGATTTAGTTGATTTAGTAGGCTAATTCATTTAGTTAATTTAGTTGACTTAGAACATTTTGATTTAGTTGATTTAGTTGACTTAGAACATATTGCTTTAGTTGACTTAGTAGGCTAGTTGATTTAGTTGACTTAGAACATTTTGATTTAGTTGATGTAGTAGGCTAGTTGATTTAGTTGACTTAGAACATTTTGATTTAGTTGATTTAGTAGGCTAGTTGATTTAGTTGACTTAGAACATTTTGATTTAGTTGATTTAGTTGACTTAGAACATATTGCTTTAGTTTATTTAGTAGGTTAGTTTATTTAGTTGACTTAGAACATTTTGATTTAGTTGATTTAGTAGGCTAGTTGATTTAGTTGACTTAGAACATTTTGATTTAGTTGATTTAGTAATCCTTTGCTCATATTGCTTTAGGAAGAATGGCGCCACCACCACCACTATGTCAATGTGCAAGTCAAGATCTTGACAACCCTTGCCCGGCAAGCTGTTCGGCATCTACTTCGGCCGAGTTTTAGTCATGCGGCGGTAAGAAATTAGATGAAATGTAATAACTATTTTATTTTTAGTGTTGCCATTACTGCATTGTGTCATTTTGCTTAGTTTACAGATCGTCCCATGCAATGTGAGGTTGAAATTCAACAAGTGACAGGAGACCTTTGTGACATTTGAGGCTCTGGGGCCGTACACTATGGAGGTCGAGAAAGGGCGCAATATGTCGCAGATTGGAGGAGATGGATGGGCCCGTTTTGCCGCTCGCATGCATCTTCTTGGTGGTGAGTTGATCAGCTTCAACTTCCGAGTAGAAAGACCCAAACTAGCTGTCATTTATCTCAACTTTGGTGGAAGATGATGAAGATGGCGAAGATGATGAAGATGATGAAGATGATGAAGATGATGAGGACCCACTTCATGAAGCCATCGTAGCTCAAAGAACAAGGCTGAGTGAGGAGGAGGTGTCCAACTGTGGGACATAATTCCGCCACGTCTTGACTTTGTCGGGTGCCATTCGTGACCCGCTTGACAAATACCATGGTTGATCGACATGATATGGTATGTTATACTTACAAATGCAAATTAATAGTGTGAATTACTTAGTGTACAGTCCAATGATATGGTATATGTTGTGTGGAATCTAGTCGATGATATATATGTTTTAGTGTAGAGTTCGATCACATGCTTATTAATTGATATGTTTTTCTTATTCAGAAATTGGCAAAGAGCATATCATGAGTTATGGTATCGAGCACGATAAAGAAGGCTCGGTTGGACTACGCCTTCGCAAGGGGCTCCGTCACAACCTGTACTTACAGCGTGGACACGGACGGTCGCCTGAGACTTAAGCTCGGTTGGGTGGAAGAAATTCCTCGATGGCAAGAATCTTCGTGTTGGACAGGCTATCCTAATTACTATCAGAACACCAACCGCCCGAGCTTGAGGATGATGATTGTCTTCGATATCATCTAGAACTACATGTGTGTGGCTATATCATCTAGAACTACATATGTGTGTGTGGCTATATCATCTAGAACTACATATGATGATCGTCGTCGATATCATCTAAAACTACATATGATGATGGCCGTTGATATGACCATGCGTGTACTTTGCTTGAGGATACATTTTGGCTGTGCATGAAATTGTTATCTTAGTACTCCCTTCGTTCCAAATTACTCGTCGTGGTTTGAACTAAAACCACAACGAGTAATTTGAAACGGCGAGTACTACCGCATCTAGTAATGGTTTATGAATTTGATGAAAGATAGTACCTAGTTTCTAGCATCGAAGGAGAAATGAAATGGAAAATGATGAAAGAGATAGCAGATAGCGTTGGATGAGGAAATCGCTCTGCTAGCTAATAGTAGTAGCGTTCTAAAAAAGCTGCTAATATCGTTCAACAATAGTAGCGCTGGTTCGGGCCGCGCTACTACTATGAGTTAGCTGTAGCGCCTTATTAGTAGCGCGGCCACCCGCGCTGGTGCTAGCCTGAAAACCCGCGCTGCTGCTAGCCTTTTCCCTAGTAGTGATGATTGACTTCAAAGCCAAAAAAATGTGAGGAGATTTATAAATAAAGAAAAACCTCTACTAGTTCCTGCTACCAATGCGAGCACAACAAGTCAAGACAATGCGTAAATTAATTATATTTTAGTCATTTTTTGTGTTCTAAAATGCCTGCCAACTCGCGGAAGGACGTGTTGCCGGCACACGCGTGGATTCAATGAAGCTGGTTGCACGCGGCGAGGAGGCGTGCTCAGCTGGGCCTGTAGCGAGTGGGGCCCTCTTGGGTGGCGCGCCTGTTCAATGCCTGCGGTATGAGAGGTCGCGTCCGTGTCAGAGCACTCACTCCCTCTAGTCCTTTTTTGTTTGGGTATAACAAAATCTCGTTTTCCATTCACATTATACAAGTAAAATTCGTGGAGAAACTTTGACCAAAAATACGATGGGGACTAGTAAACCAGAATGGAGGCAGTAGTTTTTTAATCAAAGAAGGATTTCCCCTTCCGATTTTCATTACTGAAAACTAGCATCTAAAAACCATAGTATTTGCCCTAGAACTACCAGGTTCAACATCTCGCAACATAAACCCATACAACCATACGCCAAGGAGGTACGTAGTACTATGAATTCCATTTTTGCTCCATACCAATCGTTCTAAAACTACTTAGTACTTATAACGCGCCATTGAAAATTGGAACTCTTAACCCCACTAAAAAATGATATTTTAAACATGGCTACTCGATCTGTGGCAATTGGCGAGCCACCGCGCTCCAAGTTGTTCACCTGTGGTCCCGACCATCAACTCCTACGGATCAAATTATCACACGAGCTGACTATTCCTACAAAAGTGCTCCACCAGGTACCTGGTACCCGCGAATGCAGCAATCGTGCACCTAGGGTTTTAGGGTTTATTTGTTAACGTCGCCTTTACATAAAACTCATGTGTTCGAGACAGCGAGAGGCCGACTGCGTGCGTGTGCCTCTTCTCTTTGTATATGTACTCCACCTTTGTCTGGTGTCCAAAAAATTATAATAACTACTAGCAATGTGCCAATGCATTGCCACACGATCAAAGTAGATTAATACATATTTACCTATTTGATAGAAAATAAAGTCTAGTTTTGAAATACATATATCACTAAAAATATGTTATGTTTCACTCAAAATATATTCCTTTGGCGGTTTTGATGAGATAAGGGAGGAATGTTGTTGGTTTCAAGATTCGAGAAGTGGTATATGTCTAATTTCTACTCTTACTAGCAAGATGCCTGTGCGTTGCATGGAACATCAAGATCTTGTGGGAGAAAAGGATGAACGAGGGAAGGCCTTATCTGCAAATGTGGTGAGGAGTGAGGGTAAATTGCCATATTTTCCTTCCTATCCGTCAGATACAAATCGGACGACCTACATTGCAGGATGGCAGGCCCACCATCATCACCAACTCTATTTTTTATCCCTACTCTTATAGAAAGCATTGTCGGTGATGATCGTGTGCCTGCCATCCTGCAATATAGGCCGTCCGATCTATATCTAACAGATAGGTAGGAAACTATGGCAATTTTGCAAAAAGATACCCACACCTTCTCCACATTTGCAAATAAGGCCTTCCCTCGTTCATCCTTTTCCCCCACAAGATAAACTACTCATACAAATGCATCCTGATGTTTCGTGCAACGCATGGGCATCTTGCTAGTTGTTGCAAAAAGCCCATGTGTGTGTGAGAGAGAGGGAGAGTGGAGGAGGACGGGGTTCATGTGTGACAAAGACACAAGGAGTGTGTGTGCGATAGGTATCAGCTTAAGATGAGGCGATAGTGCGTGTGTGCTTGATCGAGAGGGCATGTCTCAAGAAGGGAAGAAAAATCTACATAGATACAAGGAGCGGGAGAGAGACATCTATGCGATAGTGGAGTGTGCGGGTGTATAAACCTATCTAGAGGCTAGTCGATAAATATTTGTGAGAGAAATACGAGTCGGGGTGCGAAAGTGAGAGTTTTGTGTGTGTGTGTGAGAGAGAGACGGTAGTCGGGAATGTTGGAAATATGCCCTAGAGCCAATAATAAATTAGTTATTATTATATTTCCTTGTTCATGATAATCGTTTATTATCCATGCTATAATTGTATTGATAGGAAACTCAGATACATGTGTGGATACATAGACAACACCATGTCCCTAGTAAGCCTCTAGTTAACTAGCTCGCTGATCAATAGATGGTTATGGTTTCCTGACCATGGACATTGGATGTCATTGATAACGGGATCACATCATTAGGAGAATGATGTGATGGACAAGACCCAATCCTAAGCCTAGCACAAAGATCATAGTTCGTATGCTAAAGCTTTCCTAATGTCAAGTATCTTTTCCTTAGACCATGAGATTGTGCAACTCCCGGATACCGTAGGAATGCTTTGGGTGTACCAAAAGTCACAACATAACTGGGTGGCTATAAAGGTGCACTACAGGTATCTCCGAAAGTGTCTGTTGGGTTGGCACGAATCGAGACTGGGATTTGTCACTCCGTGTAAACGGAGAGGTATCTCTGGGCCCACTCGGTAGGACATCATCATAATGTGCACAATGTGACCAAGGGGTTGATCACGGGATGATGTGTTACGGAACGAGTAAGGAGACTTGCCGGTAACGAGATTGAACAAGGTATCGGTATACCGACGATCGAATCTCGGGCAAGTACAATACCGTTAGACAAAGGGAATTGTATACGGGATCGATTGAGTCCTTGACATCGTGGTTCATCCGATGAGATCATAGTGGAACATGTGGGAGCCAACATGGGTATCCAGATCCCGCTGTTGGTTATTGACCGGAGAACGTCTCGGTCATGTCTGCATGGTTCCCGAACCCGTAGGGTCTACACACTTAAGGTTCGATGATGCTAGGATTATAAAGGAAGTTTGTATGTGGTTACCGAATGTTGTTCGGAGTCCTGGATGAGATCCCGGACGTCATGAGGAGTTCCGGATTGGTCCGGAGGTAAAGATTTATATATGGGAAGTCCTGTTTTGGTCACCGGAAAAGTTTTGGGTTTTTCCGGTAACGTACCGGGACCACCGGGAGGGTCTCGGGGGTCCACCAAGTGGGGCCACCAACCCTGGAGGGCTGCATGGGCCAAGTGTGGGAGGGGACCAGTCCCAGGTGGGCTGGTGCGCCCCCCCACAGGGCCCAAGGCGCAGGGAAGTGGGGAAGGGGGCAAACCCTAGGGCAAATGGGCCCTAAGGCCCACCCTAGGTGCGCCTCCCCCTCTCTCCCCCTTCTGGCCACCACCAGATGGCATCTGGGGGCTGCCGCCACCCCTGGGGAGGGAACCCTATAGGGGGCGCAGCCCCCTCCCCTCCTCCTATAAATAGTGGGGGTTTTGGGGCTGCCCAATACACGAGAACCTCTTCCTCTTGGCGCAGCCCTACCTCTCTTACTCCTCTCCCGCGGTGCTTGGCGAAGCCCTGCAGGATAGCCACGCTCCTCCATCACCACCACGCCGTTGTGCTGCTGCTGGATGGAGTCTTCCTCAACCTCTCCCTCTCTTCTTGCTGGATCAAGGCATGGGAGATGTCACCGGGCTGTACGTGTGTTGAACGCGGAGGTGCCGTCCGTTCGGCACTAGGATCTCCGGTGATTTGGATCACGACGAGTACGACTCCTTCAACCCCGTTCTCTTGAACGCTTCCGCATAGCGATCTACAAGGGTATGTAGATGCACTCTCCATCCCCTCGTTGCTGGTTTCTCCATGGATAGATCTTGGTGACACGTAGGAAAATTTTGTATTTCTGCTACGTTCCCCAACAGTGGCATCATGAGCTAGGTCTATGCGTAGATCCTTTGCACGAGTAGAACACAAAGTAGTTGTGGGTGTTGATTTTGTTCAATATGCTTACCGTTACTAGTCCAATCTTGTTTCGACGGTATTGTGGGATGAAGCGGCCCGGGCCGACCTTACACGTACTCTTACGTGAGACAGGTTCCGCTGATTGACATGCACTTGGTGCATAAGGTGGCTAGTGGGTGCCAGTCTCTCCCACTTTAGTCGGAATGGATTCGATGAAAAGGGTCCTTATGAAGGGTAAATAGCAATTGACATATCACATTGTGGTTTTTGCGTAGGTAAGAAACGTTCTTGCTAGAAACCCATAGCAGCCACGTAAAACATGCAAACAACAATTAGAGGACGTCTAACTTGTTTTTGCAGGGTATGCTATGTGATGTGATATGGCCAAGAAGAATGTGATGAACGATATGTGATGTATGAGATTGATCATGTTCTTGTAATAGGAATCACGACTTGCATGTCGATGAGTATGACAACCGGCAGGAGCCATAGGAGTTGTCTTAATTTATTGTATGACCTGCGAGTCATTAAACAACGCCATGTAATTACTTTACTTTATTGCTAACCGGTAGCCATAGTAGTAGAAGTAATAGTTGGCGAGACAACTTCATGAAGACACGATGATGGAGATCATGATGATGGAGATCATGGTGTCATGCCGGTGACGATGATGATCATGGAGCCCCGAAGATGGAGATCAATGGAGCTATATGATATTGGCCATATCATGTCACTACTATATAATTGCATGTGATGTTTATTATGTTTATGCATCTTGTTTACTTAGAACGACGGTAGTAAATAAGATGATCCCTTACAACAATTTCAAGAAGTGTTCTCCCCTAACCGTGCACCGTTGCTAAAGTTCGTCGTTTCGAAGGACCATGTGATGATCGGGTGTGATAGATCCTTACGTTCACATACAACGGGTGTAAGATAGTTTTACACATGCAAAAACACTTAGGGTTAACTTGACGAGCCTAGCATGTACAGACATGGCCTCGGAACACAGAGACCGAAAGGTCGAGCATGAGTCGTATAGTAGATACGATCAACATGAAGATGTTCACCGATGATGACTAGTCTGTCTCACGTGATGATCGGACACGGCCTAGTTGACTCGGATCATGTAATCACTTAGATGACTAGAGGGATGTCTATCTCAGTGGGAGTTCATAAGATGAACTTAATTATCCTGAACATAGTCAAAAGATCATTGCAAATCATGTCGTAAGCTCGCGCTTTAGTTCCACTGTTTAGATATGTTCCTAGAGAAAATATAGTTGAAAGTTGACAGTAGCGATTATGCGGACAGTAGAAAGCTTATGTCCTTAATGCACCGCTCAGTGTGTTGAACCCCAAACGTCGTTTGTGGATGTTGCGAACATAGGACATACACGTTTTGATAACTACGTGATAGTTCAGTTAAACGGTTTAGAGTTGAGGCACCAAAGATGTTTTCGAAACATCACGGAACATATGAGATGTTTGAGGGCTGAAATTGGGATTTCAGGCTCGTGCCCACGTCAAGAGGTATAAGACCTCCGACGATTTTCTTAGCCGGCAAACTAAGGGAGGAAAGCTCAATCGTTGAGCTTGTGCTCAGATTGTCTGACTGCAACAATCACTTGAATCGAGTGGGAGTTGATCTTCCAGATGAGATAGTGATGTTTCTCCAAAGTCATTACCACCAAGCTAATTCCAACTCCGAGTAGATGTTGAGTATATTTACTTGATGAAACACAAGTCTGAATTATTGAATGGTTCAAGTAATTTCAGACTGAAGTTGAAGATCATCGTGACAAGAGGATAAAATGTCTATGATATGATCATAGAGATGAGTATCTGAGTTACGAGCTTTGGCACGCAATTAAGACATTGTGGAAATTGTTTCACAATTAATACCGCCTGGAACACCATAGTGTGAGGGTGTGTCCGAACATCATAGTTGCACCCTATTGGATATGGTGCGTACCATGATGTCTCTTATCAAATTACCACTATTGTTCATGGGTTAGGCATTAGAGACAACCACATTCACTTTAGATAGGTCACCACGTAATTCCGTTGAGATGACACCGTATGAACTATGGTTTAGAGAAACCTAAGCTGTCATTTCTTAAAGGTTTGGGGCTGCTACACTTATGTGAAAAAGTTTCAGGATAAGCTCGAACCCAAAGCGGATAAAATGCATCTTCATAGGACACCCAAAACAGTTGGGTATACCTCCTAATTCAGATCCGAAAGCAATAGGGTTGTTTCTTGAATCAGGTCCTTTCTCGAGGAAAATTTTGTCTCGAAAAGTTGAGTGGGAGGATGGTGGAGACTTGTATGGTTATTGAACCGTCACTACAACTAGTGTGTAGCAGGGCACAGGAAGTTGTTCCTGTGGCACCTACACCAATTGAAGTAGAAGCTTATGATAGTGATCATGAAACTTCGGATCAAGTCACTACCGTACCTCGTAGGGTGACAAGGATGCGTACTGCTTCAGAGTTGTACAGTAATCTTGTCTTGAAGGTCATGTTGCTAGACAACAATGAACCTACGAGCTATGGAGAAGCAATGGTGGGCCCGAATTCCGACAAATGGTTAGAAGCCATGAAATCCGAGATAGGATCCATGTATCAGAACAAAGCATGGACTTTGGTGGACTTGCCCGAGGATCGGCAAGCCATTGAGATAAATCGATCTTTAAGAACAAGACGGACGTGGATGGTAATGTCACCGTCTATGAAGCTCGACTTGTGGCAAAGAGTTTTTTTCCACAAGTTCAAGGAGTTGACTACAATGAGATTTTCTCATTCGTAGAGATGCTTAAGTCCGTCGGAATCATGTTAGCATTAGCTGCATTTATGAAATCTGGCAGATGGATGTCAAAATGAGTTTCCTTACCGGTTTTAAGAAGGAAAGGTTGTATGTGATACAATCAGAAAAGTTTTGTCGATCCTAAGGATGCTAAAAGGTATGCTAGCTCCAGCGATCCTTCCATGGACCGGAGTAAGCATCTCGGAGTTGGAATATGCACTTTGATAAGATGATCAAAGATTTTTGTTTATACAAAGTTTATGAGAAACTTGTATTTCCAAAGAAGTGAGTGGGAGCACTATAGAATTTCTAATAAGTATATGTTGTTGACATATTGTTGATCAGAAATGATGTAGAATTTCTGGAAAGCGTATAGGGTTATTTGAAAAATGTTTTTCAATGGAAAACCTGGATTAAGCTACTTGAACATTGAGCATCAAGATCTATGAGGACAGATCAAAAACGCCTAATGGTACTTTCAAAATGAGCACATACCTTGACATGATCTTGAAGGTGTTCAAGATGGATCAGTCAAAGAAGGAGTTCTTGCCTGAGTTGTAAGGTATGAAGTTAAGACTTAAAGCTCGACCACGACAGAAAAGAGAGAAAGGACGAAGGTTGTCCCTATGCTTGACGTAGGCTCTATAGTATGCTATCTTTGTGTACCGCACGGAAGTGTGCCTTGCCATGAGTTAGTCAAGGGTACAAGAATGATCCGAGAATGGATCATTGGACAATGATCAAAATTGTCCTTGGAGTAAATAAGGACATGTTTCTCGATTATGGAGGTGATAAAGAGTTCGGCGTAAAGGGTTACGTTGATGCAAGCTTTAACACCTATCCGAGTGACTCTGAGTAGCAAACCGGATACGTATAGTGGAGTAACCATTTGCAATAGCTCCAAGTGGAGCGTGGAAGCAGCATCTACAATATGACCTAGAGATTTGCGAAGTACATACGGATCTGAATGTTGCAGGCCCGTTGACTAAAACCTCTCTTGCAAGCAAAACATGATCAAACCCCAGAACACATTGAGTCTTAATCACATGATGATGTGAACTAGTTTAGTGGCACTAGTAAACTCTTTGGATGTTGGTCACATGGCGATGTGACCTGTGAGTGTTAATCACATGGCGATGTGAACTAGATTATTGACTCTAGTCCAAGTGGGAGACTGTTGGAAATATGCCCTAGAGGCAATAATAAATTAGTTATTATTATATTTCCTTGTTCATGATAATCGTTTATTATCCATGCTATAATTGTATTGATAGGAAACTCAGATACATGTGTGGATACATAGACAACACCATGTCCCTAGTAAGCATCTAGTTAACTAGCTCGTTAATCAATAGATGGTTATGGTTTCCTGACCATGGACATTGGATGTCATTGATAACGGGATCACATCATTAGGAGAATGATGTGATGGACAAGACCCAATCCTAAGCCTAGCACAAAGATCGTAGTTCGTATGCTAAAGCTTTTCTAATTTCAAGTATCTTTTCCTTAGACCATGAGATTGTGCAACTCCCGGATACCGTAGGAATTCTTTGGGTGTACCAAAGCGTCACAGCGAATGGCGGGTGGCTATAAAGGTGCACTACTGGTATCTCCGAAAGTGTCTGTTGGGTTGGCACGAATCGAGACTGGGATTTGTCACTCCGTGTAAACGGAGAGGTATCTCTAGGCCCACTTGGTAGGACATCATCATAATGTGCACAATGTGACCAAGGGGTTGATCACGAGATGATGTGTTACGGAACGAGTAAAGAGACTTGCAATTAACGAGATTGAATCTCGGGCAAGTACAATACCGTTAGACAAAGGGAATTGTATACGGGATCGATTGAGTCCTTGACATCGTGGTTCATCCGATGAGATCATCGTGGAACATGTGGGAGCCAACATGGGTATCTAGATCCCGCTGTTGGTTATTGACCGGAGAACGTCTCGGTCATGTCTGCATGGTTCCCGAAGCCGTAGGGTCTACACACTTAAGGTTCGATGATGCTAGGGTTATAAAGGAAGTTTGTATGTGGTTGCGAATGTTGTTCGAGTCCGGATGAGACTCCGGATGTCACGAGGAGTTACGGAATGGTCCGGAGGTAAAGATTTATATATGGAAGTCTGTTCTCGTCACGGAAAAGTTTGGGTTTTTAGGTAACGTCTGGGACCACCGGGAGGGTCCTGGGGGTCTACCAAGTGGGGCCACCAACCCTGGAAGGCTGCATGGGCCAAGTGTGGGAGGGGACCATCCCCAGGTGGGCTGGTGCGCCCCCCCCACAGGGCCCAAGGTGCAGGGAAGTGGGGAAGGGGGCAAACCCTAGGGCAGATGGGCCCTAAGGCCCACCCTAGGTGCGCCTCCCCCTCTCTCCCCCTTCTGGCCGCCACCAGATGGCATCCGGGGGCTGCCGCCACCCCTGGGGAGGGAACCCTAGAGGGGGCGCAGCCCCCTCCCCTCCTCCTATAAATAGTGGGGGTTTTGGGGCTGCCCAATACATGAGAACCTCTCCCTCTTGGCGCAGCCCTACCTCTCTTACTCCTCCTCTCCCGCGGTGCTTGGCGAAGCCCTGCAGGATAGCCATGCTCCTCCATCACCACCACGCCATTGTGCTGCTGCTGGATGGAGTCTTCCTCAACCTCTCCCTCTCTTCTTGCTGGATCAAGGCATGGGAGACGTCACCGGGCTGTACATGTGTTGAACGCGGAGGTGCCGTCCGTTCGGCACTAGGATCTCCGGTGATTTGGATCACGACGAGTACAACTCCTTCAACCCCGTTCTCTTAAACGCTTCCGCATAGCGATCTACAAGGGTATGTAGATGCACTCTCCTTCCCCTCGTTGCTGGTTTCTCCATAGATAGATCTTGGTGCACGTAGGAAAATTTTTGAATTTCTGCTACGTTCCCCAACAGGGAAGAGGAGTGGAAGTAGGAGTTATGTGTGTGTGTGTTTGTGAGAGAGAGAGGGGGTTGTCTGATCGGTAAACAAATGAATAATGTCAGTCTAGGATGGAGACGAAAATGAGACCGCAACAAATGTTGTGTCTACAGGAGAGCGAGAGAGAGTAATTTTAGTGGTATGAGTCATATGTGGAGACATATAGGGTGTGTGAGAGAATCCCATAGAGAGAAAGACAAAGTGAAAGACAAGTGGAGACTGTGTGTGTGGCACTGAAAAAGAAAGCTTAGGTACCGAGTGATACAAGAGAACAGTAGAGACGTGAGAGATAATGAAAACCGTGTAATATATAATGATAGGGAGAGTGTGACACTTCTCAAGGGAGACTTCGAGAGACCATGTTTGCGAGGATAGGATAAACATGAAGTGAGCGTGCGGGTGAGCTGGAGAAAAGAGAGTGATAGCTACATGAAGGAGCATGCATGCGAGAGAGATGGGCGTGAAAGGAGTGAACATAAAAGGGATTCAAATATTTGAATTCGAGATGATGATACACGTAATCCATACTCGAACCAATATTGATCTATCAAACATGCATACTCATATGAATTCACGCACATCTATGTTATTTAATATGTAGATATTAGTGATTCATACATTTTAGTAGAACATAATATGGTTAATTTTTTTAGAATTCAACCTTAAGATTTTGAGATCATTGTATTTGTAAATCATATTATACATATAAAGGAGTAGAATTCTTTGTTGTGCTTTTGAAAGTATATATAAAAAAATGATGTATATAGAATGTAATTCCAATTGAAAATGGATCCCGCCCGAAAAAATAGAAAACAAACGGGATTCGAATTGAGTTGGCATGGTAAACATGCACTCTGCGACATTTGAACGAAGTGGAGAAAGTCGCAGTAACCGCCCGAAACCAAAATCTGCGAGATGGAAATTACTACTGCCTATCCCTGCCACGCAAAGCCTATCTGCTGGATTTCTATAGGTTTCGATAGGGGTAGGTTTGTAATTTCACCCAAACATGACATAACCGCCTCTCACCCGGATTCATACACGGTGGGTGCCAAAACACAGTGTGTCCTCGGTCGAAATCGACTCCCTCCCCGATTCATATTCATACACGATGGGCGCCAAAAACAAACTCTCGTTAGCAAATATTTGGTATATGCGAGATTACCGTCCTATCCGCAATTGACTAATATTGCTGTGATGTAGTAGAAATTTGAAACGGGGGCTAAGTTTGTAAATTTTCTCACATTTGAGACAAGCGCGCCCTGAATACATGGTTCCCCCCTTCCTCTCTACCTCCCTTTTCCCCATTCGTACTCCGTGGGTGCCAAAACACCCTCTCCACCCCACCCTCCTCCGTCCGCCGCCGTCCGCCGGTGTCTGCCACCCCATCCACCGCCGTCCGCCACCCCATCCACTTATATTGGCTGTACAACCAGTGACACAAAACGTAGGACCGACTCCAACAGACTGTACCCACACTTCACTGGCCACACTACTATCCCCACCACCACAGGACCTGCACTCTAGCAAAAGGTATACCGATTCATTTTCCATAGCACCAGCCGTACCACAGAAAAATCCCACTCCAGCAAAAAGTATAGCAAGTCCACCGGCCGAAGACCTATCCCAACTGCAGAGACGGCCAATTCCTGCAGATTGGAACCCCATTCCATTTATTCCCAGTTTAAAACACAACGCTTTCAATGTTGTTAGGGACTACATGCATACACTACTAGGGAAAACCTTATACACAGAATGTTACCAGTAGCGCTTGTCAAAATGAAGCGCTACTACTACTTTTCTTGAGCGCGTTCGCGAGAACCGCGCTTCTGATTCTGATTAGCGAAAGCGCTGTCCTCGCAGAAAGTGCTACTACTACAATTGCCACACCGTTCCCGGCGTGGTAGGTATAATAGTAGTGCCCTTCATGACAGCGCTACTACTATGGTATTTAGCAAGCAGCAGCGCATTTTGCTTCCCACGCTTCTGATTAAAGCTACTTCACCTTACCCCCATGGCCTGATTCCCTCTCCTCTGCTTCCTCCCCAATTCCCGACCCGCCTCGCCACCGCCGTCTCCCCGACCCGCCTGCCGCCGTCTCCCCGAACCGCCTCGCCCGGCGCCTCGGTGCCGCCGTCTCCCCGACCCGCCTCGCCGCCGTCTCCCCGACCCGCCTCGCTGCCGTCTCCCCGACCCGGCCGCCTCGCCGCCGTCTCCCCGACCAGCCGCCTCGCCCGGCGCCTCGGTGTCGCCGTCTCCCCGACCCCATCTCTCTCCCGCCCTCTGTAAGCACTCTCCCTCCGATCCCTCTCTCCCTTCAGATCCTCTTCTGCTTAGTATGAACCCTAGGTATTTAGTGCTAGTTAGTATGAACCCTAGGCTATTTTTAGTGCTAGTTAGTTAATTACATAGATGGTAATTAGGGCAGTAGTTCCTAGGTACTAATTAGTTAGTAAGAATTAGGTACTAATTAGGTAGTAGAATATTTTTATTTATAGTATTATTTTTAGTAAGAACTAGTTGAATTAATAAAACTAGTTAGTAAGAACTTGTTTCTATTTTTTAGTTAAAAGCAATTTTTCCGCCTCGGCGTGGGCGATGCCTATCCCGCATCCTCGCTGCCGAGTCGGCGGAGGATTTACACCTGCTTGACCAGATCGGCCATGTTGGACCTGGCTCCGCCGGGTGGTACTGGAGGCGCTACCTACCGGGGCGCAGGTTGGTGAGGAGCCACTGTCGTTGACCGAACCTTGTTTGGTGGCGGTCGCGTGGGCGATGGCGATCCGAGGCTCGAGGACTCGCGGAGGTGGTGCGTCACCGTGTCGATGAGGAGGACGCGCACGTCCGTCGCTACTTGTTTGCGTTGGAGCACAGGCCGTTCTCCAATAGCTGGCAGGTTCTCTGGGGATCTCACTAGAGCTATGATCCCGTGATGGTGCCTTCTCTGTGGGTGTCCACCGCCCGCGCCGATACCCGTCATGTGCTAGAGTTTTAGTTGTATTAGTGATGTTATATGTATGACACTATTCGTGATGTATTAGTGACAATATTTTGAAATGCATGAGATGATCTACTTTTGCTTATTGAATGCATGCTAATTTGAGTCCTATAAGATATTTTGAAATGTATATCTTGTGTTTCTCAATATCCAAGTGGCGGTCATGTTTGTAGGTTACACCTCCGAGTGGCCTATGTTTTGCGGAGTGTTGATTCATTTCGTTCGGCAAATTTCAGGCGCTTCGATATGTCCTATTTAGCAAAGGTCATGCGGATTTTTCCGTGAATTTTGGCATGACTTGTGCTAGAATATATATGTAGGAAATATCGAGTGCCCCGGATTTGTGTGTTTAGTATCTTGGTAGTTGTCTTGATCGATTTTCAATTAATGTTTTAACTATGAACATAGGAAATGTCGACGACGAGAAGGACTTGGTATTTGCAAATCTGCGAAGACGAAAAGCTGACCTATGCGAAGAATCTTCCTAGATGATGATAGGCGCTTGACATCAAGCTGGGCGAGAACTTTGAAGTGGATCTGATGAAGTCCAGCGACAAGTCTTTTTTGTAATTAAGCATGACATCTGCTTTCATTTGCTTCAACTTATATTTTTTACTATTCTACTAGCGTATCCCCGCCATGCAAAAGTTTTTGTATTGGATAAGATAGGTTTCAGTCATAGTATGGAGGAAAAGAAAGTTTACTTGAAGACCGAGCATGGTTATATTTTCCATGCGGTTATACAATTCAGACGACTACACCTATTTTGGATGCAAAACATGGCGAGCACCTTTGTGCAAGACTTATGCATTTGAGCCCGATATGGTTATCACCTTTGATATTCGTCCAGGAAGATGATATTGAAGGTAATACCGACATCTGGATCAATGTGCAAATGCCTCGATTATACCATTATGTAAGTTTCTCAACCATATTTATGTCTTTGATATTGTTTATTCAAAAATAATTGACAACTAATTTGTATTGTCACTTATTTTCGTGCAAGCAAACATGTCGGTAGCTTGGTAGACAGGACCGTATATCGTCCCGGGCTGAACTCAAGCTGCGAGGAGCTCGGTCATTATGTTTCATGGCTTGAGGATCTTGATCTTGTCATGACAAATTTTCTTCGTGCATTTGGAAATCTTAGTACTGAAAATGTGCGACCCATAGTGTTCATAATGAACTACGGTCACATCCATTTAGGAAGGATGGTAAGATTTTTACTTTTTATCCTCATTGCATCTTTTCCATACATTATTTTTGAAGCTAAACTTCATTGCTAAGTATGTTACCATACGATGTTCTTCAACAGGGACTCCCTATGAATGTTGTGCCTTATGGGATCGAGACTAAAGGTGTCATGAGTATTATCAACTTACGGCCAAGATATCCTACAGCTTACTTTAGTGCATTCAAGATTAGTGACGGATGCTTAATAGTGCAAGACTGGACCAAATATGTGTTGGGGGAGCGCAGAGAAGTAATAGGGATCAGCAACCAGAGACGCCTTCCACGATTTGGAGACAGGTTCATCTGCATGCTTCAACTTGATCAAGGAGGAGAGCTATACATGTTTTATGTTCTTTTACCTAAGAGAGAGCAGCCGGAGTGAGTAGCAGGAGTGAGTAGCTGGCTAGAAATGAGTTTCAGGATGATGATGTGCTACACTATTACTATGATGATAAAATAGCTAGTGTTCATGGTAATGACTATGATGTTTATTATTAGCTAGTGTTAGTGGTGATTAAATAAATAATGTTGATGGTAATGACCATGATGATGATTAAATATCTTGTCTTTGGCAGATTAGATTCAAGTGGAGGCAACATGTGGTGCACATCGAAAGTACTACTAATCCAAAGTAGATCAAGTTTGGATTAGTAGTATACTTTGACATGCACCACATATTGGCTCCACTTGAACCTAATCCACCTTCATTAATACACTGTTATGGACATAATGATGTAAACCTCATAACAGCTGGTATTGTACCAATATTTGTATGATGGCGCATAAATACACTAAAAATAAAAAATTATAAAAAAATACTAGTAGCGATGGAAACACGCTGCAAGTAGATAACTTAGCGAGAGCGCCATCTTGAACAAGCGCTGCGACTATTTGTACTAGCGATGCGCGTGATGGCACGCGTTCATCGCTAAGCAATAGTCTGTAGCGCCTTATTAGTAGCGCGGCTACCCGCGCTACTAGTATGAACAAAACACGCGCTACTGCTAGGGTTTTCCCTAGTAGTGATATATTCCCATCATGGGAAGATTATAGTGAAGACAAACACCATTTTCACATCTACATGTCCAACTTACGTGTAAGTGCTATTATTCATGGTTATTATTTTCCTGTTTTCTGCTGATTGAACACATCAATGATTTACATTACATTGTTGTAACTAGGCGAGGGTCAATCTGGATAGTCATGACGAGCAAAGCTTGCTTGTGCTTTTCAAGGAAGCATTGCAGCAGTATCGGTGTTACCTGAGGAAATCACACTTTGATGGCAAGTATATAAACGAATTTTCGGTGAAGTCTCTTGTGCTAAATTTAGAAGACATTGAATGGAAAAACCTTGTTATGCACTGGTCTCGTTCCCAGGATGAGGTACTATCTATGAAATCACATGACAATTTGAACTTCTACTTTTCCGCATGTGCCTTGCGGATCTTTTTTGCAGGAAATCTGCTCAAAGAAGAATTCCGGTTTGAAAAGAATGACAAGGTATCGCAAATATGCTGCCCGTTGCTTTGCTCTTGTTAGTACCTGTTGTCCTATATCACTGTACTTGCATACATACCTGGTTCATTATGTGACAGAAGTATGCATGATAGCTTGCTTATCAATTGTTTGCTCCAAATTATCTGATCTGTATGAATGGTTACATTAGTGTAGAATATATCCAGTGCCAATGATTTTTTAGCTCTGCATTGTTCTTGTAAGTACATGTTGTCCTTTATCAGAGTACTTATAATGACAGGTAGTTGTTCGTGTACCATCACTCTATCGCTTATTTTCCTTTGCCCTCCATTTTCTACACATCAGATCTATATTTACTCTTACCATAAGGTTGGTACTGAAGAAGTTTAGCTGTGCATTGCTCTTGGCTGTACCTTTTGCCTGTATCGCTGCACTTACATTTATAGCTACTTGGTTATGTAGCATCACTCTTCATCTTATCTTAAATATTCTCCATTTTTCATATATTATCACATCTATATTTACTCTTAACAAAATGTAGAATAAAGGCAATGCTTATGAAGAAGATTCTATGGTAAACTTCTTGAATTCCCCCCCCCATCAGCATGGACAAGGGCTTTATAGAGCCTGTCTTCACCAACAATGTAACTTTGTCCTTCTCAAGCCTTCAAACTTTGTTGTGTATATTTGGTTAGGCATGACTGCAACAGCTGTTTATTTTTGGTGTTTGCGTCAAATTGCATGTTTAAAGTTTATTATGTAGTTCATAAACAAAAGTTTGTCCTTCTCAATTTAAGTTTTCAGTTGTACAACCAAGTTCCTTCTTCATACCATGTAAATTAAACTATACAGAGGAAGTGATCTTCTTTTGCACTGCGTGTATGCTTCTGTTCTTCATCCGTAATCCAGTGGTATGGTGAACCTACCCGCTACAGCACAATGTCATATTCTGCAATGTCTTAACTATGAACAATGTCATATCATTCTACTATTATTTAAACCGTCTCTTTATTTGACTGAAATGGGATAAATTGACAGCACACTAACTAGTGATACTTATGATTTCTTGATCTGTAATCCAGTGGTGTCGTGAAGCTGCCAACTCCTTCACAATGTCATTTCCTGCCATGTCTTGACCTGAACAATACCATATTATGTTAATCCAATTTAAAACTGTGTCACTTTATTCGTCAGTAAGAAATATGATGAATTGTCAGCACTGATACTTTTATGGGCAAAACGTATCATCTGTCTGCTTGTTTATCTTTTAGAGTGAGGAAAATATAAGTGTTGAACAAGCACATTCTCATCATCTTGCTCAGCTGCTTGGGCTGTAGCTCCGCAGCAGGGCTAACCTTTCTTGAACACTATTGAAGGGCTGTCGGTTTTGTATATTATTTTGTCGGCGTGTTTATTTGCACTGGTGGCGATCTTTGATGCCCAGTGTATGTAATCTGCTGTCTGCTTGTGCTTTATTATCATAGTGGCGAACTTTGATGCCCAGTGGATGTAATATGTAGTAATTTCTTTATTGTATAGTCTAGCTTTTTTTCTTATTCACGATGCTGCAGTTATTTTACTGTATATATATCTTGTCTTCACAGTAAACCGACCAAACCGTAAAATTATGGTACATAATCGGGCCATCATGCAATCACGATGTATGATCCGCATCATGGGCCCCGTCATCTTGGTCCATTAAAAGGCCAAAAGTAAACTGGCCCACTAGTAGATTCGGGCCTTTAATAGGCCGAGTAACCCCCGTCCCTCTTTTCAAAAGAAAACTCAATGGGCTTTTAGGAGGCTGAGAAGTAGGTTGGGCCTGCAACGTGCTGAACAGCTCATGGGCCGGCAGCAGCCCGAAATGGACCCCAGCACATGATTGTGCGAATCAAATCACGGGCTTTTAACATGCCAAAATTGTGTCGGTCCTTGTTTGGCCCAATCGGATATCACCGCGAGTAGGCGGAGGCAAACCAGGCTGTAGTTAGGCCCAACAACAAAGTCTTCGAGGTCTTCAAATATCTACGGTCCAACTCCGAGCATTTCGTCTACTTCGTCCTCTATCGTCGAAAAGCAACCATAATAAGCAACACAACAAGGCAGGAAATAAAAGTGCTCTAAAAATATGAGTTGGACTTTTCTGGGATACCTCTGGTCATATGAGGGATGACCAAAGTGGTTTCATTAGGATTGGATAAGTGGATATCTCTGAACATTTTGATAGGATGGAATCAAGGGGTTTGATGGATCCACAAGTTGTACACAGAATGCCATTTTATAAAAATGAGTAAAACTACCCATTAATTCAGGCATGATTTTAGAAACATTTAGAAATTGGTTTCACTGGATTTGGAGTTGAAATCAATACAATATGGATTTTTGAAGTGGACTCATGTGGATAAATGACCTTTTAAAAAGGTTCAGTGAAAACCAGGGACAACAAAAATGTCCACTGTGGCCTATTAAATAGAGCTTGATTTATGGAGCCACTGGAAATTTGAATCATCAAATTTGGAGGTAATATGAATATTCTATGGATTTTAGAAGTTCACAGGAAAAGAAAAAGGGAAAAAGGATTTAACCTTATCCATTGTACCGGGCGAGAGTTAACAGTTGGGCGGCCAGCGCCTCGGCTCTTGGCTGCCACAGAGGGCCACGTCGGAGGCGTATTCGTGAAAATACGCCTTCGCGTGAGGGAGACGGCAACGCCCGAAACCGTCTCCACTTAAACGGGTGGGCTCCGCCCAAGGTCACTGACAGGCGGGGCGGGGCTCGAGCCATCTCCTACCTCCCGCCGAACGAGCAGGCAGAGGCGAGGCGAGGCCGAAGGCACAGCGCTCACCCAGGCGGCACGGGCCACCTCGTGGCGCGGCGCCCGGCGACTGGAGGACTCAGCCATGGCCTCACCCGCCCATGTGCAGCACGACCAGCAGGGGAGCTAGGGAGGAGGAGTAGTGCGGCGGACGGGGTTGGCCGGGGTCGGCAAGGCGAGGGAGGAATGGGGAGGAGTGGAGGGAGCACGGGAGGCTCGTAGTGGTGGCGCTCTAGCGGTCAGGAAGGAAGGAGGAGGAGATGGGCGCGAATTTAGGAGGATTCCGGCGGCTCGGCTCCGGCCATGGTGGGTCTTTGGAGGGCACGAGAGGGAGGGAGGCTGTCCGGGAGGTCTCTGGGGAAAAGATAGAGCGAATGGAGCCCAGAGGAGGGGCTCGGGACGTTGTTTAAGGTGGGGTGACGGTGCAGTGGGCTCGTGCTGCCGTGAGCTCGCTTGCTGCCACGGCCCTCGGGAAGGTGGTGCACCGAGTCCGGGGAGTTCGTGGGCGTGGACGACGCCTGTGGGGAGAAGAGAGGGAGCGGGAATGCGGCATGGCGGGTCCCCGCCGGGTATCTCTCCGCACGCGAGGAGGGCCGGAGAGGAGAGAGAGGATGGGGACACAGTGTAGCGTGTTGCCGACGCCGAGGTGACCTCGGGGACCGAGGGAGGCCCTAGGTGGCCGGGGCGGTTTAACCCCGTCCCTCTTTTCAAAAGAAAACTCAATGGGCTTTTAGGAGGCTGAGAAGTAGGTTGGGCCTGCAACGTGCTGAACAGCTCATGGGCCGGCAGCAGCCCGAAATGGACCCCAGCACATGATTGTGCGAATCAAATCACGGGCTTTTAACATGCCAAAATTGTGTCGGTCCTTGTTTGGCCCAATCAGATATCAGCTGCGAGTAGGCCGGATGCAAACCAGGCTGTAGTTAGGCCCAACTATATGACGGGCTTTTAACAGACCGAAATTAATATAGGGCCGAAATGTTAAACGTTCCCTTAACAGGCTGAAACTAATATCAGGCCGAATTACTAAATGGGCCTTTAGCAAGTGGGCCCAAAAGCATAGCGTCCAGTTGACGGGCCGAATCTGATATGGACCATAATTTAGCCCAAAGCCTCTTAAAGGGCCGGACCTGATCTGGGCCATAATTTGGCCCAGAACGTGGTAGGCTTTTAACGGGCCAGATCTCACATGGTCCATTTTTAGGCCCGGAACATGGCAGGCCATTAATGGACCGGATCAAATATGGGCCGGCATTTGGCCCAAAACATGGCAGCCAGTTAATGGGCCGGCCTACTAGGGTCCTAAAATCTTATTGGCCTACAGCTGGGCCGGCCCATTAATGTCGGTGAAATCTCGTGGGCCTTTAGCTGGGCCGGCCCATTATGATCCGCAAGAATCTTGTGGTCCTTTACCTAGGCCGGCCCATTATGGCACACAAAAATCTTGTGGGCCTTTACCTGGGCCGGCCCATTATGGCCTGCAAAATCTTGTGGGCCTTTCGCTGGGCCAGCCCATTATGGTCCGCAAAATATCGTGGGCCTTTAGCTGGGCCGGTCCATTATGGTCCGCAAAATCTCGTGGGCCTTTAGCTGGGCCGGCCCATTATGGTCCGCAAAATCTTGTGGGCCTTTAGTTGGGCCGGCCCATTTAAACTTGATGGGCCGATCCACGTGTCAACATATCATAGGCGCGTCTCGCCCATTGGATTAGTGACACCTGTGCCAACGCGGAGTTGACACGTGTCTCCTCCAGCCAATGATGATTTTACACGTGGAAAATCCCCATTAGTCGGGGCTGTTAACGGGTTATCGGATCCAAAACCCGACCAGATAGCTTAATGGCGTTACGTTATGGTGGATGCCACGTGTCGGTCACCCTTCACGAAAGCACTTCTGTGATGCGCGATTTATCGTCATGGAAGTGGACACTTCCGTGATGATAATTTTGGTAATGTCATGGAACACTTCTATGACAGCACAGGTATGACTATCTTGATTCTATCATAAAATCGTCATGGATGTACATGCATGACAAAAAACGCGACCTACTGTGACAAACACGTATCATCACGGAAGTGTATTTTTTTGTAGTGAAACACTATGGCTATCATAGAGTAAAGTGCATAAGTAAAGGGCTTGGGTAAGATATAACCGAGGCACGCGGAGATGATGTTGTATCCCGAAGTTCACACCCTTGCGGATGCTAATCTCCATTTGGAGAGGGGTGGAGGCACAATACTCTCCAAAATGCCACTAGGGCCACCATAATCTCCTCACGCCATCGCACAATGCAAGATGTTGTGATTCCACTAAGGGACCCTTGAAGGCGGTCACTAAACCCGTACAAACGGCAACCCTTGGGGGCGGTCACCGAACCCGTACACTTTCACAACCCTTGGGGGCGGTCACTGGAACCCGTACAAATTGCTTGGGGCAATCTCCACAACCTAATTAGAGACCCCGACGCTTTCCCGGAGGTTTACACAACAATGATTGAGCTTCGAGGCACCACCAACCATCAAGGCGCCCAAGCACCCAAGAGAAACAAGCTCTAGGGTCCCAAGCACCCAAGATTAAAAAGCTTCTCAAACTTCACTTCCACGTATCACCATGGAGAACTCAAACCTATGCACCCAATGCAATGGCAAGGGCACACCAAGTGCCCAAGTCCCTCACTATCAAATCCCACCAAAGCAATGAAAGCTATGGAAGAATATGAGAGGAAGAACAAGAAGGAGAACACCAAGAACTCCAAGAGCTAGATCCAAGGGGTTCCCCTCGGATAGAGGAGAAATTGATTGGTGGAAATGTGGATCTAGATCTCCTCTCTCTTTCCACCCCAGCAAGAATCCATGGTGGGATTGAGAGATAGCAAGATCCAAGAGCTCAACGATGGTGGGGGAAAATCATGCAAGAGGATTAGGGTTGAAGGTGGAAGAAGGGTGTATAAATACCCCCAAGAAAAATATGGACGTTGCACACAACCACCACCCCGGGCACCCGGACAAAAGAGGTCCGGGCACCCGGACCCAACACAGGAAAAGCCATACAACCCCTGGCACCCGGGGAAAAAACCTCGGGCACCCAGACACACAGGTAAAGAAATAGGGCAGGGGGCGGGCACGCGGAGGAGGCTGAGAGGAGGTGGTAGAGGAGCCCGGGCACCCGGGGGTCCACCACCCCGGGCACCCGGGGTGATTAGAGGAGGAGACGAAGCGCCCCGGATGACCGCAGGGACCCGGGGGGCGAGACCCCGGGCACCCATACCGGTCAAAGAGGTCTCTACGGAGGGGTTCGAGTGAACCCGGGCACCCGCACTAGGCAGAGAGATGCGGGAACATGTAAGATTGAAACGGCCACAAGTTTTGCAAACGAACTCTGAATTTGGTGAAACCAAGTTTGTTGGAAAGCTAAAGACAAGGGCTAACACAATATTGATAGAAATATCAAGAAATAGCAATTGAGAGAAAACAAAAAATAAAATGGTGAGAACCCTTTCTTAAATAAGACCGGTAAAAACTCCAACACCGAAAACGCAAAAGAAGATGCATAGGTAATCAGTTTTCGATGAAGTAGAGCTTGTCATGAAGATAACCACCATCTCTAAAACCTCATACAGAGAAAAGACAAACAAGAACCAAGAAATATGATGCAAGGATGCCATGGTTTGAGCTCTCTATGAACGATACAATCAAGCTACTCACTTGAGAGCCCCCCTTGATAGTACGACAATCGATCCTATAACCCGGTCTCCCAACTACCACCACGAGACCGATAAAATATAAAACCTATCAAGGGCAGACCTTTGCCTTGTGCATAATCCACTTGAGCTAGATGATGACGATCTTGTCCTCCTCAAGATGGACCACCTTTCTTGATTGCGTTGGGTTGATGAAGACTAGTTGATTGCTCCCCCATACTCCACTATGGGTGAGCCACTCTTCGGCACATCTTACAAGTCCATTGTCACCATAATGGATGGCAAGCTTCAAGCACTTGATCTCTCCATGATGCTCCACTTGAACTTGCTTGATTAATGATCCTATGAGCCACATGAATAAAAGATATTATGATATCAGCAAAGGATGTTTCTAAAGAAACTAGAGAACCTCCCCTGATTTGTGCACAACTAAGAATATTTGTATTTGAATACAACGGGCACAAAATAGGATCATCACCCCCCCCAAATCAATAGAAACTCACAACAAGTGCAAGTGAGCATGTAAGAAACTAAGCCTAGCACTTGTAACAAACAAATGGTTGATCAATGATGACCCACAAGTATAGGGGATCTATCGTAGTCCTTTCGATAAGTAAGAGTGTCGAACCCAACAAGGAGCAGAAGGAAATGACAAGCGGTTTTCAGTAAGGTATTCTCTGCAAGCACTGAAATTATCAGTAACAGATAGTTTTGTGATGAGGTAATTCATAACGGGTAACAAGTAACAAAAGTAACAAGGTGTAGTAAGGTGGCCCAATCCTTTTTGTAGCAAAGGAGAAGCCTGGACAAACTCTTATATAAAGCAAAGCACTCCCGAGGACACATGGGAATTATTGTCAAGCTAGTTTTCATCATGCTCATATGATTCGCGTTCGTAACTTTGATAATTTGATATGTGGGTGGACTGGTGCTTGGGTATTGCCCTTCCTTGGACAAGCATCCCACATATGATTAACACCTCTCGCAAGCATCCGCAACTACGAGAGAAGAATTAAGGTAAACCTAACCATAGCATGAAACATGTGGATCCAAATCAGCCCCTTACGAAGCAATGCATAAACTAGGGTTTAAGCTTCTATCACTCTAGCAACCCATTATCTACTTATTACTTCCAATGCCTTCCCCTAGGCGCAAATAATTGTGAAGTGTCATGTAGTCGACGTTCACATAACACCATTAGAGGAGAGACAACATACATCTCATCAAAAAATCGAACGAATACCAGATTCACATGACTACTTATAACAAGACTTCTCACATGTCCTCAGGAACAAATGTAACTACTCACAAATCATATTCATGTTCATAATCAGAGGGGTATTAATATGCATAAAGGATCTGAACATATGATCTTCCACCGAATAAACCAACTAGCATCAACTACAAGGAGTATTCAACACTACTAGCAACCCACATGTACCAATCTGAGGTTTTGAGACAAAGATCGGATACAAGAGATGAACTAGGGTTTGAGAGGAGATGGTGCTGGTGAAGATTTTGATGGAGATTGACCCCCTCTTGATGAGACGATTGATGGTGATGACGATGGCGATGATTTCCCCCTCCCAGAGGGATGTTTCCCCGGCAGAATAGCTCCGCCGGAGCCCTAGATTGGTTCCGCCTCAAGACGGGGGTGCTTCATCCCGAAAGCTTCCATATGATTTTTCCAGGGCAAGAGACACCATATACCATAAGATGGGCATCAGGGGGCTTCCAGGTGGCCCACGAGGCAGGGGGCGCGCCTAGGGGGTTAGGGCGCGCCCTCCACCCTCGTGGGCAGTGGGTGGCCCCCTCTGGTGCTTTCTTCGCCCAATATTTTTAATATATTCCAAAACTGATTTTCCTGGAGTTTCAGGACTTTTGGAGTTATGTAGAATAGGTCTCTAATATTTGTTCCTTTTCCAGCCCAGAATCCCAGCTGCCGGCACTCTCCCTCTTCATGTAAACCTTTTAAAATAAGAGAGAAAAGGCATAAGTATTGTGACATAATGTGTAGTAACAACCCATAATGCAATAAATATTGATATAAAAGCATGATGCAAAATGGATGTATCAAGCAACATGTAAGAGAGGCAACTTAAGAATAGGCTCAAACAAAAAGATGTGTGTGAGTCATGGCAAAGAACTCAAGAGGACTAATATAAGGATGAGTATTAAGCACCAACATAGTCTTGAATAGTTGAGATACATGGTGCATGAAACGTCCCCCCACCCCCCACACACACACAACATGCAAATGGGTTCTCTAGCTTATTAATATGCAAATTAAGAACCAATGTTTGTGACAACCCAAGGTGAAGATAGAGAATGATAGCTTTGTCAAGAGAAGGGATACCATTGAAATGGCAAAAGCCTCATCAAGACAAGCATGAGGAAAATAATCTTCACCACACAAGGGTGCATCAAGATGCAACGAGATGCGACCCACACTCAAGGAAAAAGCTTTCACGGAGTCACCAAAGAAATAACATTAGAAAGAAATGGTGGACGTGAAATAAAGGGATATCAAATAGATATGCAACTTCTCTCAAGTGTATAAGATTCTAGGTAGATGAAGATCATGATGATATCAATCCACAAAGAAGGATGTACACATGAAATAGTTACAAAAAGGAAAGAACAAGACATCCACAAGGAAGTCATAAATATACCAATAAGATATCTGCTTTAAAGCATAACACATGGCTAGATACGGTCTTATTGTATATAAATGAACTCCAACCACACGAACATCAAAGACATCACAACTATCAACAAGAAATCATTGTTGGGATTCTTGGATAAAGGGAACAAGTATCACAAGAAAGAATGAATTACATGCCATGATACAACCTAGACAAGGTTGATGCAAGAGATGTATGCATGACATAGATGATGATACTGGTTACCGAGTTTGCATTGGAATGATGCAATATATACCAATTGAATGTAGTAGATAGTAGGTCATTGTTCATCCTAGCTTGACTCCAGTAAGCACATGGTGACAACACCTTCCTTGCGAGTGAGCCGAGCATCCAATGCATCCCAAATTGTTCCTAGAAAAACACCTCAAACAAAATGGTATCCAAACTCATTGGGACCAAGGAGTTAGAAACACCAATACATAGGACAAACTCCACATACATATGTGCATATATATATGAAAATAAATTTCATGCATCCAAATTGAGACTTGGTGGAGTTTCCCCTATATATTGGGTCAAAGAAAGAAAGCATGCCAAATAAAATACATGAAGTAAATATGCATGCTCAAGACTTTCAAAAATCAGTACCAAATGAAAAGTAAATACCAAGTGAAAATAGGTTACCTAATGGAGAGATCATCACTTGGAAGTTATCAATTAAAAGATACATCAAGGAATGAGATATCCATTGATTCACACTAATTGAAAGATATCAAACTCCCCAAATAGAGGATGGTTCCAAACAAACCAAGCTCTCTACAAAGTTTTATGATGGCACAAAGTACCAAAAAGAAACGGCTTGCCTTCCACAAACACACACTTGATAAGGATCACAAGATGAGTGTTTTATAGAAATTAGGATAGCTCCCCTAAGAGTAGTGCATTATAGAGAGTTTGCATTTGAATACAAAATGCACAAGGTGGGATCACCACTTTCACTATATCTAGAAAACACTAGACAAGATCAAGAAATTAACAAGATCCACAAGTGGTACGGAAGATAACGGGGGTTGACACCATCCTTGGCAAGAGATAAGGCAAAAATAAGCAAACGCCAACATGAATATGATCAATAATTTCTACCACATAGGTGAGTACCAATTGTGAAAAGACAAGAAGTATTTGGAAATAATTCCCGGTGGTAGATAGCAGGGATATCCAACATCATCTTCACACCAAACATAAGCAACTTGAAACTTTGTAGAGCTAACATGTCACCTAGGAACAATATAAATTACAATATCAATTCTAGGTGACAATACCTCAACTGTAGACATTTTCTAGGCTTGTAATATGCACATAGCATATTACACCCCCAAAATGTGATACCAAAGAAAACTTAACAAGATGCAATAAGAGGATCCAAGAAGAGATAATTAATGGACCATTTAGAATTTGAATTTCTCATGAGAAGACATACCACATAGAGACTACATAATCTTGTAATATCAAAAATAGATGGTTCTCTCATGTAGACACATTTGTGGGATCGTGAGGTGCACAAAGCACATCACTCCCCAAAAATGGGATGTTCCATTAATCCATGTCCGACGTTCCATGGATTTATGCCTCCCCCTGCCTCCTCCACTCCCCCCTCCCGTGGGTGACTGTGATGATGGTCAGGACAGCGCCCCCCCCCGCCTCCAGAGGCTTGGCCTTGTCGCCGCAGTTTCCCGAGATCGCCAGGCCGGCGCAGCCCTGTTCTACCCCCGGCAACGGCCATGGCGGCCAGCAGCACCGCGCCGCCCCGCCCTACCGTGGCTGGGATGGCATCCTCGGGCCATGCCCGATCATTGGATGTGCGCCACGTCGCCCACCTTCCCGCGCGCGGCTTTCCAGCTCATAGGAAGACCCCACTGCTGCTCCACAGCTTTCCGGACAGCGGGCGTCATCTCCTGTAGCTACGCTCCAAATCGTGTCGTGGACCGACCCCGCGGTGATTCAAATGGTGTCTTCGGCCACTCCCTCCCCGTGGTGGTCCCCCCCTTGGCCAGCCCGCATGCTGGGCCTGCCTCTGAGCCGTTGCGGCTGATGTGGGTGGCATCGGATCCCCCAGCTGGCCAACCAAAGGCACTAGATGCTAATCCCGCTGCTCCCATCAATGTTGGGATGACCGGGTCTCCCACCCCTTTTGCGGAGCCCGAGGCTAGCCCTCCCCCAAGCCAGAATCTCCCTTGTCCTGTCGCGCAGCTTTCCGAAGGCCGATTGTCTGATCCTCCTGTCGGCTCCTCCCCTGGCCCCAGCTCGAATCCCGCGGAGACAACGCCCGGCCAACTGCTGTTGGGGGGCCCGGGCCCCGATCCTGTTTGCGGCCGCACCCACCCAATCATTGCCAAGGGAGCCCGCAGCTGGAGTAACCACCACCTCCCAGCCATGTGCCGATGACTAGTTGCAACCCATGCAATTCCCATGCAAGTCCAATGGTAGCGCTGCATGCGCCATCCCACCCCAGGCCCTCCAGTTCATTGCCGCGCTCAGGCAGGAGTGTGAGCCCATTCTGGAAATGTCGGTGCCCCGACGCATGCGTGGGGCAATGCCACCAAAATTCACCCCTAGTTGCAGGAGCCAAATTTCCATGCACGACCGTGGATTTGGCCCTGAGACTAAGTCGAAGTGTGTCTTCTTCATCAGCTCGGTTTACTTGGTGAGGAGGATCCCCTCTCCGCGGACGCCCTAGCACGCTACTCCAAACTGTTCGAGCGGCCGCTCGCCATCGATGTCATGCTTGCCTTTGCTGATTTCTTTGGATGGAAGCTACCGCACGATCTGCTGCCTAACCTCCCTCCCAACCAAGCCATTGTCACCACGGCTCTCCTATGATCTGCTTTCCAACCACCTCACCCCACATCCTTTCTATGGATCTGTACAACAAAATTGTATATTGGAATGTGCGAGGTCTAAACAGTAGAGCCAAGCGCACCACTGTCTGCACTATAATAAACTCGGCTCCCCCCTACACCGTCAGCCTCTAGGAGACTAAGCTCCATGGTCACCCCGTCCTTAGTCCTCGAGACTCTTGGGCCTTCATTTCGTGACTTCTTTTGGCTGGCTACCGACAGCAAGCGCAGGGGTATCCTGCTCGCTTGGCGTGGCGATGTCGTCTCCATGGCCAACCCCGCCATTGGGTTATACCACGTCTCGGCCATGGTCTCCCCTCTTTTGGGCAGTCACCACTGGTGGATCAAGGGCGTTTATGGCCCCCAAAGTGATCATGACAAGCTCTCCTTACTCTCTGAACTCCGAGACCTCTGGCAATCCATTGCCGGTCCGTGGCTCGTCGGTGGAGACTTCAACACGATCACCGCCTCGGCTGACAAGAACAACAACCATGTTTGCCACCGGTCCATGAACCGCTCCAGGCACTTCATTACAGACCATGCCCTCTGCGGCATCTACCTGCACGGACGGCGTTACAATTGGTCTAACGAGCAAGACTCCCCAACCCTCGTGCGCATCGCCGCGTGCTCTGCACCCCCAACTAGGCACCCCTCAACCCGCACCATATCTTGCACTGCCTGTCATCCATGGCTTCCGACCACTGCCCCCTTGTGATTGAGTGCTCACCCCGTGAACATGGCAAGCCCCGCTTCCACTTCGAGCGGTTTTGGATCAAGCTAGATGGATTCCATCAGATGGTGCTCGAGGCCTGGAACTCGGTGGCCCCTGACCCGGACCCTTTCCGGCGCATATACTCTCGCCTCATCGCCACGGCTCGCGCTCCATAGTGCTGGGGATCTCGCACCATGGGCAATATCTCCACCCAACTGCAAGTTTCGCGTGAGCTCATCCTTTGTCTTGATATTTCCCAAGACAACTGCCCCCGAAGCCTGGCTGAGGCGGGAGCTGAAACACAAGTATCTTGGGTTGGCATCCCTCGAGCGCACGATCACGCGAGAGTGTGTCCGCTTCACCTAGCTTCAAGAGGGTGACACCAATACTCCTTTCTTCAAGATCCATGTGGCCACCAGAATTAGAAGAGCCGGATCCTCAGCCTCAACCACCGTGGCGCTGTCGTCACCGATGAAATTGGATTGGCGAGGGCGGCCTTCGAGCACTTCTCCTCTCTTATGGGCATGGCTCCCATGCGCCCCTTCACCATCCAACTCCACAAGATTGACCGCCGACACTTTGATCTGCATGAGCTCAAGCTACTGTTCTCCGAGGAGGAGATTTGGCATGCTATCACCATGATGCTCTTTGACAACGCCCCAGGCCCCGACGGTTTCACGTTCGAGTTTCTGCGTGCTTGTTGGCCTATCATAAAAGAAGATATCGTTGCGGCCTTCGACAAGTTCCACTCCATGAATGGCATGAGCTTTGGCAAGTTGAACCAGGTGCTCCTCACCCTCATCCCCAAGAAGCCAGATGCCTCCATGCTATCGGATTACCGGCCGATCAGCCTCATCCACCTCCTGGCTAAACTTTTTGCCAAGGTGCTTTCGCTTAGACTCACGCCTCGTCTCGGGGAGTTGATCACCTCCAACCAGAGCGCCTTCATCACTAGACGGAGCGGTCACGACAACTTTCTCCTAGTCCAAAAAACTGCTCGATTGCTTCATAACCACAAGCTACCCCGCCTCCTCTTGAAGCTGGACATCGCCAAGGCTTTTGACACCGTCTCCTGGACCTTCCTCCTCCAAGTGCTGCAGCATCTAGGCTTTGGGAGGCATTGGTGTGAGTGGGTCTCCATCATGCTCTCGACGGCTTCGACCAGGGTCCTCATCAATGGCAACCCGGGCCCTCCAGTGGCCCACGCCCAAGGCGTGCGTCAAGGAGATCCCACATCACCTATGCTCTTCGTCCTCGTCATTGACCAGCTCAACACCCTCCTCCATCATGCCATTCATGCTGGGATCATTAAGAGATTGATCACACACCATGCCACGGCTAATGTCTCTCTCTTCGCCGATGATGTCATCGTGTTCTGCCATGCCAATGCTCACGAGCTGGGAGCCATCCGCGACCTCCTTGACTTCTTCAGCCATGCCTCCGTCCTCTGCACAAATTTACAGAAGTGGTCAGCTTCCCCAATCCGCTGCTCTAACGACGAGTTGGCCACCGTCGCGGCCTCCCTCTCCCGTCCCCTGACGAGCTTCCTCATCCGGTACCTTGGGCTGCTGCTATCCATCCGCAAGACTCCGTCTCAGCCCTGCTCCCTCTTCTTGACAAGATCATCAAGAAGTTGGTTACTTGGAAAGCCTCCCTGCTCTCTCGCAGCGAAAGGCTGGCCTTGGTCCACCATGCCCTTTCAGCAATGCCAGTGCACATCCTCCTCGCGACGGCGATCTCTCCTCCCATCCTCAAGCGGATCACCAAGCTCATCCGTGACTTTCTCTGGTTCGTGCAAAACAACACCAATGGTGGTTGCTGCCCTGTCTCCTGGTCCCGCCTGCTGACCCTTGGAGATTGATGGTCTCGGCACTCAAGACATCTAGCACACAGCGTGGCGCTGCAAGCACGTTGGCTCTGGCTCCAGGCCACAGACCCCGACCGCTAATGGAAGCACCTGCACCTTCCTAGCGACCGCGAGACATCCAAGATCTTTCGAGCTTCCACCTTCTGGACCCTTGGAGACGACAACTCTTGCCGCTTCTGGACCAATCATTGGTCAAATGGCCAATCCATCATTGAATTCGCCCCTACGCTGCTCTCCCTCATCCTGCGCCGACGGTGGAAAAGCAGGCTCGTCTGTGAAGCCTTGTCTGACAACACTTGGATCTCGGACATCCATGGCACGCTTAACCCAGTTGCCATTGTTGAGTACTTTGAGCTATGGCAGAAGCTCAGGGCATCTTTCTATCAGCATACCCCGACAAGTTGTCCTGGAGATGGACCTCAAACGGTATCTACACGACAAGTTCATGCTACCGAGCCCTCTTCTATGGCTCCACCACCGCGCCCTTCTGGCGCCTCATCTGGAAGACTTGGGCGCCTTCAAATGCCAAGATCTTCCTTTGGCTCGTTGCTCTCAATCAATGCTGGACGGCCGATCGTCGTGGACGCCATGGCTTACCGCATGACCCTGTTTGCAAGCTGTGCAGCTAGGCGGACAAGAACGTTGACCACCTGCTGGTAGGCTGCGTGCTCGCACATATCTCCTGGCATGAGGTGCTGGCCTGGTGTCGACTTCCCACCGCACCACCGGATGGTACCGTTGGCTTCTTCGACTGGTGGGATAACGCGACGGCCACTGTCCCGACCGCATACGCAAAGGCATGAACTCCCTGATCATCCTAGCGGCTTGGACCATCTAGAAGCACCGGAACGCAGTCATCTTCGATGGTGCGGCTCCATCCCACGCCCTAATCATGACGACCGTCAAGTTGGAGGTCATGCTTTGGGCGAAAGCTAGCGTCAAGGGACTGGATAGAATCCTTCGTGTAACCTGATCATGTAACCCGAGGCTGAGCATCCTCCCCCTGCTCGCTTGCTGCTACGTCTTGAGCTCGCATTGGTTTTCCTTGAAGAGGAAAGGGTGATGCAACAAAGTAGTGTAAGTATTTTCCTCAGTTTTTGAGAACGAAGGTATAAATCCAATAGGAGGCTCCTCAAAAGTCCCATGCACCTAGACAAACAAACAAGAACCTCGCAACCAATGCAATAAAGGGTTGTCAATCCCTTCACGGCCACTTGCGAAGTGAGATCTGATAGAGATAATATGATAAGATAAATATATTTTTGGTATTTTTATGATATAGATTGGAAAAGTAAAGATGCCAATAAAAGTAGATAGTAAAGCTTATATGATAAAAGATAGACCCGGGGGCCATAGGTTTCACTAGTGGCTTCTCTCAAGATAGCATAAGTATTACGGTGGCTGAACAAATTACTGTCGAGCAAGTGATAGAAAAGAGAATAATTATAAGATTATCTAGGCATGATCATGTATATAAGCATCACGTCTGTGACAAGCAGATCGACTCCTGCCTGCATCTACTACAGGTACTCCACATCGACCGCTATCCAGCATGCATCTAGAGTATTAAGTTCATAAAGAACAGAGTAACGCATTAAGAAAGATGACATGATGTAGAGGGATAAACTCATGCAATATGATATAAAACCCATCTTTTTATCCTCGATGGCAACAATACAATACGCGCTTTGCTGCCCTAACACCTTTGGGAAAGGACACCGCAAGATTGAACCCAAAGCTAAGCACTTCTCCCATTGCAAGAAAGATCAATCTAGTAGGCCAAACCAAACTGATAATTCGAAGAGACTTCAAAAGATAACTTAATCACACATAAAAGAATTCAGAGGAGATTCAAATATTTCTCATAGATAAACTTGAGCATAAACCAACAATTCATCGGATCTCGACAAACACACCGCAGAATGAGTTACATCGAATAGATCTCCAAGAAAATCGAGGAAAACTTTGTATTGAGATTCAAAGAGAGAGAAGAAGTCATCTAGCTAATAACAATGGACCCGAAGGTCTGTGGTAAACTACTCACAACTCATAGGAGAGGCCTTGGATATGATGTAGAGGCCCTCCATGGTCGATTCCCCCTCCGGCGGAGCACCGACAAAGGCTCCAAGATGGGATCTCGTGGATACCGAAGGTTGCGGCGGTGGAATTAGGTTTTCATGGTCTGTTCTGATGTTCTCGGGGTACGTAGGTATATATAGGAGGAAGAAGTAGGTCAGTGGACTCCCGAGGGGCCCACGAGGGTGAGGGCACGCCCACCTGTAGGGGGCGCACCGGCCACCCTCGTGGCCGCCTCGGTTGTTGCTTGACGTCCACTCCAAGTGTCCAGGTTTGCATTTGTTCGAAAAAGATCGCTCCCAAAGGTTTCATCGCGTTTGGACTCCATTTGATATTCCTTTTCTTCTAAACACTGAAATAGGCACACACAAAAACAGCAATTCGGGCTGGGCCTCCGGTTAGTAGGTTAGTCCCAAAATGATATAAAAGTGTAAAGTAAAGCCCATAAACATCCAAAACGGGTGATATAATAGCATGGAACAATCAAAAATTATAGATACGTTGGAGACGTATCAAGCATCCCCAAGCTTAATTCCTGCTCGTCCTCGAGTAGGTAAATGATAAAAACAGAATTTTTGATGTGGAATGCTACCTAGCATATTTCTCAATGTAATTTTCTTTATTGTGGCATGAATGTTCAGATCCTAATGATTCAAAATAAAAGTTCATATTGACATAAGAAATAATAATACTTCAAGCATAATAATCAAAGCAATCATGTCTTCTCAAAATAACATGGCTAAAAAAGTTATCCCTACAAAATTATATAGTCTGGCTGTTGCTCTATCTTCATCACACAAAGTATTTAATCATGCACAACCCCGATGAAAAGCCAAGCAATTGTTTCATACTTTAGTAATCTCAAACTTCTTCAACTTTCATGCAATACATGAGCGTGAGCCATGGACATAGCACTATATGTGGAATAGAATGGTGGTTGTGGAGAAGACAAAAAAGGAGAAGATAGTCTCACATCAACTAGGCGTATCAATGGGCTATGGAGATGCCCATTAATAGATATCAATGTGAGTGAGTAGGGATTGCCATGCAACGGATGCACTAGAGCTATGAATGTATGAAAGCTCAACAAAAGAAACTAAGTGGGTGTGAATCCAACTCGCTTGCTCACGAAGACCTAGGGCATTTTGAGGAAGCCCATCATTGGAATATACAAGCCAAGTTCTATAATGAAAAATTCCCACTAGTATATGAAAGTGACAACATAGGAGACTCTCTATCATGAAGATCATGGTGCTACTTTGAAGCACAAGTGTGGTAAAAAGGATAGTAGCATTGTCCCTTCTCTCTTTTTCTCTCATTTTTTGTTTGGCCTTTCTCTTTTTTTTATTTGGCCTTTCTTTTATTTTCTTTTTTTATATATAAAGTCCGAAGTCTTATCCCGACTTGTGGGGGAATCATAGTCTCCATCATCCTTTCCTCACTTGGGACAATGTTCTAATAATGAAGATCATCACACTTTTATTTACTTACAACTCAAGAATTACAACTCAATACTTAGAACAAAATATGAGTCTATATGAATGCCTCCGGCGGTGTACTGGGATATGCAATGAATCAAGAGTGATATGTATGAAAATTATGAAGGTGGCCTTGCCACAAATACGATGTCAACTACATGATCATGCAAAGAGCAATATGACAATGATGATGCGTGTCATATGAATGGAATGGTGGAAAGTTGCATGACAATATATCTCGGAATGGCTATGGAAATGCCATAATAGGTTGGTATGGTGGCTGTTTTGATGAAGGTATATGGTGGGTGTATGGTACCGGCGAAAGTTGCGCGGCACAAGAGAGGCTAGCAATGGTGGAAGGTGAGAGTGCGTATAATCCATGGACTCAACATTAGTCATAAAGAACTCATATACTTATTGAAAAAATCTACAAGTCATTGAAAACAAAGTACTATGCGCATGCTCCTAGGGGGATAGATTGGTAGGAAAAGACCATCGCTCGTCCCCGACCGCCCCTCATAAGGAAGACAATCAATAAATAAAATTGTGCTCCAACTTCATCACAAAGCGGTTCACCATACGTGCATGCTACGGGAATCACAAACTTCAACACAAGTATTCTTTAAATTCATAATCACCCAACTAGCATGACTCTAATATTACCACCTCTATATCTCAAAACAATTATCAAGTACCAATTCACTTTCTATGATAGTTTTTATTATACACAACTTGGATGGCCATCATTCTAGGACCAATTTTATAACCATAGAAAATACCATGATGTTCTAATAGACTCTCAAAATAACATAAGTGAAGCATGAGAGATCAAAATTTTTTTAAAATTAAGCCACCGCCGTGCTCTAAAAGATATAAGTGAAGCACTAGAGCAAAAATTATCTAGCTCAAAAAATATAAGTGAAGCACATAGCATATTCCAATAAATTCTAATTAAGTGGGCTTCTCCCAAAAGGTGTGTACAGCAAGGATGATTGTGGTAATCTAAAAAGCAAAGACTAATATCATACAAGACGCTCCAAGCAAAACACATATCATGTGGCGAATAAAAATATAGCTCCAAGTAAAGTTGCCGATAGACGAAGACGAAAGAGGGGATGCCTTCCGGGGCATCCCCAAGCATAGGCTTTTGGTTATCCTTCAATATCTTGGGGTTCCATGTGCATCCCCAAGCTTAGGCTCTTGCCACTCCTTATTCCATAGCCCATCAAATCTTTACCCAAAACTTGAAAACTTCACAACACAAAACTCAACAGGAAATCTCATAAGCTCCGTTAGTGCAAGAAAGAAAACCCACCACATAAGGTACTGCAATGAACTCATTCTTTATTTATATTTGTGTTAAACCTACTGTATTCAAACTTCTCTATGGTTCATACCCCTACATACTAGCCATAGATGCATCAAAATAAGCAAACAACACAGGAAAAATAGAATCTGTCAAAAATAGAACAGTCTGTAGCAATCTGTAACTCTCGAATACTTATGGAACTCTAAAAATCCTACCAAAATAGTAAGCCCTGGGAAATTTGTCTATTGATCTACAGCAAAAAGAATCAACACAAAAGCACGTTTCTGTGAATTACTAAAATTAATTTCGTGCGCGCCAAGTTTCTGTTTTTCAGCAGAATCAAATTAACTTATCACCATAGGTTACCCTATAGGTTCTACTTGGCACAAACACTAATTAAAACATGAAAACACATCTAAACAGAAGGTAGATGGAATATTTATTACTAAACAGAATCAAAAAGCAAAAAAATAAAATAAAATTGGGTTGCCTCCCAACTAGCGCTATTGTTTAACACCCCAAGCTAGGCAAAAAAGCGAGGATAAATCTAAGTAGTGCCATCTTTGGCACTCAATTCATAAGTAGCTCGCATGATAGATTCATAAGGTAATTTAACTTTCTTTCATGGAAAGTGCTCCATGCCTTTCCTTAATGGAAATTGGAATCTAATATTCCCTTCCTTCATATCAATAATTGCACCAATCGTTCTAACGAAAGGTCTACCAAGAATAATAGGACAAGAAAGATTGCAATCTATATCAAGAACAATAAAATCTACGGGCACATAATTCCTATTTTCAACAATAAGAACATCATTCATTCTTACCATAGGTTTCTTAATGGTGGAATCCGCAAGGTGAAAATTTAAAGAGCAATCATCAAGATCATGGAAACCTAGAATATCACATAAAGTTTTCGAATCATGGAAATACTAGCACCCAAATCACATAAAGCATAACACTCATGATCTTTAATTTTAATCTTTATAGTAGGTATAGAAACTTCCAAATTAAGTTTTTTGTCATAAGATTGCATCAAGATCTAAAAACTCCGAATCATTGGGACGCATTTTAACTAAAGTTGACTCATCTCCAGTCCCATCATAATTAAGATTCATATTGCAAAACAAAGATTTAATAGGGGACACATCAATAACTTTTAGATCTTCATCATTATTTTCATGGGAACTAGAAGAACACGCTTTTACAAAGCAATCTTTCTTAGCACGCAATCTAGCGATTCTTTCTTTGCACTCATCAATGGAAATTCTCATGGCTTTGAGAGACTCATTCATATCATGCTTGGGAGAAGTAGATCTAAGTTTCAAAGAATCAACATCAAGCAAAAGTCTATCAACGTTCCTAGCCAAATCATCAACTTTAAGCAATTTTTCTTCAAGCAAGGCATTAAAATTCTTTTGAGAGATCATTAATTCTTTAACACTATTCTCAAAATTAGAGGGCATCTTATTAAAATTTTCATAAGAATTAGGAATTTCCATAATTATTAGAGGAATTACTAGGGAACGGTCTAGGATTAAAGTTTCCCCTATAAGCATTGTTACCAAAATTATTCCTAACAACAAAATTCACATCCATAGATTCATTATTATTCTGAATCAAAGTATACAAAAAATATCATTGGGATCAATAGGAGCACTCTTAGTAGCAAATAATTTCATAAGTTCATCCATCTTTCCACTCAAAACATTAATTTCTTCTATAGCATGCACTTTTTTACTAGTAGATCTTTCGGTGTGCCATTGAAAATAATTAGCCATAATATTATCAAGGAATTTAGTAGCTTCTCCTAAGGTGATTTCCATAAAAGTGCCTCCTGTGGCCGAATCTAAAAGATTTCGAGAAGCAAAACTCAATTCGGCATAAAAATTTGTATGATCATCCATAAATTCAAACCATGAGTAGGGCAATTGCGAATCATTAATTTCATTCTTAACCAAGATTGGGTAACATGCTCATGATCAAGTTGTTTAAAATTCATAATATCGTTCCTAAGAGAGATGATCTTAGCGGGAGGAAAATACTTAGAGATAAAAGCATATTTGCACTTATTCCTTGAATCAATACTATTTTTAGGCAAAGACGAAAACCAAACTTTATCACGATCTCTAAGTGAAAATGGAAATAACTTCAATTTAACAATATCAATATCCATATCTTTCTTATTTTGCATCTCACACAAATCAACAAAGTTGTTTAGATGGGTAGCGGCAGCTTCACTAGGAAGGCCGGAGAATTGTTCTTTCATAACAAGATTCAACAAAGCAGCATTGATTTTACAAGACTCAACATCATTAAGAGGAGCAATCGGAGTACTAAGGAAATCATTATTATTGGTATTGGAAAAGTCACACAACTTGGTATTATCTTGCGCCATCACGACAAGCAATCCAACACACAAGCAAACAAAAAGGCAAGCGAAAGGTAGAGGAGATTGGGAAAGAGAGGGTGAATAAAACGGCAAGGGTGAAGTGGGGGAGAGGAAAACGAGAGGCAAATGGCAAATAATGTAATGCGAGGGAGATGAGTTTGTGATGGGTACTTGGTATGTCTTGACTTGAGCGAAGACCTCCCCGGCAACTGTGCCAGAAATCCTTCTTGCTACGTCTTGAGCTTGTGTTGGTTTTCCTTGAAGAGGAAAGGGTGATGCAGCAAAGTAGCGCAAGTATTTCCCTTAGTTTTTGAGAACCAAGGTATCAATCCAGTAGGAGGCTCCTCAAAAGTCCCACGCACCTACACAAACAAACAAGAACCTCGCAACCAACGCAATAAAGGGGTTGTCAATCCCTTCACGGCCACTTGCGAAAGTGAGATCTGATAGAGATAATATGATAAGATAAATATATTTTTGTATTTTTATGATATAGATTGGAAAAGTAAAGATGCAAATAAAAGTAGATAGTAAATCTTATATGATAGAAGATAAACCCGAGGGCCGTACGTTGCACTAGTGGCTTCTCTCAAGATAGGATAAGTATTACGGTGGGTGAACAAATTACTGTCAAGCAATTGATAGAAAGGAGAATAATTATGAGATTATCTAGGCATGATCATGTATATAGGCATCACGTATGTGACAAGTAGATCGACTCCTGCCTGCATCTAATACTATTACTCCACACATCGACCGCTATCTAGCATGCATCTAGAGTAGTAAGTTCATAAAGAGCAGAGTAACGCATTAAGAAAGATGACATGATGTAGAGGGATAAACTCATGCAATATGATATAAACCCCATCTTTTTATCCTCAATGGCAACAATACAATACGTGCCTTGCTGCCCTCATCCTCATCGGGAAAGGACGCCGCAAGATTGAACCCAAAGCTAAGCACTTCTCCAATTGCAAGAAAGATCAATCTAGTAGGCCAAACCAAACTGATAATTTGAAGAGACTCGCAAAGATAACTTAATCACACATGAAAGAATCCAGAGGATATTCAAATATTTATCATAGATAAACTTGAGCATAAACGCACAATTCATCGGATCTCGACAAACACACCGCAAAAGGAGTTACATCGAATAGATCTCCAAGAAGATCAAGGAGAACTTTGTATTGAGATTCAAAAAGAGAGAAGAAGCCATCTAGCTAATAACAATGGACCCAAAGGTCTGTGGTAAATTACTCACAACTCATAGGAGAGGCCTTGGAGATGATGTAGAGGCCCTCTGTGATTGATTCCCCCTCCGGCGGAGCACCGGCGAAGGCTCCAAGATGAGATCTCGCGGATACAGAAGGTTGCGATGGTGGAATTAGGTTTTCGTGGTTTGTTCTGATGTTCTCGGGGTACATAGGTATATATAGGAGGAAGAAGTAGGTCGGCGGACTCGAGGGGGCCATGAGGGTGGGGGGTGCGCCCACCTATAGGGGGCACGCCGGGCACCCTCATGGCCGCCTCGGTTGTTGCTTGTCGTCCACTCCAAGTATCCAGGTTTGCATTTGTTCGAAAAAGATCGCTCCCGAAGGTTTCATCGCGTTTGGACTCCGTTTGATATTCCTTTTCTTCGAAACACTGAAATAGGCAAAAAAACAACAATTCGGGCTGGGCCTCCGGTTAGTAGGTTAGTCCCAAAAATGATCTAAAAGTGTGAAGTAAAGCCCATAAACATCCAAAACGGGTAATATAATAGCATGGAACAATAAAAAATTATAGATACGTTGGAGACGTATCACTTGCTCTCTAGTTGTCGCCAGCTAGTTGTGTACGGTCGCAAGAGTAGCACAGTTGTACCATAGCTCTCTTTCTACCTATCAACGGAATGATACGCAATCTTTGCTATTCACGAAAAAAATTAATCTCTCACAAGAGCCAAGTAAGATACAACAAGATGCAAAAGACTCAACAAAATGCAAACACGTACATGATGTGCAAACCATCATACACACTTGATTACTCAAGTTGAGAAAATTGGAAGCACAACATATACAAACACATGCATGGTACAAAACCCAAACATGCAAGGGGGAAAGTAACTTTCAATGTAAACAATTTAAGTACAAGTTACCGCAAGGATGCACATAATGTAGTCCCCTTAATTCTTCATAATGTAGTCCCCTTAAATTTCAAGCCAAGTCAATATAAGATAGAAACCCAATTGACTTGGCTTGAGACAATAGGAATAACGAAGTCCCCTTAATTCTTCATAATGTAGCCAAGTCTCCAATGCCCTCGATCAACACCTATTGATCAAGTTTGAGCTTGTTGGTCCCCAACAAAGTTGGGTCCTAAGAGGTTAGTCACAATAGGCTTGGCTACCCAAATGGTTCTTTTCTTGACACCACTTTGAGTACCAACAAATTTGGCAAACACATTGCCAACCTTATCCTTATCAAGATAACAGATATCATCGATTAGAATAGGTTTGGATAAGGTGCCATTCGTGCATGAAGAAGCGACGTGACCTTTCTCATGACATAGGTAGCAACGTCTACTCTTCACTTTCTTCTCACTTGATTTTCAACTTGAGAAGCATTAGCTTGAGTCTTCTTGGGGAGAGGCCTTTCTTCAACTTGAGGTTGAGCATGAGAGTGAACTTCTGGCCACTTCCCTTGTTGCTTGTCACTAATGGGCTTTTCTTCAATGGGCAAGATCTAACATGATACCCTTCAATTTTGCACTTGAAGCAAACAATCTTGGCTAAATTCTTGACTTGTTTTTGGCCCTTCTTCTTGTTCATCTTGGACTTCTTCTTCTTATTGGAGTTGAATCCATGTCCACCTTTGTCATTGGGGGATTTTTGCACACTCAAGATATTGTTGAGTGTGGACTTCACTTCATGACACATTTCCATGTCTTTCTTCAATGGTGACTTGGGCCTTGAGCTCTTTGATTTCCACTACATGGTTAGTATCAACACAAGTACTAGAGGAAGTGTAAGCATCGTTGTTAGAGTAACAAGGCAAGGAAAGCAATTCATCATAAGATATAGTGACATTATGAGTAGATGAATTACGAGGAGTAGCACATGGCAAGATAGCATTTTGACTTGTAGTAGTGCTAGTATCCACATGAGGCTCATATATGTTAACTTAGTAGTCATAGCCTCATGAGCTAAAAGCATCTCCAGCCATGCCCCCAACAAGGCCCCCCAGGCGATTTTTCAGCCGCCGGCGCCAAAAAATCGGCCCAGTCGCGCCCCCAAGGGCCCAGTTTTCGCCGGCTCGAGCTGAAATTGGCGCCGGCGGACCCAACCCGAACCCGGCGCGCTGGAGGCGCTGGGGGGCGTCGGGCAAATCGTTTTTGGCGCGAACAGCCGTGGCCCCCCTTGCCAGTGACTCGACTCTCTTCTCGCCACTTCATCGTCCTCATCGCCTCGTTTCCCTTGGCAAATCAATGCCAAAGCTGCGCGCTGCCGCGCCGGTCAGCCTCCATTGATGCCTCACGGGCAGCTCAGTGAAGGCCGGGCGATGCGCGTCCCCTCGCCCGCCATGCCTCCCGCCACGCGAATGCGCCGGCCACGCGTACTATGCGGCGCCTCCACCTATATAAGCCGACCACCAGCGCGCCGGAGACACGCACAGATCCTCCACCGCCGACGCACCCATTTCTCCCCCTTCCTCCCTTCCCTTCTCTCACCGTCTCCAGTTCAGAAGAATGGTTGAGCGCTTCCCAGGCGACGGCGCGTCGGTGAATGGCTTCGGGCGCCGCCATCTTCACGAGGACAAGGCTCGCCACCTTTTCGAGGCCGAGTACCTGGCCCCGCCGGACATGCGGGTGCCCGGGGCGTGGAGGATCAGTGCCGGCTACGTGCCGGTGCCACCACCACCCACCGGGGTGGCGCGTCATGCGGAGATCGCACGTATCCGCGCGTCCCTGCCGCGGGCGGTGAGGGAAGGCCTGCGGTACACCCCCGACAGCCCACTTTGGGAGCCCTACTTTCGCTGTCGCCATGCCAAATAGCTCGAGGCGACGAACGGTGTCGTGCCCTCCGGCAGGCCCAACTCCGAGGACCGGCGCCGGTGGTGGGGCGTGCCCAGCCGCACGCTAGAGACGTCCTCGAGTACATCGAGGGCAGCAACACACCGCGCCTCGAATACCCCACTCCCTCGTCCTTCTTACTCCGCCATGGGAGCTCCTGGATGCCGAGGCGCATGGAGCAGCCCGGGCGTCCTCCTCCTCGTCCGACCGCTCGTCCAGCTCTCCCTGCCTCCGCCCCGTCAAGCCGGAGCCCCAGGGCACACCTGTCAGCGCGCGCACCCGCAGCTCCGGCATCCGCATCGGTGACTCCATCCCCCTCGCCGCTTCATCCTCGTCGAGCCCAAGCCAGAGCCCGGCCTCCTCGCGGACTACGAGGAGATAGCCCGGCGCGGCTTCTCCGACGAGGACGCCCTACAGTGGGCGCGGGATGACTACCTACGCGACGAGATGGTCCGGCAACGCCGGGCCCTGGAGGAGATAGAAGCCCGCAAGCGTGGGTGTGAGGACGAGCACGGCTTCGTGATCCTCGACAGCGACGACGACGAGGAAGCCCCCGGACTGTCCAACCCACTGCGCCAACTAGGGGAGGGATGCAGCAGGGACAACGACGGCGGAGGCAGCGGCGACGACGACGATGACGACGAAGGCGACTACACGCGTTCTACAGCCTCCTCGGCATGTAGAACTGCAAGGGCGGGCGGCGGGGAGCGGCGAGGTAGACGGCGAGGAGCAGCCCCTAGTAGTTTTTTTCTCTTTTTTTTGTAAAATATGTTTAAATTTAAATGAACTCGCCGATGTTTGTGTTAAATTTGAGCCGCTTTTGCGCCGTATTTAAGTTTTTCAAAAAAAACATGGGCGCCGCGACTGGGGGGGCATCACACCCCCAGCGTGCGGTTTAGCGCCGGTGCGCCCCCAGGGGGCAATTTTTAGCCCCTCCTGGGGGCCAACGGCTGGATACTATAAGATCATCATGAGAGCTTGAAAGCTTTTTATGACTTTCTTCCAATTTCCCACAATTGCTAGATAGCGACGCAAGTTGAGTCCTTAGCTCAACATTCTCCATCAAAATGGACGCTTCACAAGAAGTAGAGTTAGTAGCACAAGCATCATCATTAACAACAAGAGGAGAAGGCAACTTGGCAAGCTATTTCGAATATGAAGCTTTAAGTTGGGCATGAGACTCAGTGAGTCCGATGAGCTCACTCTTAATGACCCTAGAGCCATTTTCGAGGTGCCCAAAGTCCTCAAGGAGTTTAGCATGCGCAACTTCAAGCTTCTCATTTTTAGTTTCAAAATCATTCGTCACCTCGAGAGATCTATCATGAGATTCCCTCACTCTAGAAAATTCTAGAGCTAAAGCCTCATCAGGAGTTTCCTTGGTGGTTTGTTCAAGTTCAAGAGCTTTGGATAGGTCCGCAATTTCATTAGCATAAGCACGCTCATGACCTTCCATTTTCTCAATGGTGACCTCATGTTCGTCGAGATGAGATTCCAACTCCTCAATGTATTTCTTGCCCTAAATGGCAATAGACATTATTTCCATGAAGTTGGAGCAAGCAATTTTATTCTTATGAAGAGATTTAAAATCATTTCCCCTATAATTTTTAAGGCAGCAACATTATCATTCTCTTCATCAATATTCTCATCCTCATGAGCATCGACATCATCATCAAGAGATACATTGGGATTCAAAGTAGGAGATACCTTCAAAGCCTTAACCATAAGGCAAGAGTGATAAAAAATAGATGATGATGTAGGATCACTTGAAGCACCATTTACAACCACATCTTGTTCCATGGAGTGTTGGGTTTCCTCTACATTGTTAATTAGCACAACAACTCGAGGAAATACATGTGTTTTTATCATGGAAACAAGATATAGCAAGCATATCATCATGAGATATAGTCAAGAAATTTCTACATGATATGCAAGGACTATCAACACAAGCATTTGAAACATCTAGAGATCTCGAAGTGCTGAAGTCCAAATAAGGAGCATTACAATAAGATAGTGATGAAGGATCATCAACAATAAGCACAATATCATCAATGAAATGACAACACTACTCACCATATCATTACCTTGTGGCAATCGACATGTAGGTGAAGTATAAGAAGTTGAGAACACGATGCGACCAAAGGTGGAGGGCGAACAATCATCCACACAACTCTTGGACACACCATATTTATCTTGAAGCTTTGTCCACAACTAATGAGCACCCCGGAATGGCATGAGTTGAAATATAACTACATTGCTCAAAGCATCGAAAATGACATTAGAAGCTTGAGCATTGAGATAAGAGTTTTTCTCATCCTCTATAGATAATCTTTGAGGATCCTTTGGAGGAGAAAACCCCATATATACAATTCACTCTAAATTTGGGTCCATGACCCGAAAGAGATTAAGCATGCGAATTACCCAAACATCAAAATTTGTGCCATCGAAACTAAGAGTGTAAGAGAATCCTAATCCCCTAGTCGACATATTTACTATCTAGGCAGTAAAGCCTAATAACGAGAGATGAGGCTCTGATACCAATTGAAAGATCGTGGATGTCGCCTAGAGGGGGGGTGAATAGGCACTTTGAAATAATTACGGTTTAGGCTTGAACAAATGCATAGTAAAACTAGTGTTTAATTTGTCAAGAACAAAACCTACAACAACTAAGCTCACCTATGTGCACCAACAACTTATGCTAAGCAAGATAAACAACTATGTGATAGCAAGATATATACCACGAAACACTATGGTTATCATAGAGTAAGGTGCATAAGTAAAGGGCTTGGATAAGAGATAACCTAGGCACGCGGAGACGATGATGTATCCCGAATTTCACACCCTTGCGGATGCTAATATCCGTTTGGAGAGGTGTGGAAGCAAAATGCTCCCTAAAATGCAACTAGGGCCACCGTAATATCCTCACACCCTTGCACCATGTAGCATGTCGTGATTACACTAAGGGACCATTGAGGGCGGTCACCTAACCTGTAACCCTTGGGGGCGGTCACTGATGTCTGCTAGAACTACGTCGATATTTCCCCAAAGAGGAAGGGATGATGCAGCACAATGATGGTAGGTATTTCCGTAGTGTTGAGACCAAGGTTATCAAAACAATAGGAGAACCACACAACACAACGTAAACAACCCCTGCACACAAAGAACAAATACTTGCAACCCAACGTAAGAGAGGGGTTGTCAATCCCTCATGGGTAAAAAGATAGATAAAATTGTAGTAATTGGACAAATAGATCTCATGGGAACATGAGATAAAATAAATTACTAAAAATTGCAGCAAGGTTTGTTTGTATTTTTGGTTTAATAGATCTGAAGATAAAAGCAAATAAAAATAGATCGCGAAGGCAAATATATTAAAGAAGAGACCTGGGGGCCGTAGGTATCACTAGTGGCTTCTCTCGAGAAAAATAGCAAACGGTGGAATAACGAATTACTATTGGGCAATTGATTGAACTTTCAAATAATCATGACGATATCCAGCCAACGATCATTATATAGGCATCACGTCCAAGATTAGTAGACCGACTTCTGCCTGCATCTGCTACTATTACTCCACACATTGACCGCTATCCAGCATCATCTAGTGTATTAAGTTCATGGAAAAATGGAGTAATGCAATAAGAACAATGACATGATGTAGACAAGATATATTTATGTAGAAATAGACCCCATCTTGTTACCCTTAATAGCAACAATACATACGTGGTGTTTCCCCTTCTGTCACTGGGATCAAGCACCGTAAGATCAAACCCATCACCAAGCACCTCTTCCCGTTGCAAGATAAATAAATCAAGTTGGCCAAACAAAACCCAAATACCGGAGAAGAAATACAAGGCTATAATCAATCATGCATATAAGAGATCAAATAAGACTCAAATAACTTTCATGGATAAAAACATAGATCTGATCATAAACTCAAAGTTCATGGGATCCCAAAAAAACACCGCAAAAAGAGTTACATCATATGGAACTCCAAGAGACCATTGTATTGAGAATCAAGAGAGAGAGAGAAAGCCATCTAGCTATTAACTACGGACCCATAGGTCTACAATGAACTACTCACGCATCATCGGAGAGGCACTAATGGACATGATGAACCCCTCTGTGATAGTTTTTATACTGGATCTGGTGGTTCTGGAACTTGCAGCGGTGGAATTGATTTTCGCCAACTCCCCTAGGGTTTCCGGAATATTGGGGTATTTATAGAGCAAAGAGGTAGTGCGGGAGGCCACCAAGGTGGGCATAAGCCACCTGGGCGCGGCTGGGCCCCCAGGCGCGCCCTGGTGGGTTGTGCCTCCTTGGGGCACCCTTTGGTACTTATTTGGCCCATCTTATGTCTTCTGGCCAGAAAAAATCCACAAAAAGTTTCACTGTGTTTGGACTCTGTTTGGTATTGACTTCCTGCGATGTATAAAACAAGCAGAAAACAGCAACTGGAACTGGGCACTATGTCAATAGGCAGTACCGAAAAATGATATAAAATGATTATAAAATGATTGTAAAACATCCAAGAATGATAATATAACAACATGAACAATCAAAAATTATAGATACGTTGGAGACGTATCAGCATCCCCAAGCTTAATTCCTGCTCACCCTTGAGTAGGTAAATGATAAAAACAGAATTTTTGATGTGAAATGCTGCCTAACATGTTCATCACATAGTATTTTCTTTGTAGCATGGACATTTGGACTTTTAGATGGTTCAAATCAATAGTCTAGTTTTGACATGAAGACTTTAATACTCAAGCATATCAACAAGCAACCATGTCTTTCAAAATATCAATGCTAAAGCAAGTTATCCCTTGCCCATTATGCTCAATCATTGATCCATTCATGAATCACATTCCAATACTAGCTATACCCAATGCTCAAGTACGATCATAGTGCCCCTCAGTTGGTGCTTTATAAGCGAAAAAGGAGACTCGAGTAAAAAATAAAAATTGCATAAAGTCAAAGAAAGTCCCTTCACAGAGGGAAGTAGGGATTTGTAGAGGTTCTAGAGCTCAAAGCAAAAATTGAGCGATAAAAAACATTTTGGGAGGCATACTTTTCCCACCAACGAAAACGACTTAGAGTTCCCAACACTTTCCATGCTAGATATATCATAGGCGGTGTCGCAGGAAACCACGGCCACCTATGGGACCAGGACGACCCCTTGCTGGTTTGGTAGGGGGAGTCGCGTTGCACAAAGAGCAGACCAACACAAGGCAGTGCGGCAGATATCACACGGGCCGTATGGACCATCGCCCTTTTCGGGCTTCTCAGCATCCGCATCTTCCCGGCAATCAGCGCACACGACAACCTCCTTGCCGAGGCCCTCAGCCTTGGCGATCTTGCCGGTACTTGGGGTGCCTGACCCTTGAACAGTCAATACTACCTTATCTCTCCGCTTCTTACTGCGCTTCTCACCCTTCTTCTAACTGGTGGACTCATCGTCATCCTCTGAATCAACATTGATGCAATATTCATCTCTAGGCAACTTGCTTGCTTCCTCCGTTCGAGCACAATTATCCACTAGGGTGTACAGATCCTTCACAATCTTGGGCAACAACATGTTCATCTTGGAATGGATCCGGCGGTTGCGCACATTGGACTGGAAGGCAGCTATCATGGCTGTCGGATGGATATTGGAATATTTCTATGAACTTTGCTGAATCTCTGTAAATACTTACGGAGGGTCTCTCCTTCCTTCTACTGGAGAACCTGCAGATCGCTGAGACGGCCCGGCTCCTCGTGCCACCAGTGAAAGCAGAGATGATATATTTATTATATATTAAATATAACTCCAATAATTCTGGAAGTTTGTGAGTGGCTTTGTATATATTTTAGCAAGCCACATAAAAACCTACAGAATTTATAAAAATGATTTAGTGTCTAAAACTAAATCAAAACAAACTACAGAAAATAGAAAACAGAAAGGAAAATAGAGAGAGAGAGAGAGTTTACCTGTGCAGCCCACTTGGAAGCCCAGCCACTTACCTGGAGCTGGCCCAGTCGGCCCAGCCCACCACCGCAGGCCCTCCATCGTCTTCCTCCCCTCGCCCCGAAGCAGGTGCGTGCCCGCACGCGAGCGACCGCGGCCACGTTCTCCCGCCACCTCCTGCTTGCCTCCCTCGTCCTGATCTGCGCCACGGAGACGCCACGCACTTCCCCCCGGGCCCCCTCCCGCTCTCTCACGTCCATTCCCTCCTCTCCCTCGCTCTCTCCCGTGACGGCCGACGCGGCCATGGAAGCGCCGCCGTGAACCACCGCGCCTCGCCGCCCTCGAGCAACCATCGTGCCCGTCAGCTCCGCCACCGCCGCCACGCCTCTGGGCGACCCGCAGACGCCGGACGCTTTCACAACGCCGCCAAGATCGCCCGTTTCCACCGCTGCCACCGTGGATCTCGCCGTCGATTCGGGAGCTACCGGGCGCCCCGACCTCGCCAAGGCGCTCGTTTTCATTGTGAGCCCCGCAACGAACCTCCTCTCCCGATGCCGATTTCTTCCTAACCGCGGGCTCCGCCGAGCCGAGAGCTCATCGCCGCTGGCCACGAGGTCGCCGTGGCTAGAGCCACAACCGCTCGCGTTAAGCATCGCAACGCGTTTCAAAGATGTTCCTGTGAACCCAACGCCACCATCGCCTAGTCCTCCGCGTGCACCACAGCGTCGTTGCCGCCGAGCTCGTCCGAAGCTCCAGCAGCCGCCAACATCGCCGCCGGCGTCTTTTTTCCGCCACCCGATTCTTGCCGCTTGCTCCATTGGATGCGCGTTGCTCGCCAGCGTTCACAGATGCCCTCCTCCGCCGCCATTTGGTCGCCGGAGGAGGAAACCCGAGCGTCTCCGCCGTCCCTGGCCTCGCCGGCGACGAGCCGCCGGTCAACTCCGGTGAGTTTGACCCGGGGTTGACCCTGTTTGACTTCCCCTGTGCTCAGCGACATGTGGGCCAGCCCCGCTAATTAGGCAATAGATTAATTAGCGGTAATTAACTTAGTTAGTTAGGTTAGTCTCGACATGTGGGCCTGTGTCTTAACTAAATTAGATTAGGTTTAGTTTAATTCATTTATCCTCGTTAGTTAATCGTGTCACCGACGTAGGGACCCCACACGCCAGTTTGACTCGACCGAGCCGCTGACCTGCTTACGCCATTGTGAGGTCATGTCGTATAATAACTCTTTTACGGATTTATTTTTATCCGGAAATTCCGTAAAATGATTTAAACTTCAAAATTCATAGAAATTCAACCGTAGCTCGGATTGAAATAAATTATATATGAAAAATTATCAGAAAAACTCAAAGAATCCATCTGTACCATTTTCATGCATGTTAGAACAACTTCTAGCTGCTGTTTAGCACAAATCAATTAAATGGCATTTGAATAATCACATATGGAGTTTGAATTTGAATCTTGCATTCAAACCAACTTCATTTAATCTGTTGCTAGTTGCATTAGCTCAAAAACACCAGCATGTTGCCATGTCATAGCATGCATCATATTGTGCATTGCATTGATCGTGTATCTTCTGTGTTTGCCGGTGTTGTTCCCCTCGGTAGACGCTGTACCGATGATGTGATCGTTGACACTGATGAAGACTCAATGTTATCTTCAGAAGTGCCAGGCAAGCAAAACCCCCTTGTTCATTCCGATAAAATCCCACTCTCTCGCCTCCTGCTCTCTTTTATGCATTAGGACAACAACGAATCATTGTTACTTGCTGCGGTAGCTGAACCCCTTATCCATTGCATGACCTGTCATTCCACAGTAAATAGATGAAACCCACTAGCATGAGTAGGAGTTGTTTGAGCCCTGTTGTGCCTACTCATACATGCTTGTTTGTCATGCCTGCTACTACTTAGAGTTGAGTCGGTCTGATTCATCGAGGATGAATCAGAGGTGTGTGAACATGTCCTATTGTGTGTGAGCTAAGTGTGTGAACACGATTTGGTAAAGGTATCGGTGAGAGGCCATGTAGGAGTACATGGTGGGTTGTCTCATTGAAGCCGTCCTTAGGAACTGAGTTCTGTGTTTGTGATCCATGATTCAGCTACTACCATACATTGGGCCTGAAATATGACCCCGCCGACTTCTTATTCACCCTTGTCCTCTGTCCCGGGAGTTGCAAGTAGTTTCGTGTTTGTAGTATGTCGGAGGCCGGCTTGAGGTTGACCGTAGGGGTGGGCTGTGATGCGGTAGGCACGTGGTCGGTAAACCGGCGCCTGCTTGGTGTCACGGAACCTGTTCACATCGTTTGGGGCTGTGAGCGAAACTTCGCCGAACTCCTCATAGATGGAACCCAAATAGGCGATAAACCTGGACTAGGGACTTGAGTGTCTAGGTAGGTCGTGGTCTACACCCACGCCGGTTTTCGCTGAAGTCCGCCGAGCACATGTCGTGTGCAGGACGCTAAGTGGTGGAAACATGTATGAAGAAGTACACCCCGCGGGGTTAACATGATCTATTCAATAGCCGTGTCCATGTAAAGGACTTGGGTTGCCTATAACAGTTGATAGACAAGTGAAAGTGGATACTCTAAAATACGCAAGATAAGTGTGAGTGCTATGGATGGCGTACTCGTATGGAGACGGGTGCGGATCCATAGTGGTGTATCGATATGGTGAATATGTGGACTCGTGTGCGCCACCTCAAAAGAGTTACTTGCTGTCGTAGTTTAGGATAGCCACCGAGTCAAAGCTGGCTTGCTGCTGTTAAACTCCACCATCCCCTTTATTGATAATGATGCATATGTAGTTAGTTCTGATGTAAGTCTTGCTGGGTACATTTGTACTCACGCTTGCCTATTTTATGTTTTTGCGAGAGACTTTGGCCTCGCTTAGTAGTTCCACGTGGACTTCGACGCTTAGCTTGTTACCTCAGCTACGATCTTGTGCCCTCGCAGATCTGGTAGATAGTCGCTTTCAAGCCTTTTTCATTTGTAGATGTCTGTACCCGCACATGATAGCTTCCGCTTGTGCATTGATTTGTATGCTCTCAATGTTGGGTCATGAGACCCCTGTTTGTAATATCTCGCTCCTGAGCCTAATGAATACATACTTGAGTCGAGAGTCATGTTGTGATGCCATGTTGTATTTGCACATATCGGGCATATTGTGTGTATGTTATTGAAATGCTTGGTATGTGTGGGATCTCGACTATCTAGTTGTTTATCTTGATAGCCTCTCTTACGGGAAATGTCTCCTAGTGTTTCCACCGAGCCATGGTAGCTTGCTACTGCTCCGGAACACTTAGGCTGGCCGGCATGTGTCCTTCTTCAATCTCAGGTCTGTCCTCTTCGGGAAATGTCGCGCTGAGTACCGGAGTCCTGTTAGCCCGCCACAGCCCGGTTTATCGGAGTCCTGCTAGCCCAGTGCTACAGCCCGAACTTACTTGCTGTCGATCGACACGCTCGATCTTTGGGTCATGGATGCTGTCCCTCGTAAGTCTGTGCCACTTTGGGTTTACGACTAGCCATGTCAGCCCGGCTCCTTTTCATATGGATGCTAGCGACACTATCATATACGCAGCCAAAAGGCTAAACGGTCCCGGCTAAGGTAAGGTGGCACCTGTTGGGATACCGTGCGTGAGCGACAGATGAACTCGTGGCACAGGTCTGCCCATGATGAAATAAAGTTCTCCGGCAGGTGCATCAGCAAAGACCTCACATTGCACTTGAGGGCCAATGGGAAACCATGCCCACCTATGGGACCAGGACGGCCCCTTGCTGGTTCGTCAGGGGGGAGTCGCTTTGCACAAAGAACAGACCAACGCGATGTAGCGCAATGGAGATCACACAGGTAGTTTTACCCAGGTTCGGGCAGCCATGAGGCGTAAAACCCTACTCCTACTTTGGTGTATTGATGGTGGAAATGTGGTGGCGGTGCGAATTACACTTGCCCGACAGGGGTTGCCTCAGGGTGGAAGCGACTATGCGCGTACGGGGGTGAGAGTGATCTAACTTTCCAACCCCTCGAACTGTTGCCATGATCGTCCTTTTATATGCTAAGGGGTCACCATAGTGGCAAATTAGTCATTGACACTGATAAGATATCAAATAGTGATATCATACTAACTCTGCAGGCTGACAATGCACATTTCATGCACGGCTTAACGTCATGTCGTTGGTTGCCCGGTAAGGCTTGCCGGGCTATCTTGCCAGCTCCACGCTTGCTCGTCTGACACGTCATAGGACGGGTGTCATCTGTGGGTTTTCTTGGTAGAGAGTGGCTGTCACGTGGAGAGTGCCTGCCACTTAATCACTCTGCAGTTCCACATTGCACTGAACGACAACGTGGGTCGTGCTGGAGTAGTTGGTGAGGTGATCTGGCCTCCGCGAGTCCCGGCAGGCCGTGCCGGGATGCCTTAGTCATCTTTTCCCGGGGGTTGCCTTGCCCCTTGCCGAGCTCGCCTGCCCGACAAGGGAGGCTTCTTTCTCGATGATATCTTGCTTCTCTGACTTGGCCCTGGTCGATCTGCTTGTTGATGCTTCGAATCTCTTGGTCCCTTGTTCATCTTGGTCTGATACTTAAATCTTGATCTTGTGCCTGTGCACAGTCAAGGCGACAGCCCAGGGTTTGTTGCACCGACAGAAATCCCCCGGGCCTGCCCCGAACACGCTGCCAAGCATTGTTGGGGTAGGGCCTAACAAGTGCACAGGCGGTGCTGCTGAAGAGGCTAGTCTCTTGAGATCTTCTTTGCTTCTTCATTAGTCCTAGTTTTGGGCCAATTTTCGGTTTCCCGCAGCGTCGTGCAAAGCCAATAGTGGTGGGGCTTGAGGGAGTCCTGGACTAGGGGGTGTCCGGACAGCCGGACTATCATCGTCCGCGGGAGTCCAAGACTACGAAGATACAAGATTGAAGACTCCGTCCTGTGTCCGGATGGGACTTTCCTTGGCGTGGAAGGCAAGCTTGGCGATACGGATATGTAGATCTCCTACCATTGTAACCGACTCTGTGTAACCCTAGCCTTCTCCGGTGTCTATATAAACCGGAGGGCTTTAGTCCGTAGGACACAACCTACATTACAACAATCATACCATAGGCTAGCTTTAGGGTTTAGCCTCCTTGATCTCGTGGTAGATCCACTCTTGTACTACCCATATCATCAATATTAATCAAGCAGGACGTACGGTTTTACCTCCATCAAGAGGGCCCGAACCTGGGTAAAACATTGTGTCCCTTATCTCCTGTTACCATCCACCTAGACGCATAGTTCGGGACCCCCTACTCGAGATCCGCCGGTTTTGACACCGACATTGGTGCTTTCATTGAGAGTTCCTCTGTGTCGTCACCGATAGGCTCGATGGCTCCTTCGATCATCAACGACAACGACGCAGTCCAGGGTGAGACTTTTCTCCCCGGACAGATCTTCGTATTCGGCGGCTTCGCACTGCGGGCTAACTCACTTGGCCATCTGGAGAAGATCGAAAGCTACGCCCCTGGACGTCAGGTCAGATTCGGAAGCCTAAACTTCACGGCCGATATCCGCGGGGACTTGATCCTCGACGTGCTCGAGCCACAGCTAAGCGCGCCACACTGTTACGATGGGCATGATCTAGCTCTGCCGCCGAACAGTGCCATGGTGGCAGCACAAGAACCCGCTCCGGCCTTTAGTCCGGAGCCGATCGCCCAGGTCGAGGACCGGTGGTTGGACACAGCCTCGGGGGCTGTAACTTCTACGGCGATGGAGCCGAACACTAACCTTGTCCCTCGCGAAGCTCGTGACTCTGAGGTGCCGGACTCCTTGCCGGACTCCGGACCTCCCACGCCCCTGCCAATCGAATCTGATTGGGCGCCGGTTATGGAATTCACCGCCGCGGACATCTTCCAACACTCGCCCTTTGGCGACATCCTAAATTCGCTAAAGCATCTCTCGCTATCCGGAGAGTCCTGGCCGGATTATGGCCAGGATAGTTGGGATACGGGTGACGAAGAAATTCAGAGCCCACCCACCACCCACTTTGTAGCCGCTGTCGATGATCTAACCGACATGCTAGACTATGACTCCGAAGAAATCGACGCTATGGACGACGATGCCGGAGACAAACAGGAACCAGCCCCTACAGGGCACTGGAATACCACCTCGTCATACGACATATACATTGTGGACACCCCAAAAGATGGGCATGGCGAGGATGCAGCGGAGGCAGATTCCTTAAAGAAACAGCCCAAGCGCCGGCGTCAGCGGCGCCGCTCTAAATCCCGCCACAGCAAGAATGGAGATTCCGGCACAGGAGATAATAATACCCCAAAGAGTGCCGAAGACAATCCCCTCCAGCAAAACTCAGCGCAGGAGGATGCAGAAGCAAGCCCTCATGAGAGGGCGGCAGACGAAGAGGTCGAGGAATATAACTATACACCTCCCTCCGAAGACGAGGCAAGCCTCAACGACGACGAATTCGTCGTGCCCGAGGATCCCGTCGAACAAGAGCGTTTTAAACGCAGGCTTATCGCCATGGCAAATAGCCTAAAGAAAAAGGAGCAACAGCTTCAAGCTGATCAGGACCTGCTGGCCGATCGATGGACCGAGGTCCTCGCGGCCGTAGAGTATAAACTCGAACGCCCCTCCAAAAACTACCCAAGATGCAAGTTGCTCCCCCGATTAGAGGAAGAAGCATACATACCTTCATCACCAGCGCATGATACGGCCGACCGACCACCCCGTGGTCGCGACAAAGAGGCATCCAGGCCCTCCACCAAGACTGTACCCCGGCATCGCTCCAAAAGTACGAAGCCAAGGGGGAACGCGCCGGACTTGCGACACGTATTGGAGGACAAAGCAAGGCAATCTAGATCCATCTACGGATCACGTGGGCGCCCCACGACCCACGACGAATACCGTCGCGCCGGATACAATAACCTCGGCCAGGCCGAACACAGCAGACAACGCTCTCTCGAGCTACGTCGCGATATTGCTCAATATAGAGGCGCCACACACCCACTATGCTTCACTGACGAAGTAATGGATCATCAAATCCCTGAAGGGTTCAAACCTGTAAACATCGAATCCTGCGATGGCACAACAGACCCCGCGGTTTGGATTGAAGATTATCTCCTTCACATCCATATGGCCCGCGGCGACGATCTCCATGCCATCAAGTTGTCGTGGTACGCTGAGGGCACGAGCACCTATGGGGCAGGGGGCCCCTTCTAGTCCGGCAAGGGAGCGGAGGGCGCGCGCAGAGCAGATCGAGGCGACGGCACGCAGGGGGTTTTTACCCAGCTTCGGAGCTCTCCGGAGAGATAAAACTCCTACTGCTGCTTTGTGTTTGTATTTGTTCTTGCTCGAGAGTGTGAGTGTGTAGTGGTGTTGGATGTGTCGAATGGACCGAACCCCTTCTACGTGTGCATGGGCCTCCCTTTTATAGTCTAAGGGGGTCACCGACAGGTGGCAACGCAGAAAGAGGGGGTAAAAGAGTAAAAACGCAGGTTGGTACAACAGTGTCCAATAGTGTCCCCTACCTAACTCTGACGGCAGGGGACAAGGGCATTTAATGCCCGTCCGGTCACCCCAACAGTGCGAGGAAACGACCGTTAGGGGTGCCACCGATCGCCACGATGGCCTCCTTGTCAGCTCCGCTTGCCACCTCGCACCACATGGCTGCACAGCGCCTCGCCACGTGCTCCTGGGATGGCCCTGGGGTGACACGTGTTTGGATGCGCCGTAGCTTGGGTGCAGGGTGGCAGCCTTGCTGCGGCCCTTCTCTTGTCGCGCCGGCAAGCTTGCCGGTCGCCGGGCCTTGCCGGGACGCGCGGGGCGTCGCGGCAAGTTTTCTAGAAGCGCCTTGGTTGGCCTTCCCGGCAAGCTCCTCTTGCGGGGGTTTGTCCTTCCGGCAAGCTCTTCTTGCCGGGGCCTTGTACTTCCCGGCACGCTCCTCTTGCCGGGGCTTTGTCTTCTTAGTTAATACTTTGTTCTTGAATGGCAGTAAATGGAAATGATGGAGGGTCTTGGCGGACGCCTGGCGAGCCTTGCCACGGGGTGCTGCAACCGCCCGTGCACAAGTTCGGGGTACTAAGGTACCCCTACTTTAGTACACCGACAGGAGCCCCCGGGCCTGGGCCATACACGGTGCCGAGCGCTGTTGGGCCAGGCCCAGAACGGTGCACGGGCATGCGCGGCCTGGGTCCACACAAAACCCACTCCGTATCCACCGCGCTCTCTTGCAACGGCACGCGTCAATTGCGGCGTCGTTGGAGAGAACGTGGTCAACACTTAATTCCAGGAAATGCGTAACGTTCGCATCCCCCGATTATAAGCAGAGGAAACAGGGCCGTTCCCCCACTTTCGCCACTTGCAGTTCCTTCCTTCGAAAGCTCCGTCTCCGCTCCCCGAGTCGAAAGAGAGCAGCGCTCCGCCGCCCATTGTCACCGTCGCCGCCGATGCCTTCGCCTTCCCCTACTGCTTCCGCCATGGCTCCGAAGACCGGGAAGGCTGTAAAGACTGCGAAGGCTGCGAAGTCGGCCGAGGCGCTGGAGCTCGAGGCGCTGCGCAGAAGCGAAGTGCTTTTCTCCCGAGCTCACCCCGAGGCGCAAGGGCGGAGTTCTACCTCTTCGTCGACGGAGACGCGGGCGCATCCGCGACGCCGGTGCATTCGCCGAGGCTTCCAAATCGAAAAAAGTGCCCCGAGGGTACTACTTCTTCCTGTGTTCTTCTATTGCGGGCTCGCCCACCTTTTTCCGATTTTCTTTGCGACATCATGAACACCTACGGGTTTCATCTTCTTGATTTCACCCCCAACGCCGTTCGACAATGGCGGTTTCGCACACCTCCGCGAGAACTTTGTTGGCATCCTCCCCAATGTGGCTCTTTTTCGTCATTATTTCTCCCCTCGGGCCGAGAAAGGGGAGCCACTGGCTGGCGGAATCGCCTGGTCCTCCCGGATGGGCATGAAGGAGGTGTACTTGACGGGCGAGCTCCCCAGCAAGTGGGACGAGTGGAGGGCGGAGTGGTGTTGGATCTGTGATGCCAATCCGCCGTCGTTCACCAAGCTGCGCCAGACCCGGGTGGTGCGTGGCAGCGACTGGAGCGCTCTGTCGCCAGATGACGCCAAGCTGATGATCGCCACCACCCGAATCCTCCGGCTCAGGCATGCCGGACTCACAACAGGGGCGATTGGTGCGGATTTCCTTCGCCGCCGCATCGCCCCTCTGCAAGAGAGGGGGAGGCCCGCCTGGCTGTTTGGCGGCCCGACGGATATCATGAGGCTGCGTCCAGGCCTCAACTTCAACTTCACGGTTCTGGAGCTTGATGTGATGCTGAGGGAGATGTTCAAGCATGACGCCAACCATCCCGAGTGGTTCAAGTTGCCGCAGGGCGTCGTCCCCTTGTGCAACAACTCCCAGCGCGATCGCATCTGCGCAATGATGCCAGAGTGCGACTCGCACGGGATAAGTGCAAATTGGATAGAGCCCTCTGCCGAGGTCGTGCAGCAATTCTTCGATGACTTGGCGGAGGTGGCAGTCAACTCCGACGAGCAGAAGCTCCTCACCCGCACCTACACTGACAACGAGATGGCATACATCGCCAGCAGGGCCGAAGAGGCGGCAGCAGCCGCTGCCGCGGGCGAGTTTGGCTTCACGCTGGCGGAGGCGGATGCAGCTGAGGCGGCAAGCCTCGCCGACCGGTAAGATCTTGACAGGGAGGTCGATGGCGAGGGGGAGCGTGAGGCCGGAACGAGCGAGCCCGCCGAGGGTGAGAGTGGCCAGCCGTCCTTGAGCAGCTTGCCGCAGGCGGGGCCCTCAGCACAACCCCAATTCCAGCCAAGAAGGCGCCTCCGTCGAGTTGGAGAGATGGCAGAGGAGCGGGCCGACCAGCAGCCGCGGCGCCGTGGGACACGCTCCACCGCGGCAAGTACCGTTGCCGCGGGAGGGTCCCAGGCTGCGCCGGCAACTAAGGCGGGATCTTCCCGGGCCGCCACGCCTGATCCTGCCGCAGCCCCCGGCAAACGCATAAGAGAGCCTACTCCTCCGCCACACCGCGCAGAGAGGGTACTGGAGTTCGATCTCTCCGTGCTGAGCTCTGATGACGACGAAGAGGAGGAGGATGAGGAGAAGTAAGGCTTTCTTCTTACTGTACTTGTCTTTCTTTGATCCTTGTTGTTGTTTGCCTTGTATTCAATTAGCTTCTCTCTAAATCCCTGTTCTGCTGCAGGACTTTGGCGGAGAGGGCGGCGAAGAGGGCCAAGGTTCCCGTGGTTAACATCGAGGACGATCCTGCTGTGACGGCAGAAGATACGTCCGAGACCACCTTGACGGACCCGGTCCCTTCTCCTCGCAGCAGTCCCCAGCACAGCCCCCAGCGTAAGTGTTTTGGTTTACTTCCCGTTGTGGGGCGCACATGGGTGCTTCTCCTTTTGCTGACGTCTTGATTGTTGATTCATTTGTATATAGGAGCCGAACAAGCCCACCAGGAGCAACCGGAGGCCGACCCGGAGGTGCTGTCTGCTTCAACTACGCCGCCAAGGGGCGATTCTCCGACAAGGGATCGCTCCCCGGCAAGGGAGGGGTCCCCGGCAAGGGGTGGAACCAGCACATGTAACCTTTTTTGTCGGGAATCTTCCCTTGGGTTCTTCTTTTGATCTTCGTTCTTCTTTTGGATATTTGCTTGACTTTTCCTCCCTCTCCCTATCCTCAGATCCCCCTCTCGCAGACCCGATGGATACCGAGGCCTCCGGCAAGGAAGGCGCACGCGGCAACACTGAAGATGTCGCCGCCGGTGAGGAAGAGGCCGGCGCTGATGAACCTGCCGACGAGGAAGCCTACAAGGCTGCTGGCGCAGAAGCTGGCGGGGGGTCCGGCGATCGCATTGACGACCCGGAGGACGCAGGAGCGCAAGGCGCTACACCGTTTGCCGACCCGTCCACCGCTGACATAGCGTCGGGCTCCGACGAGCCCCAGCCAGGCGCGTACTTGAAGGCCGGCGAGGGCGTGTACATCAAGCTTCCCTGGGCGTCGAGCTCCAGGGCGCCGGTGGAAGGGGAGGAGTTTGACGGGGAAGTACTCGCCGCTGCTGGGCTGGCAGTGGTCGACAGGCCAAGCAGCAGCAGCGGCGAGTCTGAGGAGGAGCAGCTGCTCCGAAAGCTGGTGTCGCTCTACCGCGCCCGGCAAGTGAAGCTTGAGTCCCGGGAAGCGCTTGTCACGCAGGCGGGAGTTGACATAGAGAAACACGCGGAGGAGCTCAAGAGCCGCAACCAGGAGGCCCTCCGGTCCATTGCTGAGGAGAGGGCGCAGCTCGACGAGGCGAAGAAGGCGTTCATCTTGGAGAAGTCTGAAGCCGAAGAGCAGCAGAGGCTCGCCGCCGAGGAGCTGTCCAAGCGGGATGGTGAGCTGATACAGAAGAAGGTGAACTTGGACAGCCACGAAGAGGATCTCGACGTCCGGGAGCAATCACTTGGCGGGGCACTCAAGGAGGCAAAGGATGCCGCCGTGGCCGCCGAGACCGCCAAGAAGGAATTAGAGGCGAAGGTGACGCAGCTGGAGGCGGACATGAAAAAGAAGAGCGAAGAGCTTGCCGCACTCCAGCGCGAACGCGAGAAGGATGCACGCGCCCATGGCGAGCGGCAAGTCCAGCTTGCCGAGAAGATCAAGGAGCTGAACGCCGCCAAAGACTCAAGTGCTGATCTGGAGCTGAAACTGGCCACCTTGGCGGGGACGCTGGACGCCGCCAAGCAGCGAGAAGACGACTTGAGGAAGGAGCTCAAGGGGAACGAAGAGCTGCTGACGAGGGCCGCCGAGACTCAGAACACTTTTCAAGCCACGGTGGAGCTCTGGACGGACGGCCTCGTCAACATCGCTGCAGTCATCGACGAGGAGTTGGCGGAGCTGGACTTGGCGGGCTTCGGGTACTCCACCAACGAGAACCTCCAGCCCAGCGCCAAGCTAACTCTCTTCTTCAAGGGCGTGACGACGGCCCTCCAGCAGCTCCGGGAAAGGATCCCGAAGAAGCTGGCGGACGAGTCACGCGCAATCTGCGCCAAGGTCTTGGAGAAGGTGCTGGTTAAGGTCCTCTTCCGCAACCCAGGCCTCGACCTCTCCCGCGTCACCAAGAAGCTGCCGGAGGACGCTGATCTTGAGGATCTCAGGGCCGTCGTCGCACCCATCGTGGACAAGGTGAACGAGGTCAGGAGGATCGACGGCGAGCGCGTGGATTAGGCCGCCCTTTGTGGGGACCCCGACTCTCAAGTCGTGATCACCGAATGCACGTGTACAGTGATCCCAGAGATCAATGCTCACTGAACACACAGAAGCTGAATAACAAGAGTCTTACATCCATACATACCGTCTTACACAAATAGTGACCAACATGGTCAAGTCTTACATCGATAAAGCCTTAAGGGCTGAACATCAAATGAAACATAGCAGCGGAAATCGTCGTTGATAAGTAGAACCCATGCCATCTGCCTTAACCCTACAGGCATTCTGACTGGGACACGTCCTAGTTCGCATGATCGTCTCCAAAGAACTCTTCTTCGAACTCCGGTTCTTCCATGCCTGGTCAATTAAATAACCAGTGGCAAGCCAATGAGTACTTTGAATGTACTCGCAAGCAACCCATGATTTGGTTCAAGGTACAGTAATGCATGACGTAGGTATAGTTTTGCATAAAGCTAGTTTTGAGTGCAAGGACATGTTCAACATCCTATAAGGCATGCGTCAAGAGAATACGAGTAACCATAAGAACTGGTCACAGATATCAACATAAATAGAATGGGCACCAACCCATTTATGATAAACAGAGAGGGCACCAACCCATCTCAATCGTGTCAAGTCTTCTGACTTGATCCAAGGCAACACCATCATCTCACACACCCCGGGTTTGAAAACAAGTGGACGTAGCCCAAGAGCGGTTACCCAACTGTCCATGACCGTGGACACGGCTATTCGAATAGTTTTACACTCTGCAGAGGTTGCACACTTTACCCACTAGATCCGGGGAACTTCCGTGTCATCCACGTCCCGCGGTACCTCAGGTACCCGGGGTAAGCACCCGATCACCGCCTTTCCCTAGACGACACTAACATGGAGTCCACTCGATTGGCAGTAACCCCCGTGCCCAACATTTCACATAACATTTTCGTGGAGCCTTGCTTCCATAATCATCACATACCACTGGCACGGGGTACCAACGGTGTGTCCGGTGCCCTGTGAAAACAGTCATGGCCGCCCTACCTGGCACGACCCCGTCCCAAGAGAGAGCACCAACTCTCCCACGTCACTAGTAGTGCGGGCTCCAAGCTAGTATCGATCTAGGTACTCAACAATGCCCTTTCCCATATATGGGTAGAGTGGTCGCGCATGTAAGGTTGGAATAACGGTCGCAACTCCGACCAATCCGTTTTGAAATCAACACACCCTTTGCTTGGCACACCACTTCGTCATCAAGTGGTCACCCATCTCATCATCTCCCTCGGGCATAAGTGGCACCCGACGGGGTTTTCAAAAGTCTTTGAAAATATTTTGTCTCCATCACCATGCATATCCCCGTCCCTTTTGCGTAGCACTACTAGCATCCTATCTACTCCCACCGGCATAACCCTCATAAGAAGGTAGGGCCATGCACAATGCAAGTATCAACGAGGAAGTAATCGTGGCAACCAACCCACGTTGTTCACCATCTCATCATGATTCCGATGCATCAATAATAAAGAGCTAAAAATGACATGCATATAGAAAAGGGTATCATAGTCATGGTCAAAGGGCTGCTTGCCTTGGTTGGCTTGATCTTCAAAGTCTTCAGGCCCTGCTCCTCCTTCTTCCTCAGCTACCTCGTCAAATACGGGATCTAACGTCGCAAGAAAACAACGGGAAAATAAGACAATAATAAAAAAAGAAAAGTCAAAGTGCTCACAAAAATGTCAACTTATTTTTGTAAAATACTAGGAGGAAGGCTAGGAAGGGGACAACTTTTGGTTTTGGTTCTGGAGCAGCAAAATAGGAGTTATGGATTTTCAAAGGCTTATTTAAATGCTAAAAACCACATTTAAATATTTACAGAGAAGAAAAGGTGGTTGGATTTGAGTGAAAGTTGCACCATTAAATAGGTTGCAATATTCTAGGAATTTAGAAATTGGAATCAATGCATTTGGATTAATATTCTGCCCTGTGGAATATTTGGAAATAATACGTAAAAGGAAAAGAAAACGGCGCTGCCATCGGGCCGAGAGGCCACAGCAGCAGCAGGCCCGAGGGGAAACCCAGCCCACGCGCCACCACGTCGAAGCGTAAAGGCTGAATACGCCGCCGACGGCGATCGGATCGGTCCACAAGACGCGTTTAAACCTCGACGGTGGATCCCACCCGTCGGCGTGAGGTCGACCGGCCGGCCCCACGGCGGCCGTCGTCTACCTCCGCCAGAGGCGACGCGAAGCTTCGCCGGGCGGCGACACAGGCACGGAAGGGGCGCGGAGGCTACCGTTGGACTCGGAGCGAGTCGCGGTTCGGTGGTGGTGGAGACGGTCGCCGGGTGGCTCTGCCGCCGGCGACGAGGTCCCGCGGCGGAGGTGCTTGGCGCCGGTGGCTCGGCCGTTCCGGCTGCAAAACGAGGGGGAAAGAGAGGGAAAGCATCGGTGAGGCGAGGGAGTCCGACGAGAGAGAAAAGGAGCGGAGGAGGCTGTACCTGCAGATCGGCGGCGACCGAGGCGGCGGAGCTCGAGCTCGATCTCGAGCTCGGGCGGCTCTGGAGAGAAGTGGGTGGATCCGGGGGTGGATTGGGTGTGTGGAGGAGCGACAGGGAGGAAGAGAGAGGCTCGGGAGCGCCTTATATAGGCTGGCTGCGGTTCACCGTGGGCGTGGCCTACGGGCGCCCGCAGAATCGGCTCTGGAAGCCGTTGGAGAGAGGTTGGAGCTGTCCACGGAGCTCGTGGGGATGGAGTAGGGCGCCAGGGAGAAGGAGAGAGAGCGGGGAAGGGTTCTGGCGCCCGCGCATGTGAGGCCGGCCATTGGCCGAGCCGGGCGGCGTCGGGCACGCGCTGCAGGAGGGGAGAGAGAGGGAGAGACAATGGGGACGGCACGGCGGCGTGTCGCAGAAGGTCAAGACACTTCAACTGGCGCGATGGGAAGGCACGAGGCGGTCGGGAGGCGCGGTGTCAACGGTCGGCGCCTGGCAGTGCTCCAGCGCGACTTTGGCCGGCATCCATGGGTTTTCAGCGTCACAGGCGCGTCCTTTTCTGTCTGGAGGCTACAAGTGGAAGGGGCAAAACCCGAAAGGGCCTGGATGCCTGGGGTGCAGAGGGAGAGAGAGAGGCTGTGAGAGAGAAGGAAGCTGCTGTCGAGAGAGGACAACGTGATTCCCCTTCCTCCACATTGCTTCCTCGGGTAGAAAAGTTTCTAAGTGACAGAGGGGAGTGAGGAGGGGTTGTGGCAAAAAGATGAACTCAAGGAGATTAGTGGAAGTGGCAAAAATATGCTTTTTAGTATTTTGCTAGAAGGTGTTTGATGGAGTTTTGGGTAGGCTAATGACTCCCACTGGCCAAGATACTCCAAGGGGTGAAATGACACATATATTTAGGGCCTTCCACCCATTTTGAGCTTATTTGGACAAAGTTGCCAATGCAACTCTTGCAAACCCTAGAAATGGGCAGAAATGGATTTGTGAAGATCCAGTGGAGTAGATCATTTCTCCTTGATGCACCACTTGGTGTGGTGGCCTTATTTGGTCATGTGATCAGGCTCACCAAAGTTGGGGTCTTGGAGAAAAAGTTGGTAGTGCAAAGTAGTTCAAACTTGATTCTGGTCGAGAGGGTTTTGAGGCACTTTGACCAAGATTTCCTCTTCTCCAACCTGTGCCATTTGGTCCAGATGCATCATTAGACCAATGAAGCATGTCCACCAAGTTTGAGAACATTTGGACATACTTGGCAATGTAAAGTTGATCAAACTTGAGAATGGACAGAGATAGTTTTGAGGGTTTTGATGGTGTTATCTTGTTCTCCAAGTCATGAGACTTGGCAAGATCATCTAATATGTCATATGTGACATGATAGAATTTTCCTGAATTTTTGGAGAATATTTCCTTTGTAAATATTTCAAAAGCTTGAAATATCGAGAAAGGGTTTTAGAGGATTTGACCAATATTTTGAACATGACCAGGTGTTGAAACTCTTATATATGGACAATATATGTCCTATGAGTTTCCTAAATTTTGTCAAATATTTTGAAACAGTAAAGTAATTTTTTCCTATTAAAGACCATTTCTGGCCTTAAGAAAAGCCTTTAAATAAAATAGAACAAGAACTTTTAAAATTATATTTTTGTGGTTCTGGGCATCCTATATCTAATAGGAGTCAAATATATTTTTGAAAGATTTTTACTGCCCTTAATCAAGTACTTGCAGTGCAAACCTCAATTCAGGGTTTTTGAAAACTAATTTTAGAAAATACTTTCTCGCCAAATTATTTTTGTAAGAAAATTCTATATTGCACTATTCACATGGCATGGTCATTGGTCGAGCTTGGGGTAAGGAGATGGAGTATAAAGGGTAGAGTAGTTGACTTCAAGAAGCACTTGAAAGAAACACGAGAGAAAACCAACTCCAAATAAAAGTCAAATAATGCAAAAAGTTTTGTTGGTCCAAATTTTCATGCTTTATTAATGAAAATGAAATGTTACAAAATGCAGGGTGTGAGACCTACCCCCTTACAAGAATCTAGCCCCGAGATTCCTAAACTAGGCTTTAAAGAGATACGGAACTCGGATCTAAGGTAGTCTTCACGCTCCCAAGTTGCTTCGCTTCGTGTGATTGCTCCATTGGACTTTGAAGTACTTGATGGTGCGGCTTGAAAAGGTCGCTCAGCCTCATCCGAATGTAGATGGGCCTCTCACGATAAGTCAAATCAGGTTGAAGATCAATGGCTTGGTGATTGACGTCCTTGTAGAGGTCGGGCTTGTGCGAACTTGGAGACACTTCCGAGTTGTGACACGTGGAACACATTGTGCACATCGAAAGTTCGTGGAAGTTCCAACTGGTAAGCCACTTCTCCTCGTCGCTCGATGATCTTGAAGGGCCCAATGTATCTCGGAGCGAGCTTTCCTTGACATGAAAGCGCTGGCTCCTTTGAGAGGGGTGACCCGAGATAGACATGGTCTCCAACTCGGAAGTTTATGTCTCGCGACGTGAGTCCGCATAGCTCTTCTGCCTTGACTTGGCAGACTTCATACGCTCTCGGACAAGCTGGACTTGCTCTTCTGCTTCACGAAGGATATCAGGCCCAAAGACAAGTCCTTCTCCGGCCTCCGACCAGTTGAGAGGCGTACGACACTTCCGCCCGTATAACACTTCAAATGGTGCCATCTGAAGGCTGGCCTGATAACTGTTGTTGTAAGAGAACTCGGCGAAAGGGAGGCAATCTTCCCACTTAGCTCCATAAGCTAACACACAGGCTCGGAGCATGTCTTCGAGTATTTGATTCACTCGCTCGGTCTGACCTCCGGTCTGTGGGTGGAAAGCGATCTTCAAGGACAACTTGGTCCCCATGGCCTCCTGGAATTTCTTCCAAAACCTTGAGGTGAACTGGGTTCCTCGATCTGACACAATCTCCTTGGGAACACCATGAAGGCTCACAATTCGGTTGATGTAGAGACTGGCTAACTGGTTCCCCTTGTAGGTTGTCTTGACAGGAATGAAGTGGGCCACCTTGGTCAAATGGTCAACTATGACCCAGATGGAGTCATGTCCCTTGTTTGACCTAGGTAGTCCAAGTGATGAAATCCATTCGACTTTATCCCATTTCCACTCGGGAACCTTGAGTGGTTGGAGTAATCCAGCAGGTCGCTGATGTTCAGCTTTGACCCTCTCGCATACGTCACATTTGGCAACATAGGTGGCAATCTCCCTTTTCATCCCGTGCCACCAAAATCTTTCCTTCGTGTCTTGATACATCTTGGTGCCTCCGTGGTGGATGGAATATGGGCTATCATGAGCTTCTTGCAAGATCAGGTTCTTGAGCTCAACCTTGTTGGGCACGCAGATGCGATTCCCAAACCACACAATTCCTTCCTCATCCTCTCGAGAACTCGAGGCCTTGCTCGCCTTGATCTTCCTCTTGATGCCTTCAATACTCTCATGCCCCTTCCGAGCTTTCTTGATATCATCCATCAAGGTAGGCTTAACTTCGAGGTTGGCCAAGAATCCTGGTGCAACCAGATCCAACCCGAAGCTTTCAAGTTCATCATACAAGGCGGGTAGCTTGTGCTTTTGCATAGCATTCAAGGAGCAAGCCTTCCGCTCAACGATCTGCTACCACATTAGCCTTTCCAGGTGGTATTGAACACCGAGGTCATAATCCTTTATCAACTCCAGCCATCTTCTCGCCTCATGTTCAATTCCTCTGAGTGAAAATATACTTCAGACTTTTGTGATCCGTGTATATCTCACATCGCTTCCCCAAGAGGTAATGTCGCCAAGTCTTCAGGGCATGAACCACTGCTGCTAGCTCAAGGTCATGAGTAGCGTAGTTCTCTTCGTGAGGTCGTAGTTGCCTTGAAAGGTAGGCCACGACTCTGCCTTCTTGCATCAGGACACCTCCCAGTCCGATTCTTGACGCATCACAATATATCACAAACTCCTTGTGTATATCTGGTGTGGCCAGAACTGGGGTGGTGGTTAGCCTCTTCTTCAGCTCCTGGAAGCTCTCTTCGCACTTCGGCGTCCATTCGAACTTCTTGTCCTTCTTCAAGAGCTGAGTCATGGGTTGGGCAATGTTTGAGAACCCTTCAACGAACTTGCGGCAATATCCCGCGAGTCCGGGGAAGCTTCTGACCTCCTTCACATTGCTCGGGGATTGCCATTCGGTCACGGCTTCAATCTTGGCAGGGTCGACTGACAATCCCTCTTCAGTTAGAACATGACCCAGAAATCCAACTTCACGCAGCCAGAATTCACACTTGCTGAACTTGGCATACAGTTGGTGCTCTCGAAGCTTGTCTAGGACCATCCTCAAGTGTTGCTCGTGCTCTTCTTCCGACTTCGAGAAGACAAGAATGTCATCAATGAAGACGACGACGAACTTGTCCAAATATTCCATGAAGACCTTATTCATGAGATACATGAAGTAAGCTGGGGCATTGGTCAACCCAAAGGACATGACCGTGCATTCATACAGGCCATATCTGGTTACAAATGCCGTCTTCGGAATATCTTGGGGTCTGATCTTCAGTTGGTAGTACCCAGATCTGAGGTCGATCTTGGAGAACACCTTGGCCCCATTGAGTTGATCAAACAGATCTTCAATCTTGGGAAGTGGGTACTTGTTCTTGATTGTAACCTCGTTGAGGGAGCGGTAGTCAATGCATAAGCGGATGGTACCGTCCTTCTTTGCCACAAACAGAACAGGTGATCCCCAAGGGGAGGCACTAGGGCGGATAAATCCCTTCCTCAACTGTTCTTCCAGCTGCTTCTTCAATTCTGCTAACTCCTCCGATCCCATTCTATAAGGCTTCTTATAGATGGGTCCTGCTCCGGGTATGAGCTCGATGATGAACTCAATGTCCCGATCAGGAGGCATTCCTGGTAGCTCATCAGGAAAAACATCGGGATACTCGCATACTACCGGCAATTGTTCCAATCCAACCTCAGTCAGACAGTTGACTTGGTTGGCTTGAGCAGAGGAGGGGTTGGAGGCAAATTTGACTTCGACTCCTCGGTCATTGGTCATAGTGACCGTCCGGTTGGCGCAATCAATCAAGCCTTGGTGCTTGCTGAGCCAATCCATTCCCAAGATCACATCCAAGCCTTGTGATTTTAGGATGATAAGGTCTGCTAGGAAGTTTACCCCGTTAATGGTAATCCCGACTCCTTTACATCCTATCTTGGCTCTCATCTCTGCTCCGGGGGTTTGTACCACCATAGGGTTGTTTAGGGGTGTAGGGGACATGCCACTTTTTAATGCAAAACTTTGGGTGACAAAAGAATGCGTGGCTCCAAAATCAATCAAAACAGTTGCGGGTGCTAAATTGATAAGGAACGCACCCAAAGACGACGTCCGGTCTTCTGGGCTTCTTCATGGTGACATGATTCACACCCTGCCATTGTTGGGCAAGTTGCGGGAGCTTGGTTCCTCGGTGGCATTCCACGGCCTTGTCCTGGGTTCTGCGCATTGGGGGGCGGGCGTCGGGCTTCTTGTGGGGCAATTCTTGAGTAATGCCTGGCTGTCCACATCCAAACAAGTGACTTGATTGGGGACGACGCCTTTGCCAAGATTGTTATTGGGGTTGTTGTAAGCTGGCACTGGGGTTGGCATCTTCTTGAGGTGGATAGTTGGTGCGAGGTGCGAGGAGCTCTTGGCTGCCGATAGGTTGGCTTGACGGGGCTGGCTGCCACGGACGAGGCTTCGTTCTGGAGCTACCCTTGCCGATCATCTTGCGCTTACGAGTGTCATCCAAGGCACGCCGCTTGTCCTCAAGCATGAGTGCCTTGTTCACCAGATCAGAAAGGTTGGGCAGTCACACACAACAAGCGTAGTACCGCAGAGTCTGGTTAAGGCCTTCCATGAAGCGCCCCGCTTAAAGATCGATCTTGACATCCTCGGGGCATACCTTGAGAGAACACCGAACTTCGCATGTACTCCTTGACGGTGCTACGCCTTGCTTGAGGCTCGGAACTCACGCTTCTTGATGGCCATGATTCCAGAGGGAATGTGGGCCTTGCGGAATTCTGTCTTGAAGGTGTCCCAAGTGATGTCTCGCTCAACATGCATAGCCTTGAATCCATCCCACCAAGCTCTGGCAGTCCCCCCGAGACAGTGGGCAGCATACGCCACTTTTTCACGGTCCTCGGTGCATCCGACTAGTGCCAGCAGATCCTCAATGGTGCGGACCCAGTCGTCTGCATCCAGGGGTTCAGCAGTCTCAATGAAAGTGGGTGGTGCATGCTTCTTGAACTCCACCAGTGTGGAACGTCCATGGCCGTGCCCTCCATTTGGCGGTTGACAACTGAGCAATCATCCGGAGGGCTGCAGTGTTGGCTTGGCGCTCCTCTCGAAAGCTTGGAGAAGCTGAGCCATATCCATGCTTGGAGGAGGTGGTGGTGGTGTCGTCCTGGGCTTGGTCTGGCTGGCTCGCCTCAGCAGAACCTCCGGCTTCTTGCGGCTGGGTAGAGGTACCAAGACGTGTTACAACAGCATCTGTTGAGCGGTCAAGGTCTCATGATTGGGAACAACAATGAGGGAAAGCAAGATAGATGGAATGCCTAGTAAGGGGTGGTGTGGACAAAATAAGTTAAACAAAGGCCAGAAGGGCCAAACTCATGCATTAAAACCAAATGGGGAATGTAGTCGTTTACAAGTTCCCGAAGGGAAAGTACGACTTCATCAAAGCAAGTTGAAAGCAAACACAACATAACATGGTTTCATAAGAACCATTACAAGGACTCGACTTACAAAAGGGGTACACGACCTATCCTACCATAGGCTACGAGCTAGCCTATCCTAGTCTGAACGGAGTCTAAGTGGTGGAATGCTCGGTCGGGTATTCGGCTCCTCCGGTCTTCCTCCTCATCTTCATCTGTCTTGGTCTCCTCATCGCTTGAGGAAGCGGGGGAGTGAAGGAGCTAAACACGGCGCTGCTTTGTTGGTGGCGTCGTGAAGAGGTTGCGGTACTCCTTTGCCGTCATACGGCGTGGCTGAGGTGCTCCCTTGGCAGGTGCGACCTGTGGGGGTCGTCCGCCTCGATAAGCTCTGCGGGCTGTCCAGGGGTGCTCCATCCTTCTTGATCCTGTCTGCCTTCATCTGAACTATGCGGAGGAGCTCCTTGGTCTCGTGGAGTTCCTTCCGAAGCTCCGTCGACTCCGAGGCCAGGTGCTGTGCTAGACTGTCGGCACACAAGCTAAAGTAGGTCTGGAAGCGGAGAGAAAGTCCCTCGTCCAAGGGTGGTGCTGGTGCGCTGCTCTCGTCATCACCTTCCTTACGATAAGGCAGGTAACGAGTGGCTGGCTCTCTCGCCATCTCCGGCAGGAGATCCCGGAGGCGAGTCAGCGCCTTGAGGGCAGCAGTCTCCACGGCGAGAAGCAGTGTCGCCATCTGGGGTCCCTCAAAGAACCAGCTCGTCGGGGCGTCATTCGCCCTCACGACTACCTCCACGTGATACTCCTTCTTGGTCTTTGTCGACCCAGTGCTCGTGGTAGGAGAAGGTGGGGACTCGAGTGAACTCGGCACTTCCCGAGGCTATCCTCAAGAAGCACGGAAACCCGGTGGTCGGGAAGTCCCTGCACGTGCGGCCATCTACAAAAAGTGGAAGGGGAAGGGTCAATAAAGGAATGTGACCTGTGTTTGGGATGCTAACATAAAACATAGGTATATGGGTAATCTAGAGGATAGTCTCGCTCTAACTAACGTCCATGCTAACTAAGGCTTCCTACAGTCAGGATGGCTCTGGTACCAGCTCTGTGGGGACCCCGACTTTCAAGTCGTGATCACCGAATGCACGTGTACAGTGATCCCAGAGATCAATGCTCACTGAACACACAGAAGCTGAATAACAAGAGTCTTACATCCATTCATACCGTCTTACACAAATAGTGACCAACATGGTCAAGTCTTACATCGATAAAGCCTTAAGGGCTGAACATCAAATGAAACATAGCAGCGGAAATCGTTGATAAGTAGAACCCATGCCATCTGCCTTAACCCTACGGGCATTACATTTGGGACACGCCCTAGTTCGCATGATCGTCTCCAAAGAACTCTTCTTGAACTCCGGTTCTTCCATGCCCGGTCAATTAAATAACCGGTGGCAAGCCAATGAGTACTTTGAATGTACTTGCAAGCAACCCATGATTTGGTTCAAGGTACAAGAATGCATGACATAGGTATAGTTTTGCATAAAGCTAGTTTTGAGTGCAAGGACATGTTCAACATCCTATAAGGCATGCATCAAGAGAATTCAAGTAACCATAAGAACTGGTCACAGATATCAACATAAATAGAATGGGCACCAACCCATTTATGATAAGCAGAGAGGGCACCAACCCATCTCAATCGTGTCAAGTCTTGACTTGATCCAAAACAACACCATCATCTAACACACCCGGTTTGAAAACAAGTGGACGAGCCCAAGAGCGGTTACCCAACTGTCCATGACCGTGGACACGGCTATTCAATAGTTTTACACTCTGCAGAGGTTGCACACTTTACCCACTAGATCCGGGAACTTCCGTGTCATCCACGCCCCGCGGTACCTCAGTACCGGGGTAAGCACCGATCACCGCCTTTCCCTAGACGACACTAACATGGAGTCCACTCGATTAGCGATAACCCCGTGCCCAACATTTCACATAACATTTTCGTGGAGCCTTGCTTCCATAATCATCACATACCACCGCACGGGTACCAACGGTGTGTCCGGTGCCACGTGAAAACAGTCATGGCCGCCCTACAGCACGACCCGCCCCAAGAGAGAGCACCAACTCTCCCCCGTCACTAGTAGTGCGGGCTCCAAGCTAGTATCGATCTAGGTACTCAACAATGCCCTTTCCCATATAAGGGTAGAGTGGTCGCGCATGTAAGGTTGGAATAACGGTCGCAACTCCGACCAATCCGTTTTGAAATCAACACACCCTTTGCTTGGCACACCACTTCGTCATCAAGTGGTCACCCATCTCATCATCTCCCTCGGGCATAAGTGGCACCCGACGGGGTTTTCAAAAGTCTTTGAAAATATTTTGTCTCCATCACCATGCATATCCCCGTCCCTTTTGCGTAGCACTACTAGCATCCTATCTACTCCCACCGGCATAACCCTCATAAGAAGGTAGGGCCATGCACAATGCAAGTATCAACGAGGAAGTAATCGTGGCAACCAACCCACGTGGTTCACCATCTCATCATGATTCCGATGCATCAATAATAAAGAGCTAAAAATGACATGCATATAGAAAAGGGTATCATAGTCATGGTCAAAGGGCTGCTTGCCTTGGTTGGCTTGATCTTCAAAGTCTTCAGGCCCTGCTCCTCCTTCTTCCTCGGCTACCTCACAAACACGGGATCTAACGCCGCAAGAAAACAACGGAAAATAAGACAATAATAAAAACAGAAAAGTCAAAGTGCTCACAAAAATGTCAACTTATTTTTGTAAAATACTAGGAGGAAGGCTAGGAAGGGGACAACTTTTGGTTTTGGTTCTGGAGCAGCAAAATAGGAGTTATGGATTTTCAAAGGCTTATTTAAATGCTAAAACCACATTTAAATATTTGAGAGAAGAAAAGGTGGTTGGATTTGAGTGAAAGTTGCACCATTAAATAGGTTGCAATATTCTAGGAATTTAGAAATTGGAATCAATGCATTTGGATTAATATTCTGCCTGTGGAATATTTGGAAATAATCAGGAAAAAGAAAAAAAACGGCGCTGTGCCACTGGGCCAGAGAGGCCACAGCAGCAGCAGGCCCATGGGGGAAACCCAGCCCACGCGGCCGCCACGTCGAAGGCGTAAAGGCTGAATACGCCTTCGGCCGACGGCTGATCGGTCTTGTGCCACAAGACGTTTTAAACTCGACGGTGGATCCCACCCGTCGAGGTATGCGAGAGGTCGACCGGCCGCCCCACGGCGGCCGTCGTCTACCTCCGGCCAGAGGCGACGGCGAGCTCGCCGGCGGCGATACAGGGCACGGGAAGGGGCGCGGAGGCTACCGTTGGACTCAGGAGCGAGTCGCGGTTCTGGTGGTGGTGGAGACGGTCGCCGGGTGGCTGCCGCCGGGCGACGAGGTCCCGCGACGGAGGTGCTTGGCGCCGGTGGCTCCGGCCGTTCCGGCTGCAAAACGAGGGGAAAGAGAGGGAAAGCATCGGAGGCGAGGGAGTGCAGTTCGAGAGAGAAAAGGGCGGAGGAGGCCTGACCCGCAGATCGACGGCGACCCGAGGCGGCGGAGCTCGAGCTCGATCTCGAGCTCGGGCGGCTCTGGAGAGAAGTGGGTGGATCCGGGGGTGGATTGGGTGTGTGGAGGAGCGACAGGGAGGAAGAGAGAGGCTCGGGAGCGCCTTATATAGGCTGGCTGCGGTTCACCGTGGGCGTGGCCTACGGGCGCCCGCGGAATCGGCTCTGGAAGCCGTTGGAGAGAGGTTGGAGCTGTCCACGGAGCTCGTGGGGATGGAGTAGGGCGCCAGGGAGAAGGAGAGAGAGCGGGGAAGGGTTCTGGCGCCCGCACGTGTGAGGCTGGCCATTGGCCGAGCCGGGCGGCGTCGGGCACGCGCTGCAGGAGGGGAGAGAGAGGGAGAGACAATGGGGACGGCACGGCGGCGTGTCGCAGACGTCGAGACACGTCAACTGGCGCGATGGGAAGGCACGAGGCGGTCGGGAGGCGCGGTGTCAACGGTCGGCGCTCTGGCAGGCGCTCCAGAGCGCGACTTTGGCCGGCATCCGCGGGTTTTCCGCGTCGCGCGCGCGTCCTTTTCTGTCTGGAGGCTACAGTGGAAGGGGGCAAAACCTGGAAAGGGCCTGGGATGCTCTAGGGTGCAGAGGGGAGAGAGAGAGGCTGTGAGAGAGAAGGGAAGCTGCTGTCCAGAGAGGACAACGTGATTCCCCTTCCTCCACATTGCTTCCTCGGGTAGAAAAGTGTCTAAGTGACTGAGGGAGTGAGGAGGGGTTGTGGCAAAAAGATGAACTCAAGGAGATTAGTGCAAGTGGCAAAAATAGGCTTTTTAGTATTTTGCCAGAAGGTGTTTGATGGAGTTTTGGGTAGGCTAATGACTCCCACTGGCCAAGATACTCCAAGGGGTGAAATGACACATATATTTAGGGCCTTCCACCCATTTTGAGCTTATTTGGACAAAGTTGCCAATGCAACTCTTGCAAACCCTAGAAATGGGCAGAAATGGATTTGTGAAGATCCAGTGGAGTAGATCATTTCTCCTTGATGCACCACTTGGTGTGGTGGCCTTATTTGGTCATGTGATCAGGCTCACCAAAGTTGGGGTCTTGGAGAAAAAGTTGGTAGTGCAAAGTAGTTCAAACTTGATTCTGGTCAGAGAGGGTTTTGAGGCACTTTGACCAAGATTTCCTCTTCTCCAACCTGTGCCATTTGGTCCAGATGCATCATTAGACCAATGAAGCATGTCCACCAAGTTTGAGAACATTTGGACATACTTGGCAATGTAAAGTTGATCAAACTTCAGAATGGACAGAGATAGTTTTGAGGGGTTTTTATGGTGTTATCTTGTTCTCCAAGTCATGAGACTTGGCAAGATCATCTAATATGTCATATGTGACATGATAGAATTTTCCTGGAATTTTTTGAGAATATTTCCTTTGTAAATATTTCAAAAGCTTGAAATATCCAGAAAGGGTTTTAGAGGGATTTGACCAATACTTTGAACATGACCAGGTGTTGAAACTCTTATATATGGACAATATATGTCCTATGAGTTTCCCTAAATTTTGTCAAATATTTTTGAAACAAGAAAGTAATTTTTCCTATTAAAGACCATTTCTGGCCTTAAGAAAAAGCCTTTAAATAAAATAGAATAGTAACTTTTAAAATTATATTTTTGTGGTTCCTGGGCATCCTATATCTAATAGGAGTCAAATATATTTTTGGAAAGATTTTTACTGCCCTTAATCAAGTACTTGCAATGCAAACCTCAATTCAGGGGTTTTTGGAAAACTAATTTTACAAAATACTTTCTGGCCAAATTATTTTTGTAAGAAAATTCTATATTGCACCATTCACATGGCATGGTCATTGGTCAGGAGCTTGGGGTAAGGAGATGGAGTATAAAGGGTAGAGTAGCTGACTTCAAGAAGCACTTGGAAAGAAACACAGAGAGAAAACCAACTCCAAATAAAAGTCAAATAATGCAAAAAGTTTTTGTTGGTCCAAATTTTCATGCTTCATTAATGAAAATGAAATGTTACAAAATGCAGGGTGTGACACCCTTCTTCTCCCTTTTTCTTGCTGCTGCCGTTTCGGTTATGAGAACAATCTAGTCAGTGCCACAATAAGTCATTCTTGTAATATAACTTTATTCTGGGTACTGCTTGCTACGTTATTTCCTTTACTCTGTTACATCCCTTGTATGCTTTTACCCTACGCTTTGAGGGAACTTGCCGGCGCGAGCACACTTGCTGAGTGCGGAACATCACCAGCCCGCTGGCGGTGCTGCCTCCGGCAAGAAACCTTGTCGGGACTAGTTGCAGCTCGCTTTCATTGTTGAGCGGACTCGAAAACAAATCAAGGGCACAACTTAGCCGCGAGCCTATTCCTCCGCGCACAGGTTTTCCATACAAGGCACGAACGTTCAAGGAATATAACCTAAAAATTTAAAATTGGCTAAGCTCGAACTTTGGCAACTTAGCTTTTCTGTCGTCTGTGTCCCGGCAAGGTTAGATTCCTTTAAACGACGCCTGGTCCACATCTTTATCTTCCCTCCCCCCCTGGTGAACTTGTGTGCGGAGGAGTCTTCTTTTTGAGAAGAAAGAAGAGAAAATAATGATACGGAACCTTAAGGTTCGCTATTGCTTACCGGAGGTAAGTGCTGCACAAAGTGTCAGATATAGATGCAAAAAAGAAAGATGCATTGAATTTGACAAGATGTGCGGGGCATATAAACTTTATTTACGCACGGGAGCTATGCCCGGCTTTGTACAAAGGGTTACATGCAACAGCGGCAAGGCTTGTACAAAATGTGGTTGCCGGAACGGGGCCGGCAACCGCGCCTTATGGGTAAAACTTGTGAAGATGCTCTATGTAACAGGAGTTGCTCACCGGAATGCCATCTTCGGTCTCAAGGCGGACAGCGCCGGGCCTAGTGACTCGTCTCACCCGATAAGGGCCTTCCCACTTCGGTGTCAACTTGTTTGAATTCTTAGCGGATTGAACACGGGTGAGCAACAGAAGCGAAGCAGATCTTGGTGCCAAGATCTTGGACGTACTGCATGAAGGTGCGGCTTGTGAATTGTGTGCCATTGTCGGTAATGATCCTGTTAGGGATTCCGAAACGGCAAACAATTGACCTGAAGAACTTGATTGTCGATTGTGTTGTCACCTTCCTCACCGTTCCACTTCGTGCCACTTTGTGAACTTGTCGATCGCAACGCATAAGTACTCAAAGCCCCGACAACTTCGGGGAAGGGCCGAGGATATCGTGCCCCTGCACGAAAATGGCCAGGATAAAGGGATTGTTTGGAGAGCTTGAGCTGGTTGGCGAATCTGTTTGGAGTGGAACCGCACGCTTCACACTTGGTTACTTGTGCAGTTGCATCCGGAGGGCTGTCGGCGGAAGAAACCTTGCCGGAAAGCTTTGCGGCAAGTGTTTGGCGCCAATGTGGTGACCACATATGCCTCCGTGTATCTCCGCCAACAGCCCCTGTCCATCTTCCCGGGAGAGGCACTTCAATTTCACTCTGTTGAATCTTCTTCTGTACAGTATGTCATCGACAAACTGGTACATACTTGATTGCCGGGCTACTTTCTCCGCTGCTTCTTGCTCCTCGGGAAGTTCTCCTATCTGAAGGAAATGGACGATCTGCTGTGCCCATGCCGGAGCCTGCGGCTCGACAACAAGGACTAAAGGCGCAAATGCTGCTGCAGGAACATCTGCTTCGACGGCAAGGATCAGGGATCCTGCCGGAGCGTGATGTTCCCCGGCAAGCGTGTCGGGACACAGCTTGTCGGGAGCGTCTGCTTCAACGAAACAAGCCCTGGAGCTTGTCGGAGCAGACTGCTCCTCAGCACTTTCTGTGTTGATCCTGGGAACCTTCTTGGCGGCGGCTCCGGGGAGCTCTGCCGGAAAGTGGTCGCCGGTAGGCAACTTTCTCTTCTTGCTCTGTCCAGTTAATGGTGTGACGGATGGCTGAGTCAGTTTGAGCACAAAAATCCCTGGTTCCACAGGCAATTTAAGTGCGGCACATTTTGACAGGCCATCTGCAATGTCATTCGAGCTCTTGGAACATGTTCCATTTGCAGCCGTCAAAATGCTCCTCTAGCTTCCTCACTTCATCAATGTATGCTTCCATCAATGGACTCTGGTAATCTTTGTTGACTTGGCGGACGACAAGCTGTGAATCACCCCTGACAATAAGCTTCTTGATCCCAAGCTCTGCTGCTATCCTGAGTCCGGCAAGCAAGCCTTCATACTCTGCAGTATTATTTGTTGCTTGCTCCTTGGGAAAGTGCATTTGGACCACATACTTGAGGTGCTCTCCGGTGGGGGCGACAAGTAATACGCCCGCACCAGCTCCTTGTAGCGAGAAGGCACCATCAAAGTACATGATCCATTCTTTGCTAACTTCCTTGACGGGGATGCTCTTCTCCGGAGTTTCTTCATCCGGTGTTGGCGTCCATTCTGCTATAAATTCTGCCAAAGCCCGGCTCTGAATAGTTGAAGTACTTTCAAACTTGAGGCCAAAACTTGACAATTCCAGTGCCCACTCGACAATCCTGCCTGTTGCTTCTAGATTCTGCAGTATCCTCTTCAGCGGAAAGCGAGTGACATCCGTGATCTCATGTGCTTGAAAGTAATGGCGCAGCTTCCTTGAGGCCATGAGTAGGCCGAAGCAACTTCGCGACACCGTAGTACCTTGATCTAGCCCCCTGCAAAAGGGAACTGACAAAGTAAACTGGGCGCTGCACCTTCTTCTTCTGTTTTTCTTCCGGCAACTGCATAGATCCATCCTTGGCGGAGCCAGAACTTGTCGGATCAGGGTTTGCTGGGCCAGAGGTTGTCGGAGAAGCCCCCTGCTTGTCGTCGTACTCGCTTGTCGCGGCTGCTGGCTCATCATCCGCCTCCCTCTCCGCCACTAACGCAGAACTAACCACTTGATTGGTTGCCGCCAAGTATAGCAGCAACTTCTCTTGTGGCTTAGGTGCGACAAGTGTTGGAGTGGAGGACAAATATTTCTTCAAGTCTTGCAGCGCAGCCTCCGCTTCCGGAGTCCATTTCATGGGACCCGCGTTTTTCAAGATTTTGAAAAATGGCAGGGCGCGTTCAGCAGACTTGGAAATGAATCTACTAAGAGCAGCAACGCAGCCGGCAAGCCTTCGCACATCCTTGACGCGCTTTGGAGCTTCAATTTGCTCAATGGCCTTGATCTTGTCGGGATTGGCTTCAATCCCCCTCTGAGACACAAAGAACCCGAGAAGCTTGCCGGAACTCCGAACACACACTTCTCGGGGTTCAACTTGAGATTGACCTTGCATAGATTTGCAAAAGTCTCATCCAAATCTTGGATCAGAGTCTCTTTGTCCTTGCTCTTGACCACTATGTCGTCCATGTAAGCTTCTACATTTCTGTGCAGCTGTGGCTCAAAAGCATGGCTGACTACTCTTGCAAATGTTGAACCAGCATTCTTTAGTCCGAAGGCCTCCGCACGAAGCAAAGACGTGCCACATGGAGTAATGAATGCGGTTTTCTTCATCCTCTTCGCCATGAAGATCTGATGATATCCTGAGTATGCATCAAGGAATGAAAGCAGATCACATCCCGCTGTGGAGTCGACAATCTGGTCAATGCGTGGCAAGGGAAATGGATACTTGGGACAAGCTTTATTAACATCAGTGAAGTCAATACAAAGCATCCACTTCCCGTTTGCCTTGCGCACGACTACTGGATTGGCTAACCACGTCGGATGGAGCACTCCTCGGACCAGGCCTGCTGCTTCCAACTTCTTGATCTCTTCTGCAATGAACTCTTGTCTCTCCACTGCTTGTTTTCTGACTCTCTGCTTGACGGGCCGTGCGTGAGGGCGGACGGTAAGGTGGTGCTCAATTACTTCCCTGGGAACACCAGGGATGTCAGATGGTTGCCACGCAAACACATCGACATTCGCCCGCAGGAAAGCAACGAGCACGCTTTCCTATTTAGGATCAAGCGTGGCACTGATGGTGAAGGTACCACCAGTGCCGTCCTCCTTGGCGGCCACTTTCTTAGTCTCTGGTGAAGCTGCCTTTGCCCTCTTGCACTTGCCGGTGGAGCTCGATGGTGCGTCCTCGACGGTAGCGCAGCACTCCGCAGAGGTGCGCTTGCCGGAGTGGGCATCAGAGCTACTCTTGCCAGACTTGGCCTTCTTCTTCTTCTTCTTCCCGGGAGCTTCAGCGGCAAGTGTTTGGCGCTCTGCTGCGGCTGCTGCTTCCCGGTAGATCTTGTCGGTACAGATAAGTGCATCCTTCTTGTCGCCTTGGACAGAAATGACACTTATCGGACCAGGCATCTTGAGCACATTGTAGGCGTAATGGGATGCTGCCATGAACTTGGCAAGCGCTGGACAGCCTAGTATCCCATTGTAGGGCAATGGGAAATCAGCAACATCAAATGTGACTCTCTGTCCTGAAATTCAGCTCGCTGCCAAACATCACTGGCAGTGTGATCTTCCCCTTCGGCTTGCTCCTTCCTGGATTTATTCCTTGAAGGTGCCAGTCTCTTCGAGCTCGCTGTCGGGGATCTGGAGTTTCTTGAGCACTGCGGAGGAGATCAGATTCAGGCCGGCCCCACCGTCAACCAACATCTTCGTGACTTTGAGGTTGCGGATTGTTGGCGAGACCAACATTGGCAAGCACCCGACCGCAGTGATGCGATCAGCGTGATCCTCAACATCGAAGATGATGGGCGCGCTGGACCACTTTAGGGGCTTGCGCGATTCAACGGACGGTTCTGCTGCGCTCACCTCTCACGCCCACTGTTTGAGTTGGCGGTGCGAGGTGTGCAGAGAAGCGCCGCCGTCGATGCAAAACACCTCCGTTGCCTTCTGAAATTCCTAGTCGTCGGTCTCATCTTCCTCCATTTCGTCATCTTCATCTTCGTCTTCGTCCTTGTCGCGGCCACGGGGAGGCCTGTCTCCTTGCCGCGGCTTGGCCTTGCCTGGCGCCCTCCCAGGCGGGAAGCTTGCCGGATCCTCCGCCACCTCCTGAGGCCCTCTCCTTGTCGCGGCGCCAGACTCAGCTTCAGTAGCTCCGCCATCTGCTCAACTTTCTTGCAGGCTTGGAGGTCGTGTCCCTTGGTGCGGTGGATCTTGCAATACTGCTTGCCGGAGCCATCCTGCTTGTCGGCGGCTACCACAGCCTCACCGGACTCACTAGCTTTTTCCTTGTCGGAGCCGCCTCCATCGCCGGAATGCTCAACAACTAGCACGTCCTTAGCCTTTCTTTTTCTGTTGCCCCGCCTCCGGTTCTTCCTTGCCGGGGCGGTATCCTCACTGTCAGATCCTTCTGCTCCTGCAGTCTCTCCGGGGATTTTCCTCCCCTCCTCAGCCCGTGCACACTTGTCGGCCAGAGCGTACAGCTCGCTGACATCTCTAATCTTGCACATCGCCATCTCCTCCCTCATCCTGCGGTTACGCACGTTCTGATGGAACGCGCTGATAACTGCGGCAGGGTGGACGTCTGGGATGTTGCGCTGCACTTGGCTGAATCTCTGTATGAACTTGCGCAGGGGTTCTCCCTCCTTCTGGACATGCAAGTGAAGGTCGCTCTCCTGGCCATGAGGCTTGTGGCCGCCTGTGAAGGCGCAGACAAACTGATGGCACAGGTCTGCCCATGAAGAGATGGAGTTATCCGGCAAGTGCATGAGCCAAGATCTGACGTTGGGCTTGAGCACCAGCGGGGAGTAGTTGGCGAGGATCTTCTCGTCGCGCCCTCCGGCAGCCTGCACCGCCATGGTGTAGATGCTGAGGAATTCCGACGGATGTATACTGCCGTCGTACTTCTCGGGCACGTCGGGCTTGAAGTTCTTGGTATGGGCCCTTTGGACTTGCCGCAGCTCACGGGTGAACGCAGGTAACCTGCCGCAGACGGCAAGTCGCTGGTTCCCCGGGCGCATGCATATCGATAGTGGGCCCCGTAGCGCTGGTCGATTGACGCGCGCGCTTCTTCTGCGCTTCGATCGCGAGTACGGCGTCTTCGTGTCGTCGTTCTTGGAGAACGTGGCGTTGATCGCGGCGAGCTCGCGGGTCCGACGACGCGGTGGAGCCGGCGTCGAGGTTGGCCCGGCGAGTCGGCGATCTCGGCCTTCGGGATGGGGAGTGCACGGTGGTGGCAACCCCGCCGGTCTTGTCGCCACCGGCTTCCGCCTGAGCGCCTTGCCGTGGCTTCGACGTGCTCGTTTGCCGGGGCTTATCGGTGTTGGCGAAGCCAATGAGGCTATAGATAGCAGCCCTCCGCCGTCGATCTTATGCGGCGCCGAGGGTAATCAAGCTGGGCTCGGGCTCGGCGCTTCCTCCGAGTCTTAGGCGGTGGTGGTGAGCGACGCGAGGTGCGAGACATGCTCAAACTTCTACCAGTGTTAGAAGGAGCATCATCGTCGCCCAGTGACCGCGATCGCGCTTCGTGCGGCGTCTTTGGCCGCAGCTAACCTTGAACGTCCCGCGACCCACCGGCCTGGCCTTGTTCCAACACGAGCACGGCGCCAGGAGCGCCGTGGCATTGTCGATCTTGCACCTCCTGGGAGGGGTGCGGCGGATGTGCAGACGCTGAACCTTGCGGGGCCTTGTCCTTGGAGCGGGTGACGATGCGAGTCCCCCCGCTGGTGCCCGCTCCTCCACCGGCGTCCACCCCACCGCCTGTTTGCCCCGGTGGCGGTAGGACAGTCGCAGACGGAGCGGCTATCTCCGAAGTTTTCTTCTTCGGTGCCATGTCGATGAAGATGTTGATGTAGCGCGCGTAGACGCCGGATCAGATGTGCACGACCTCGACGCCCCCCTACCTGGCGCGCGAAAGATGTCGTGGTACGCTGAGGGCATGAGCACCTATGGGGCAGGGGGCCCCTTCTAGTCCAGCAAGGGAGCGGAGGGCGCGCAGAGCAGATCAAGGCGACGGCACGCAGGGGTTTTTTACCCAGCTTCGGAGCTCTCTGGAGAGATAAAACTCCTACTGCTGCTTTGTGTTTGTATTTGTTCTTGCTCGAGAGCGTGAGTGTGTAGTGGTGTTGGATGTGTCGAATGGACCGAACCCGTTCTACGTGTGCATGGGCCTCCCTTTTATAGTCTAAGGGGGTCACCGACAGTGGCAACGCAAAAGAGGGGGTAAAAGAGTAAAACGCAGGTTGGTACAACAAGTGTCCAACAAGTGTCCCCTACCTAACTCGGCGGGGGACAAGGGCACTTAATGCCGTCGGTCGTCCCCAACAAAGGCGAGGAAACGACCGTTAGGGCGCCATCGATCGCCATGATGGCCTCTTTGTCAGCTCCGCTTACACCTCGACCGCATGGCTGCACTGGCGCCCGCCACGTGCTCTGGGATGGCCACAGGGTGACACGTCGCTGGACGCTACTGGAGCTTGGGTGCAGGGTGGCAGCCTTGCCGCGACCCTTCTCTTGTCGCCGCAAGCTTGCGGTCGCCGGGCCTTGCCGGACGCTGCGGCGTCGCGGCAAGTTTTCGAAGCGCCTTGGTTGGCCTTCCCGCAAGCTCCTCTTGCCGGGTTTGTCCTTCCGGCAAGCTCTTCTTGCGGGGTTTGTACTTCCCGGCACGCTCCTCTTGCCGGGGCTTTGTCTTCTTAGTTAATACTTTGTTCTTGAATGGCAGTAAATGGAAATGACGGAGGGTCTTGGCGGACGCCTGGCGAGCCTTGCCACGGGGTGCTGCAACCGCCCGTGCACAAGTTCGGGGTACTAAGGTACCCCTACTTTAGTACAATGACACAAGTATCTCCCACTCAAGCTTAAAGGACCAGCTCGGCATTGGCTTAACAGCTTGCCCGCAGAGTCAATTGGGTGTAGGGAAGACCTGGAAGCCGCATTCCTCGATAACTTCCAGGGCACATATGTGCGGCCACCAGACGCCGATGACCTAAGCCACATGATTCAGCAGCCAGACGAATCGGCCAGACAATTCTAGACACGGTTCTTGACCAGGAAAAACCAAATCGTCGACTGTCCGGATGCAGAGGCCCTCGCAGCCTTCAAGCATAACATCCGCGACGAGTGGCTATCCCGGCACCTAGGATAGGAAAAGCCGAAATCCATGGCAGCCCTCACATCATTAATGACCCGCTTTTGCGCAGGAGAGGATAGCTGGCTAGCCCGCAGCAACAACCTCAGTAAAAATTCTGGCAGTCCGGACACTAAGGACCACAATGGCAGGTCGCGTCAAAGCAAAATAAACGCCGCGATTAACGGCGGCGACAAGGAGGATACGGCGGTCAACGCCAGATTCGAGGCTCTAAACCCGTCGTGGAAGAAGCCATTTAAAAGAACCACTCGGGTCCGTCCAACTTGGACCGAATACTCGACCGCTTATGCGGATACATGGCACTCGGAAAAGCCAGCTAATGACACCAACAGAGATTGCTGGGTGTTTAGCGGCAGCAAGTTAATTGTCAAAACAATGACAAGGGGCTAAACAGCGACGACGAGGAAGAGACCCGACCGCCGAACAATAGAGGACAGAAGGGTTTCCCCCCACAAGTGCGGACGGTGAACATGATTTACGCAACCCATATACCCAAGAGGGAGCGGAAGCGTGCACTAAGGGACGTATACGCGATGGAGCCAGTCGCCCCGAAGTTCAATCCATGGCCCTCTTGTCTGATCACTTTCGATCGAAGAGACCATCCAACCAGCATCCGCCATGGCGGATTCGCCGCATTGGTTTTAGACCCAATCGTCGATGGATTTCACCTCACGAGAGTCTTGATGGACGGCGGCAGTAGCCTGAACCTGCTTTATCAGGATACAGTGCGCAAGATGGGCATAGACCCCTCAAGGATTAAACCTACAAAGACAACCTTTAAAGGCGTCATACCAGGTGTGGAGGCCAATTGTACAGGCTTAGTCACACTGGAAGTGGTCGGATTCCCGGATAATTTCCGGAGCGAGGAGTTAATCTTCGACATAGTCCCATTTCCCAGCGGCTATCACGCTCTGCTCGGACGAACCGCGTTTGCAAAGTTCAACGTGGTGCCGCATTATGCATACCTCAAGCTCAAGATGCCAGGCCCTCGTGGAGTCATCACGGTCAACGGAAATATGGACCGCTCCTCCGAACGGAGGAACATCTGGCTCTCGCGCGAAATCTGAGCAGCCTTTTAAGGCAATTTTCGAGTCCGGCCGTTAAACGGACGGATACAGCCAAACGCGCCCGAAGCAACACCAACCAAGACCACCTGGCACGATCCGAGCACGCGTAGCAATGCATCCCTAACCCCCGCCCTCGCATGATTGCAAGAACAACCCTCGGCGATACAGCATTACGCTTTGGAGATACCATGGGCATAGGGGAAGGGGCACGACAACAATAGACCCAGAGTGCGGCTCGACCACACCAGCGGCTCGCAAGTGTGTCACTCTTTCTTATTATTATTTTCCTTTTTTGTATACACAGGACTCTGTTAGCCAGAGGCCCTGTCCGGCGGTGAACCTACCGAACTCATGATGCAACAGCCGAGGAAGAAGGAATGCGGCGACGAACACTCAGGTGGTCTCAATTACGAGCATTAAATTCGATTATATACACCAAGTCCGCAACCCATCCCTGGAGGGGGACATGTTTAACTAGTACAAAACCCTTGCTTACCGCACTATTTGTATCAGTCCGCACTCATAGCAGACTTCCTTTAATAAATGATGCAGCACCTTTTTTGCCTGTTATTACATATATATGTTCATTACATGATATCTTGCACCCGTATATTTTGGTACGGCCTAATACACCAGGGGCTTGTGTTCCCCACATTATGGTGTGATAAGTCCGAACACTTTCACAAGTGCGGCACCCTGAACTTATAGCATTATATGAATTGGCTCCGAATCATATCTTGGGTCAATAGTTGGGTTTGCCCGGCTCCCACGTTTTGGTGCCTTACGTTCCGTTCCGTCGGCTAAGGTGGCACTGGGAGAACCACTGCGATTGCGCCCCGGTTGAGCCGGGCGAGCGCCTAAGTGGAGAAAGCTAAAACTGACTGGCATGAGAAGGCGAGAGACTGGTCCCTGTTCGAGAGGTCTTTTCGGGTCCTTAAAGACTCATGCCGCTTCGAGCAAAGTTCCGGATAATGTCCGATGAAGGCGTAGATAGCGCCCCGAATTCGGTCTTCCGAATACTAGGGGCTTCGCCGAAATTTAAAATTATAGAATTCTATGGCTAAGTGAGAGTGTTCAAGCATTATAAGTCCGGTTGCCTTGTTCGTTGTGTTGAGCGCCTCCCTAGATGGACCCAAAAGAGGGAACAAGAGTGCTCAAGTTATCCGAACACCCCAAAGACTTATGCTCGGGGCTGAAGCCAACGACTTGCCATCTCTCAGATTTTATAAACGGCCGCACAAAAGGTAATATTTTAAACTAAAAAAGAGTTGCTTAAAGCGCACATGAACAAAGTTTTCAGCGCACAGGATAATATATAGCGAGTTTACTCAAAAATTACATCTCTAGGGCATTCATCCGCAATATCGCGGGCTCCCTTCAGGACAGCTTTATAATACATTTCGGGCGTATGATACTCCTTGCCCGGTGGCGGTGGGTCGGTAAGAAGCTTCTCCGCATCCAGCCTGCCCCAGTGCACCTTTGTGCGGGCAAGGGCCCGACGAGCACCTTCAATATAGGCGGAGCGCTTGATGACCTCCACCTGTGGGCACGATCCACCAGCCGCCAGACGAGGCCAAGTAGCTCCTGTGCATGGCCTGTCCAGCCGGACTATAAGGCCCTTCATGGCCTCCTCGGCTACCTTAGGAGTTCGACCACTGCTTCACCTGGTCGCTTGGGGGCACCAGATGGCCGGCCTCGGCAGATCGAGACCGTAAGACCTTCTCCGCTGAGCTCCCTCCTCGCCACGGTAGAATGCGGCGGCATCGGACACACTACGGCAGATCTGCAAACGCCTCGAGAGCTCGAATCGCGGTAAGTGTCGTAGTTTACATTAACATGCTTGCTTGCATGAAAAATGCCTTACCCGCCGCAATCTTCTTCACATCTTCAACCTCTGGAGGGCCTTACACGGCCTCGGCCTTGGCGGACTTAGCACTTTCGAGGCCGAGGCAAGCTCGGACTCTCGAGTCTTGTAGTCGCGCCCAAGCTCTCATGCTTCTCCATGAGAGCACGGAGCTCTGCCGCACTTCCGCCACCTGCCTCCTGCTTTCTCGCTCTCCCGTTCAGCGGCAAGACTGCGTTCGACGCGGACATAGCCTCCTTCAGGGCTGCCACCTCGTTTGTGGCCCATGCAATACCCATATTATCCGTGTCAATTTTATTGCAACCAAAATCCTTTTCTGTAAGGTAACAATTCAAAGTGGTGCTACTCACCTTCTTTGTCCTCGAGCTGCCTCTTAGCATGGCCGAGCTCTCGCTCTGACCGCTCGAGATCCTGCTTTAATGTACCAATCTCTGCAGTCAGTGCGGCAGACGTCAGCAACACAGCCTGCAAACCCATATTGACATAATTTATTAGCAACCTGCGAATATCTTTTTATATCCTCAGTCCGGCGTTTCTTTCCGAACACCGAACCGAGCATCAGGGGCTACTGTCTATGTGGTATTACATTACACAATTTTAACTTCTTACCTCAAAGCCCGTTAAAAGGCTACTGCAGGCTTCGGTTAGCCCGCTCTTGGAGAGCTGGACCTTCTGAATCACCGCACTCATAACGGTGCGGTGTTCTTCCTCGATGGAAGCGCCTTTGAGCGCCTCCAGCAAGTTGTCCGGCGCCTCCGGTTGGTAGGAGGCCGCCGGCGTCACGTCTTGCCCTTCTTTCGAAGGGGCCGCCTGCCGGACTCTGGAACCACTGCAGGTTCCGACGTAGAGTCCGGTGCAAAGTCCGGGAGGCTGCCTTGCGCCGCCTCCGGAGCCTCCTCCTGATGGGTCCCTTTCTAGGATCCCACCTCGGCGTCCTCATCGGCGCGAGGGGTAGAGGCAGTCGGAAGTGAATCCACATCCGACGGGGCACTACAAGAAATATGTCAACTTGTGACCCTCACTATTGGTCGCTGAAAGGTCATAGTTTTTCATTTGCGACCTTTTTGTGACCAAAAACAGAAGGTCAAAAGCCGAGGGTCATTAAGCGACTATAGCGACCTTTCTCGTGATATGTAAAGGTCGTTGGTTCTTTGACCAAATTTTTGGTCACTAGCAACCCCCTGTGCCACGAGGCATCCAACGTGGCAAGTCGATGTGGCACAAGATTCAGCCCGTCCAATTCGGTTTTCTACATGGGCCTAGCCCAACAATTGGCCTTTTAATATTTATTTTTTCTGTTAATTTTCGCTAGCTACATGGGCCTAGCCCAACAATTTAGCATTTTTATTTTCAGGCGTTGGCCTTTTGCAAACCATTTCATTAAGCCTATTTTTCTGGTTTTTCCAAAATACACAATGTTCGGTCCACTATAGTTTGGGCCATAGCCTTTTAGAGCCCAAATATTATTTTGTCAAGTAGAACATTTGGTCTTTTTCATTCACAGATTTCAATTTACACATTTGAACAACAAAATAATAAATCTCTCAATTAACTGATTAAATACAGAAATCATCCAGTCAAATACTCACAAGAGCACATACACGTTTGCACGTCCAACAAGTGCACATACATTCAAAAACAGATACACAAGCACCAAAACTTGGTGGCAACATCAACTAAAACTATGGCACGCATCTCCAAGCTTCTTCCGATCTTCTATCACAGCAGCAGCCTCGACGACATTAGATCCTGATCCAGATAAGCTATTAGTGAAATACACTGGAAGTAAATAATATTCTTTCAAGAGGCTAAAATTTATACATACATGCCCAAATGCCCCAATTTAGTAAACACTAAGCATGGCATAACAAAACTTCCAACAACTTGAATGCAACAGATTGAGCATGAATATGGTACAAAATTGAGCATATTAACGTTAAGATTTGGGCCTTCCAACTTTACTGGTCATACATACATATACGAATTGAGCATGAATCATTAGTCTTAGTTGTATATGAGACTAGTTGGGCTCAGATTCTAAGCTCCAAGCAGGTTACGTAAGAAATTGAAGATGAACAGTATATAATGACTAAAAAATCAAATAGAAACCCCAAAAATAAATACGAGTATAACATGAAGGATTACAACAGTTCAATTCAATCAATTTCTAAAGCATTGAATCAAGAGCATAAGCATGCAACAACAACATAAGAATTTAATCAACAGCAGCATGAGTATAAGCATTAAATTAGCAGCAACAACACAAGCAACCCCACCACCAAAGACAAGTGCACACGTATTCAAGCTAGTAGCAGATCTAGCGTGCTAGCAGCAGAAGCATTTAGACAACTAGAGAAGCACAAGACACAGCAGCAAAAGCATTGAAAGAGCAAGAAAGCAGGTTTGAACTGTCACATGCATATCTTATAAACTTGGGCAAGTGTTCTCAGTTATCCTTAACATCATGCATTAACTTGGGTAATTAGCATCAAACAATACATATCAGTACAAGGCTAGGCAAGATAATAAAGACTTGGGAAAAGATAGCAGAGTTATAAAAAATGATATGTGCCCTTAAAGAGAGGGCAGTGTCAAGTGCGGCCACAGACATAGGCATTAGCCGCACCCACGACCCCTGGACACTCTCACAACCAAAGAGGAGGTGCCTTGCGTATAGTCTCCTTCGAGTGCATGAGAGAAAGAACAAGGTGAAGGTCAGTACGCATCAAGGATGCTGTTGTTTTGGGTCAATCTAAGTCAAGGGCATAAGAGAATTTATTCAAAAAATAAAATAACATGTGAACATCTTGCACAAACTATCATCATTTATAAAAAATACAAAACAAATACATAGATTATCATTAGATGGATGAAACCAACAAGATCCGATCATACAAATATTCCAGGTATCGACTTTGTTATCCGAAATATCGCATGAGTGTAGTGCACACCGGGATAAATTACAAGACGGAAACACAGGAGCAAGCATCGATGTAGTAATAAGCTTTCATGGAATTTTATTTTATGTCATGCTAAATGCAGCAGCATGCATAACTTGATTCACAAGGCTGCACGCAACATACACAAAGTGAACTCTCATGAACAAACACACCACAGCCTTTAAAAACAAAATTTGAAGCATCACAGTGCACCATACGAATCAACAATGAAACACTATAGTTCATCAATATCACTAGGCCCAACTAGTGTGTGGTGGCATATCGAACCATTTCGAAATTTTTTCAGTGGATTCCATACAGCAAGGGGGATTTTCCACAACTAGCTCTCAAGAACAAACACACCATAGCTTAAAAGGAAATTTCCAGCCTCACAGTGCACCATACGAATCAGTGGTGTGTACACAAAATATATACAGGTTCATACAAAAACTAAACCAACCCCTACTGTGCTCACTAGACACCAGCACCGAGGCCCAACTTTGTAGCGATGATTACATAGACGCACTGCTAAACTAACGCGACATGTAAACCAGATCCACGACGAGAGCTAGCAGAGGAGGTCGGGACAGCTGCGTAACCCCACATGAACAAAGCAAGGGTAATCCATCTAGAAATTGCGCTGTTTCGAACGAAGCCCAGCGAGCGACGGCGAGAGCGAGAGCAAGCAAGCTAGGGTCTCACCTTGAGGCCGATGTAGCGTTCGTTGTGCACCCTCGTGAAGTGCTTCACCCCTTCTTCACGATCGCCATCTCGCACAACAAGACGGAGGAAACTCAAGATGTGAAGGCACGAAGGACCGGCGGCCGGCGATGGTGTATCCTCGACGGATCTGCATCCACAAGGCGGCGGAGAGAGGGGTCACTACATCCTACCCGTGCGGATCGATCAGATCGGAGGGGAAAACAAGCGGGACGAGGGCACCTACTCAGGCTGGTCCGCCATCGCGCCATGTCGGGACGAGGGAGAGTTGGGGAGGCGTCCGGCAACTTGAGGAGTAGAGTCCAGCAGCAACCATCGAGGATGTGGCTGTCTCTAGCATGGACGAGAGGCCGTGACGAAGGGGAAGTCGGCAAGATGCAGAGCCCGGAGGAGCGCTTGACGGTGAAGGAGCCGCGCGGAGCGTGGCGTCAAGTGCTCGAACGGAGCCGCTGTCGCGCCCGCCGCGGGTCGTCGGAGGCGCTGCAGAGCAGCCATGGAGACGAGGTTGCGGTGCCGGCCATGGACTCTAGAGAGAAGGAGGAGGGCGGCGCTACCGAGCGCGAGGGTGGATCGGCGGCGGGTGGGTGGGGGTGGCGGCGGGGCATGCCTCGATCGGATCTAGGGGATCGAGGAAGGGGAGAGGCCGAGAGGGTGGGTCGGGAGTGGGTGGGTGGGTGGGTGGCGGCGGGGATCGAGGAGGGTGGGTGGGTGGGTTAGGGTTTTGTTACTCGGGAGAGGTTCCACCGTTGGATGGATGCACGATAGACGGCTCATATTGCATCCAATTTGATGATCCGCGTGAAGGTGGTTCCTCACGTCTCATTGGCCGGTTGTCTCGCTTTTGAATCTCAAAAATTGACTCAAATCTCGACTTTTTTAACATAACAATGGCATAGTTTGTCAAAATAATCTCGTATTTGCATTAGTGTGCATCTTGAAATGGCAAACAATGTTGCCAAATAGAGCTTTTAATTTTATTGCACAAAAAATCTTTTTCTATTTTCCAAGTGTATAAATGATTTTTTTGTGAAGAACCTGGCTCACCAAAGTTGGGGTCTTGGAGAAAAGTTGGTAGTGCAAAGTAGTTCAAACTTGATTCTCGGTCGAGAGGGTTTTGAGGCACTTGACCAAGATTTCTCTTCTCCAACCTGTGCCATTTGGTCCAGATGCATCATTAGACCATGAAGCATGTCCACCAAGTTTGAGCACATTTGGACATACTTGGCAATGTAAAGTTGATCAAACTTAATGGACAGAAATAGTTTTGAGGGGTTTTGATGGTGTTATCTTGTTCTCCAAGTCATGAGACTTGGCAAGATCATCTAATATGTCATATGTGACATGATAGAATTTTCCTGGAATTTTTGAGAATATTTTGTAAATATTTCAAAAGCTTGAAATATCCAGAAAGGGTTTTAGAGGGATTTGACCAATATTTTGAACATGACCATGTGTTGAAACTCTTATATATGGACAATATATGTCCTATGAGTTTCCTAAATTTTGTCAAATATTTTTGAAAAGAAAGTAATTTTTTCCTATTAAAGACCATTTCTGGCCTTAAGAAAAGCCTTTAAATAAAATAGAATAGTAACTTTTAAAATTATATTTTGTGGTTCCCGGCATCCTATATCTAATAGGAGTCAAATATATTTTGGAAAGATTTTTACTGCCCTTAATCAAGTACTTGCAATGCAAACCTCAATTCAGGGGTTTTGAAAACTAATTTTAGAAAATACTTTCTCGCCAAATTATTTTTGTAAGAAAATTTATATAGCACTATTCACATGGCATGGTCATTGGTCGAGCTTGGGGTAAGGAGATGGAATATAGAGGGTAGAGTAGTTGACTTCAAGAAGCACTTGAAAGAAACACAGAGAAAACCAACTCCAAATAAAAGCCAAATAATGCAAAAGTTTTGTTGGTCCAAATTTTCATGCTTTATTAATGAAAATGAAATGTTACAAAATGCAGGGTGTGACACCTTCTTCCTTCTTTTTCATTGCTTCTTTGCCATATGAGAATAATTCTAGTCACACACAATAAGTCATTCTTGTAATATAACTTTATTCGGCATTGGTTGCTACGTTATTTCTTTACTTCGTTACATCCCTTTGTATGCTTTACCCTACGCTTTGAGGGAACTGCCGCGCGAGCACACTTGGGTCGAAAGTATGAACATCACCACCATTGGCGTAAGCCGCCCGCAAGAAACCTTGTCGGACTAGTTGGTACCGGCCATTGTCGAAGCTGACTCAAAACAAATCAAGGGCACAACTTAGCTGCGAGCCTATTCCTCCACAAGACAGGTTTCCATACAAGGCACCTAACGCTCAAGGAATATAACCTAAAAATTTAAAATTGGCCAGCCCTGAACTTTGGCAACTTAGCTTTTTCTGCCGTCTGTGTCCCAAGCAAGGTTAGATTCCTTTAAACGACGCTGGTCCAGTCTTTTATCTTTCCTCCCCGTGAACTTGTAAAGGAGGAGTCTCTTTTGAGAAGAAAGAAGAGAAAATAATGATAATGGAACCTTGTTGCTTGCGCCATCGAGGTAAGTGCGCACAAAGTGTCGTATATAGATGCAAAAAGAAAGATGCATTGAATTTGACAAGATGTAAAGGGCATATAAACTTTATTTACGCACGAGCTTGCCCGGCTTTGTACAAAGGGTTACATGCAACAAGCCGAAGGCTTTAAGAAATGTGGTTGCCGGAACGGGCCGCAAACTGCGCCTTTTGCGGGTAAAACTTGTGAAGATGTCTATGTAAATGTGAGTTGCTCACCGAATGCCATCTCGGTCTCAAGCGGATACTGGCCCAGTGACTGCCTCAATTCGATAAGGGCCTTCCCACTTCGTGTCAACTTGTTTGAATTCTTAGCGGATTGAATGGTGAGCAACAGAAGCGAAGCGACCAGCAAGATCTTGGACGACGCATGAAGGTGCGGGTTTTAGGAATTGTGTGCCATTGTCGGTAATGATCCTGCGATTCCAAACGCAAACAATTGAACCAAGAACTTGATTGCCGATCAGGTTGTCACCTTCCTCACCGTTCCACTTCAGGCCACTTTGTGAACTTGTCGATCGCAACGCATAAGTACTCAAAGCCCCGACAGCTCGGGAAGGCCGAGGATATCGTGCCCCCATCAAAATGGCCAGGATAAAGGGATTGTTTGAGAGCTTGAGCTGGTCGATTTAACTGCTTGGAGTGGAATCGCACGCTTCACACTTGGTTACTTGTGCAGTTGATCCCGAGGGCTGTCGGTTAGAAGAACCTTTGCCGGAAAGCTTTGCTTTAAGTGCTTCTGCGCCAATGTGGTGACCACATGCTCCGTATCTCCGCCAACAGCCCCCCGGCCCATCTTCCCGGAGAGGCACTTCAATTTCACTGCTGAATCTTCTTCTGCAAGTGTCATCGACAAACTGGTACATACTGATTGCCGGGCTACTTTCCGCCGCTTCTTGCCCTCGGAAGTTCTCCTATCCAAGGAAATGGACGATTGTCGTTCATGTGCCGAGCCTCGCGGCTCGACAACAAGGACTAAAGGCGAATGCTGCGGCAGAACATTCGCTTCACGGCAAGGATCAGGATCCTGGGCCGAGCAGAGTTCTTCGGCAAGTGTCGGGACACAGCTTGTCGGGAGCGCTCGCTTCAAACGAAACAAGCCCTGAGCTTGTCGGCAGCATCGCCTCAAAGACTTTCTCGTGTTGATCCTGAACCTTCTGGCGGCGCCCGGGAGCTCTCGCTGAAAGTGGTCGCCAGTAGGCAACTTTTTCTTCTTGCTCTGTCCAGTTAATGGTGTGACGGATGGCTGAGTCACTTGAGCACAAAATCCCTGGTTCCATTGTGCAATTTGAAAGTGCACACTTTGATGTGCCATCCGCATGTCATTCTAGCTCTGGAACATGTTCCATTAGGCCGTCAAAATGCTCCTCTAGCTTCCTCACTTCATCAATGTATGCTTCCATCAATGGACTCGTAATCTTTGTTGATGGCGGACTATGTCGTGAATCACCCCCGATAATAAGCTTCTTTGATCCCAAGCTCACGCTATCCTCGAGTCCGCAAGCGCCTTCATACCGTAAAGATTATTTGTTGCTGTCTTTGGGAAGTGCATTTGGACCACATACTTGAGGTGCTCTCCTGGGGGGGCGATAAGTAACACGCCCGCATTCAGCTCCTTGTAGAAGGCACCATCAAAGCACATGATCCATTCTTTGCTAACTTCCTTGACGGGATGTTCTTCTCCGGAGTTTCTTCATCCGTGTTGGCGCCCATTCTGCTATAAATTCGCCAAAGCCCGGCTCAATAGTTGAAGTACTTTCAAACTTGAGGCCAAAACTTGACAATTCCAAAGGCTCCACCGACAATCCCCGCCTGCTGTTTCTAGATTCTCGCAAGATCCTCTTCAGCCGAAAGCGAGTGACATCCGTGATCTCATGTGCTTGAAAGTAATGGCGAGCTTCCTTGAGGCCATGAGTAGGCCGAAGCAACTTCGCACACCGAGTACCTTGATCTAGCCCCTGCAAAAGGGAATCATAAAGTAAACTGGGCGCTGCACCTTCTTCTTCTGTTTTTCTTCCGCAATCGATAGATCCATCTCTGGCGGAGCCTGAACTTGTCGGATCAGGGTTTGCTGGGCCAGAGGTTGCTGGAGAAGCCCCCGCTTGTCGTCAGATTTCGCTTGTCGCGTTGCTGGCTCATCATCCGCCTCCTCTCCGCCACTAACGCAGAATCAACCATTTTGATTGGTCCGCCAAGTATAGCAGCAACTTCTTGTGGCTTAGGTGCGATAAGTGTTGGAGGAGGACAATATTTCTTCAAGTTCTTAGCCAGCCTCCGCTCCTCGGAGTCCATTTCATGGGACCCGCTTTTCAAGATTTTGAAAATGGCAGGCGCGCTCAGCAGATTCTGGAAATGAATCTACTAAGAGCAGCAACGCAGCTGCAAGCCTTCGCGACATCCTGACGCTTTGGAGCTTCAATTTGCTCAATGGGTTTTGATCGTGATTGGCTTCAATCCTCTCTGAGATGAAAGAACCCGAGAAGCTTGCCGAACTCCAACACACACTTCTCGTTCAACTTGAGATCGACTTTGCATAGATTTGCAAAAGTCTCATCCAAATCTTGGATCAGAGTCTTTGTCCTGTTTTGACCACTATGTCGCCCATGTAAGCTTCTACATTTCGCGGCACCGTGGCTCAAAAGCATGGCTGACTACTCTTGCAATGTTGAACCAGCATTCTTTAGTCCGAAGGCCTCCAGACGAAGCAGACGCGCCACATGGAGTAATGAATGCGTTTTCTTCATCCTCTTCTGCCATGAAGATCCTGATGATATCCCGAGTATGCATCAAGGAATGAAAGCGATCACATCCCTACCGTGAGTCGATAACCGTCAATGCGGCAAGGAAATGGATACTTGGGACAAGCTTTATTAACATCAAGAAGTCAATACAGCATCCACTTCGCTTGCCTTGGCGCACGACTATCGGATTGGCTAACCACGCCGGATGGAGCACCTCGACCAGGCCCGCTGCCCAACTTCTTGATCTTCTCGCAATGAACTCTTGTCTCCACCGCTTGTTCTCGACTTTCGCTGACGGGCCGTGCGTGAGGGCGGACGTAAGGTGGTGCTCATTACTCTGAACATTGTGGATGCTCGATGGTTGCCACGCACACATCCATTCGGCCAGAGGAGCAACGAGCGCTTTTCCTATTTAGGATTGCGCGGCACCGATGGTGAAGGTACCACCAGTGCCGCCCTCCTTGGCGCCACTTAGTCTCCGTGAAGCTGCCTTGCCCTCTTGCACTTGCCGGTGGAGCTCGATGGAAAGGCCCTCGACGGTAGCGCACCGCAGAGGTGCGCTGCCGGAGTGGGCATCGTGAGCTACTTGCTGACGGCCTTCTTTTCTTCTTCTTCTTCTTCCCGGAGCTTCAGCGTAAGTGTTTGGCGCCTCCGCGCTGCTGCTTCCTTCGGTAGATCTTGTCGGCAGATAAGCATCCTTCTTGTCGCCTGGACAGAAATGACACTTATCGGACCAGGCATCTTGAGCACATTGTAGGCGAATGGGATGCTGCCATGAACTGGGCAACCGGATAGCCTAGTATCCCATTGTAGGGCATGGGAAATCAGCAACATCAAATGTGACTCTCTCGTCCTGAAATTCAGCTCGCTGCCAAACATCATCGGGCAAGCAGGATCTTCCCTTCGCTTGCTCCTTCCTCGGATTTATTCTTGAAGGTGCCGCCCTTCGAGCCGCTGTCGGGATCCGAGTTTCTTGAGCATCGCGGAGGAGATCGATTCAGGCCGCCCCACCACAACCAACATCTTCGTGACTTTGAGGTTGGGATTGTTGGCGTAGACCAACATTGGCAAGCACCCGACCGCAGTGATGCGATCAGCGGATCCTCAACATCGAAGATGATGGGCGGCTGACCACTTTAGGGCTTGCGCGATTCAACCGACGGTTCGTCAGGCCACCTCTCACGCCCATCGCTTGAGTTGGCGGTGCGAGGTGCAGAAGCGCCGCCGCCGATGCAAAACACCTCCGCTGTTTCCTGAAATTCCTAGTCGCCGGTCTCATCTTCCTCCATTTCGTCATCTTCATCTTCGCTCTTCGTCTTGTCGCGCTACGGGAGGCTCGTTTCCTGCCGCATCGCCTGTCATGGCGCTTCTCCCGGGCGGGAAGCTTCTTGCCGGATCCTCCGCCACCTCCTCGGGCCCTCTCCTTGTCGCGCGCCAGACTCAGCTTTCTCAGCCCATCCGCTCAACTTCTTCGGTGCTTGGAGGTCGTGGTCCCTTGCGCGTGGATCTTGCATACCGCCCGGAGCCATCCCGCTTGGTCGGTACCACAGCCTCACCGGACTCACTAGCTTTTTCCTTGTCGGAGCCGCCCATCGCCGGAATGCTCAACAACTAGCACGCCCTTAGCCTTTTTCTGTTGCCCCGCCCGGTTCTTCCTTGCCGGGCGGTATCCTCACCGCCGATCCTTCTCGCTTCCCCGCAGCCTCCGGGATTTTCTCCTCCTCACCCCCGCACACTTGTCGCCGTGAGCGCATAAGCCGCTGACATCTCTAATCTTGCACATCGCCATCTCTCCTCATCTGCGTTACGCACGCTCGGATGGAACGCTGATAACCGTGGCAGGTGGATGTTCGATGTTGCGCCGCACGGCTGAATCTCTGTATGAACTTGCGCAGGGTCTCCTCCTTCCGACACATGCGAAGGTCGCCTCCGCCATGAGGCTTGTGGTCATTTGGAAGGCGCAGATAAACGGGCACAGGTCCGCCCATGAGATGGAGTTATCCGCAAGTGCATGAGCCAAGATCTGACGCTGGGTTGAGCACCAGCCGGGAGAAGGCGATCTTTTCGTCAGGCCCGCAGCCTGCACCGCCATGGTGTAGATGCCGAGGAATTCGACGATGTATACCGCCGCTGCATTTCGGCACGCCTGGCTTGAAGTTTTGGTACCATGACTTGACCGCTGCTCACGGTGAACGCAGGTAACCGCACAGACGGGCAGCTCGCCTTCGGGCGCATGCATATCGAGTGGGCCCAGCGCGCTGGTCGATTGACGCCGCTCTTCTCGCTACTGGCGCGCAGTACGAAGTTTTCGTGTCGCCGTTTGAGAACGGGCGCTGATCGCGGGCGAAGCCTGGTCCGACGACGCCGTGGAGCCGGGCCGAGGTTGGCCCGCGAAGTCGGCGATCTCGCCTTCGGATGGGGAGTGCACGGTGGCAACCCCGCCGTCTTGTCGCCACCGCTTCCGCCGAGCGCTTTGCCGTGGCTTCGACGCGCTCGCTTGCTGGGCTTATCGGTGTTGGCGGCTTAATGAGGCTATAGATAGCAGCCTGGGCCGCCGATCTGTCTCGGCGCCGAGGGTAATCCGTGGTAGCCGGGCTCAGCTTCGCCTCGAGTCTTGGGCGGTGGTGGTGAGCGACGCGAGGTGCGACATGCTCAAACTTCTACCAGTTAGAAGGAGCATCATTCGCCCGTGTGACCGCATCACGCTGGGTTGCCGGTGCCGCAGGTGGCTTGAACGCCCCGGCGACTCCACCGGCTCGGCCTTGTTCCAACACGGCACGGCGCAGGAGCGCTGTGGCATTGTCGATCTTGCACCTCCGGAGGGGTGCGGCGGATGTGCAGACGCTGAACCTTGCGGGCCTTTGTCCTGGAGCGGTGACGGCGCAGTCCTCACCGTGCCCGCCTCCACCGGCGCCCACTCCCCACCGCTGCTTGCCCCGTGGCGGTAGGATTACGCAGACGGAGCGCTTATCTCCAAGGTTTCTTCTTCGTGCCATGTCGATGAAGATGTTGATGTAGGCGCGAGACGCCGGATCAGATGCACGACCGACGCCTACCGGGCGCGCCGAAAGATGTCGTGGTACCGAGGGCATGAGCACCTATGAAGGGGGGCCCCTTCTAGTCCAGAAGGGAGAGCGGAGGGCGCGGCAAGCGATCAAGGCGACGCACGCAGGGTTTTTACCCAGCTTCGGAGCTCTCTCGAGAGATAAAACCCCATCGCTGCTTTGTGTTTGTATTTGTTCTTGCTCGAGAGCGTGAGTGTAGTGGTGTTGGATGTGTCGAATGGACCGAACCCGTTTCTACGTGGTGCATGGGCCTTTATAGTCTAAGGGGTCACCGATGTGGCAACGCAAAAGAGGGGGTAAAAGAGTAAAACGCAGGTTGGTACAACAGAAACCAACAAAGGTCCCCACCTAACTCGACGGCAGGGGACAAGGCACTTATGCTCATTCGGCCGCCTAACAAAGGCGAGGAAACGATCGTTAGGGCGCCATCGATCGCCATGATGGTCTTTGTCAGCCCGCTACACCAAGACCATGGCTGTACAAATACCGCCACGCGCTCCTGGATGGCCCTGCGACACGCCGCTGGACGCTCACTGAGCTTGGGTGCAGGGTGGCAGCCTTGCCGCGTCTTCTTCTTTGTCGCTACCGCAAGCTTGCTGTCGCTGGCCTGCCGGACGCCAAGGCCGCGCAAGTTTTCCTGAAGCGCTTTGTTATCTTCCCGCAAGCCTCTTGCCGGGTTTGTCCTTCCCGCAAGCTCTTCTTGCCGGGTTTTGTACTTCCCTGACGCCCCTTTGCCGGCTTTGTTTTCTTAGTTAATACTTTGTTCTTGAATGGCAGTAAATGGAAATGACGGAGGGTCTTGGCGGATTGGCGAGCCTTGCCACGGGTGCAACCATTGCAGACAAGTTCGGGGTACTAAATACCCCTACTTTAGTACAATGACACAAGTATCTCCCACTGCTTAAAGGACCAGCTCGCATTGGCTTAAATTGCCCGCAGAGTCAATTGGTGAAGACCTGAAGCCGATTCCTCGATAACTTCTGTGGCATATAGGCGCCACCGTACAATGACCTAAGCCACATGATTCAAGAGTTGCACGAATCGCCGCATAATTCTAGACACGGTTCTGACCAGGAAAACCAAATCGCCGACCGTCCGGATGCAGAGGCCCTCGCAGCCTTCAAGCATAACATCCGCGACGAGTGGCTATCCCGCACCTAGGATAGGAAAAGTCCAAATCCATGGCAGCCCTCACATCATTAATGACCCGCTTTTATGAGAGAGGATAGCTGGCCAGCCCGCAGCAACAACCTCAAGAAAAATTCGGTCCGGACACTAAGGACCACAATGGCGGTCGCACAAGAAAAATAAACGCCGCATTAACGGCGATTTACAAGGAGGATACGGGTCAACGCCAGATTCCGAGGCTCTAAACCCGTCACGAAGAAGCCATTTAAAAGAACCACTCCGTCCGGCCCAACTTGGACTGAATATCGACCGCTATGCCGATACATGGCACTCGAAAGCTAAACTAATGACACCAATGTAGATTGCCGGTGTTTAAGCAGCAAGTTAATTGTCAAAACAATGACAAGGCTAAACAGCGACGACGAGGAAGAGACCACCGCCGAACAATAGAGGATGAAGGGTTTCACAAGTGCGGACGGTGAACATGATTTACGCAACCCATATACCCAAGAGGGAGCGGAAGCGGCACTAAGGGACGATACGCTGATGGAGCTACCGCCTCAAGTTCAATCCATGGCCTCTTGTCCGATCACTTTCGATCAAGAGACCATCCAACCAGATCCGCTATGGCGGATTCGCCGCATTGGTTTTAGACCCAATCGCCGATGGATTTCACTCACGAGAGTCTTGATGGATCGCGGCAGAGCCTGAACTCGCTTTATCGTGATACAAGGCGCAAGATGGGCATAGACCCTCAAGGATTAAAACCTACAAAGACAACCTTTAAAGGCGCCATACCTGTGTGGAGGCCAATTGTACAGGCTTAGTCACACCGAAGTGGTCGGATTCTGATAATTTCCGGAGCGAGGAGTTAATCTTCGATATAGTCCCATTTCCCAATGGCTATCACGCTTCCCGCTTTGATTAACCGCTTGCAAGTTCAACGTGCGATTATGCATACCCTGCTCAAGATGCCAGCCCTCGTGGAGTCATCACGTCAACGGAAATATGGACCGCCCTCCTAACGGAGGAACATACAATGCTCGGCAGAAGTATGCAGGCCTTTTAAGGCATTTCGAGTCCGCCTAAACGGACGGATACAGCCAAACGCTACCAAGCAACACCAACCAAGACCACCGCACGATCCGAGCATCGCCAGTAATGCATCCCTAACCCCCGCCGCATGATTGCAAGAACAACCTCGCAGCATAGCATTACGCTTTGAGATACCATGGGCATAGGGAAGGGGCACGACAACAATAGACCCAGAGGCGGCTCGACCACACCAGCGGCTCGCAAGTGTGTCACTTTTCTTATTATTATTTTCTTTTGTATACACAGACTCTCGTTAGCCAGAGGCCCTGTCCGCGTGAACCCACCAACTCATGATGCAACAGCCGAGGAAGAAGGAATGCGCGCATTTAACACTGTGTGGTCTCAATTACGAGCATTAAATTCATTATATACACTAAGTCCGCAACCCATCCTCGGAGGGGACATGTTTAACTAGTACAAAACCTTGCTTATCAAGACTATTTGTCATTTGGACACTCCTAGCCCCCTCTACCTATATAAACACCTCCCCCTCCGAAAATCCCGATGCAAACCCTAGTCCTCTTCCTCCCGCCGCCACCGGACATGTCCGCCACCACCGCCCGACCAATCGTATGGACACGTATGCCGCCGCCACCTTCCGCCGCTGCCCGCTGGCACGCTGCAGGCCTGGGGCTCTGGTCACGCTGCCTGCCCGCCTGGCTTGAAGCCTTCGTCGCTGGCCTGCTGGCCCGGCGCCGGCGAAGCTGTCTCTGCTGCTGCCGGACTCGACGACCTCATTGCCGACCGTCTTCCTCCGCGCCTGCCGCCGCTTGGTGCCTTGCCGCACGCCAAGGACTCTCCTCAGCTCCGCCATGCGCTGCTCAGGCTGGCTGCACGAATCCGGCCACGGAGTTTTCCCGAAGCGGCGCTACCGCCATGATTCTGCCGCGCCGCCTGCCGCCTCCACTTCCTCGCTGATCCGCCGATCCGGCGAGATCCGGCCCGGATCTGCCCTTCTCCGGCCATCCCCACCAACTCCGGCGACCTCCCCGGCGGTCCTCGAAATCCGTGCGGACCGAAGGTTGACCCCGTATTTCTTCTAAGTCCCGAAGTTTTTGACATTATCATGCCAGGTTCATCGTATCATATCTCCATGCATACTGCTCCGTTTCGTGCGTGTAATATGTCAAATTGTTCGTCTCAACGAGTACTTCATTTCATTCCATTGCATCATTTTCATTTGAGCTCATCTTGGTGCCCGAAATGTTGTTGGAGGAGTGCATGTTGATGTTAATCTGCTGAAACTGTTATAACATGCTCATTTGTCATTTTTGCCATGATTGATGTGTGCATCCTATGAGGTTGATGTCTACATGTGTTTTGATCTATGCCATGCCATCTTTCCAGGGGTTTATGCCATGTATTTTTGTGATCAATGTGGTGACTAGCACAAGCATGCAAACTAGGCTTCGTGTTATTGCTGATTTTAGTCTGTGTTCTGCTGTTATTTTGATGCCATGTAAACATGATGCTACAGAGAGATCCATGCTTATTTTGAGATACTTAAGTAAGGGTGTTTTGAACATATGGTTATTGTCTATCCATTCATGCCCTTGTTTGCAATTATGGAGTAGTCTAGCATTTCATTTTGGTGCTCTACTTTTGCTTCAAAATGTTTCCTGGCAGATTGTTTACTTGTTATTCAATTTGGCCAAGGTTGCTATAGTTGATCCTTGCATGCTATGCCCTTGTTCTTGCCTTGGTTTGTTTCACAAACATGCCTTCTTGATGGTGCTATGCTTATCTTGTCATGCAATGACCTGTGGTGAGTGAATCGAGCTTGTTAAGTAGTGTACTTGTTGTTGCTGTTTTACTAGGCTGAATCTGTTATTTGGTGATGCTATGTAAACCTGCTCCTACAAATCATTCTATGCATAATATGGAGATGTTCTATAAACGTGTTTTGATCTACATGTTATGCCCTATACATCCATGCCCCTGATTGCATTTATAGCTTGCTGTAGATTGTTCATATCTTGCTCCAAATTTGCTTGATAATGTTGCTATCAGCCTGTTAACATTAAGTTCACTAGTTCCCATGTGTTTTGCTAGTGTTCGATGCACCCTATGACCTTGCTCTTGCCATGCTTAACTTCACAAACATGCCTTGTTACTGTTGGTTGCCTTGCCATGCCATGTATTACTCTGTGGTGAGTGTAACAAGCTCACCAACATGCCTACTTATTGTTGTTTCTGCCATGTTTGAATCTGTAATATAACTTGCCATGTTTACATGGGTGCCATCTTATTTTCTGATCCTTTCTGGCTCATGGTCAGTAAGGGACATTTGTTCCATGGGTTTAGTAGTATCATGCCATGCCTTTGTTTGCCATGATATGTTCCTGTAACATGTTGTTTGCTTGCTCTAAACATTGCAACCTGATGTTATTTCTGCTAAAGTCTGAAACTGTTATTATTTGCAATCTTTCCATGTCTTTTTGAGCATGTTCTAGTTGTTTCTGGAGATAGCTCAGTGTTCATGTTTTGTTATACTTTACCTGTACTTCATGCCCATGCCTTTTGTTATTATGTTGGGGTGCTGTAGCATGTTGTTTTGATGCTTGCCATATGCCTAGTTGCTGTTTTGGACAGATTGTTGTTATGACTTGTATAGAGTGTATGTTTTGCCCCGTTGCTTCGTTTTGAGTGTGCTCTATATGAAACTTGCTTGATTTTGCATGTAGTTTCATATTATCATGTTGCATCCTTGTTTTGAGGTGTTTGCTTGATGGTTGGATGCGTTTTGCATCAATGCCATGTTTGACTTGTTTTGCTCATATCTTCTAGGCCGTAGCTCCGAATCTAATGAACTTTATATGTAACTTGACTAGAATTTCGTGTAGATCATCTTGGTGCATCTTAACTTGCTGTTTAATAACTTGAACATAGTGTTTGTTCAGTTCTGGACCAATTTCGAAATATGCATATGAGGACTTACCGGAGTTGCTATATGTTGTTTCCGGCCTCATTTAAACTTGCTTTGATGTGTTATTCTTGTTTGCATCATCTCTTGCCATGAGTAACTTCATGTAGCCTTGTCATGCATCACACTTGTTGTGCATCATGTCTTGTTCATGTGTGGTGTGTTTACCATGTTGTGTGCTTCTTCTCGATAGTTCCTGCTTCAAGGCGATCGTGAGGATGCGCTCGCTCACGGTGGTCTGCCTTCGTGGCTTCATCTTCTTCATGGACCTCGCTCTTCTTCCTAGTGGGATTTCGTGCAAGATGAACGCGTTACTCGATTTCACTATCATTGCTATGTTAGTTGCCTCGCTCTATCGCTATGTTGCGCTTCCTATCATTTGCTTTCATCCCTAACCTCTAACCTTGACATTCTAGCAGTCCATTGCTGCACAGCTTTGCCTCTTATTGCAGCTACAGTAGTTGCTGATTCTTGTTCGGCACTTGTTCAGCCTGCAGTTCCTGTTCCTGATTTGCTGGTCATGGTGATTTATGCTTGCTCAGCTGAATAAATCTTGTAGCCAGGCCACCTGGTTTTATTTGCCTCACCACCACCTATACCTTCCCTTGGGTCGTTAACTGAGGGTCATCTTTATTTTAGCCCCCCAGCCAGGGCTTGTCCAAGTGCTGGTCCCAACCGGCAGATCAAGGGCCCCTTAAGTCGAGGTCTGAGTACTCACTTCGAGTTTATCCTGAAATCCTTGATCGAAGATCGTCTTCCAGGAGAAGGTCTTGTTGATCGAGAAGTTGTCATGGGTTGTTGGGACACCGCAGGGGTGTCCCAACTTAGCCCATGATAAGCTCTCATGATCAACGGGATATTCCTTCTCGAAGACCCGATCAGTCCTCGAATCCTGCTTACAAGACATTTCGACAATGGTAAAACAAGACCAAAAAGCTGCCCGATGCACCGACAATTCCGATAGGAGCTGCACATATCTCGCTCAGTGGCAACACCGATGAGACATCCTACGAGTAAAACCAACCTCAAGTTTGGACAAGCACTTAGAGAAGCAATCGGTTCTGGGGACTAAATAAAGATGACCTCGAGAGAGCGACTCCCAAGGGAAAAGTAGGTGGTGGTGAGGCAAATGGTAAAACCAAGGTTGGGCCTTGCTGGAGGAGTTTTATTCAAGGCGAACTGTCAAGGGGGTCCCATAAATCACCCAACCGCGTTAGGGACACAAAATCCAGGAACATAATACCGATATGACGGAAACTAGGGTGGCAAGAGTGGAACAAAACACTAGGCATAAGGCCGAGCCTTCCACCCTTTACCAAGTATATAGATGCATTAATAATATAAGAGATATTGTGATATCCCAACATAATCCTGTCCACCATGGATCAATCTTCATGTTCACCTGCAACTAGCAACGCTATAAGAGGGCCTGAGCAAAAGCGGTAACATAGCCAAGCAACTGTTTGCTGGGAAGGGTGAAAAGGTTAGAGGCTAACATGGCAATTTGGGAGGCTTGAAGAGCAAAAGATAGGTACCACAACAAAGCGATAGAACGAAGCAACTAGCATAGCAATGATAGTAGTGAGATCCAAGGTGATGGTCATTGAGGGAGTCCTGGACTAGGGGGGTGTCCGGACAGCCGGACTATCATCGTCCGCCGGACACCAAGACTACAAAGATACAAGATTGAAGACTCCGTCCCATGTCCGGATGGGACTTTCCTTGGCCTGGAAGGCAAGCTTGGCGATACGGATATGTAGATCTCCTACCATTGTAATCGACTGTAACCCTAGCCTTCTCCGTGTCTATATAAACCGGAGGGCTTTAGTCCGAGGGACACAACCTACATTACAACAATCATACCATAGGCTAGCTTTAGGGTTTAGCCTCCTTGATCTCGTGGTAGATCCACTCTTGTACTACCCATATCATCAATATTAATCAAGCAGACGAGGGTTTTACCTCCATCAAGAGGGCCCAACCGGGTAAAACATCGTGTCCCTTGTCTCCTCGTTACCATCGGCCTAGACGCACGCTCGGGACCCCTACCCGAGATCCGCCGGTTTTGACACCGACATTGGTGATTTCATTGAGAGTTCCTCCGTGTCGCCACCGATAGGCTCGATGGCGCCTTCAATCAACCACACTATCCTGTGGTGAGACTTTTCTCCCTGACAGATCTTCAGATTCGTGGCTTCGCAGATCGCGGGCTAATTCACTCGCCATCCGAGCAGATCGAAGCTACGCCCGCCGCCAGTCGATTCGAAGCCTAAACTTCACGGCCGATATCCATGGGGACTTGATCCTCGACGGCTCGAGCCACGCCAAGCGCCCAAGATCTGCTACGATGGGCATGATCTAGCTCTGCCGCCGAATAGTGCCTTGGTGGCCGCACAAGAACCCGCTCCGACCTTTAGTCCGGAGCCGATCGCCCAGGTCGAGGACCAGTGATTGGACACCGCCTCGGGGGCTGCAACTTCTACGGCGATGGAGCCGAACACTAACCTTGTCCCTCGTGAAGCTTGTGACTCCGAGGTGCCGGACTCCTTGCCAGACTCCGGACCTCCCACGCCCCTGCCAATCGAATCTGATTGGGCGCCGGTTATGGAATTCACGGCCGCGGATATCTTCCAACACTCGCCCTTTGGCGACATCCTAAATTCACTAAAGCATCTCTCGCTATCCGGAGAGTCCTGGCCGGATTATGGCCAGGATGGTTGGGATACGGGCGACGAAGAAATTTAGAGCCCACCCACCACCCACTTTGTAGCCACTGTCGACGATCTAACCGACATGCTAAACTATGACTCCGAAGACATCGACGGCATGGACGATGACGCCGGAGACAAACAAGAACCAGCGCCTACAGGGCACGTGAAGACCACCTCATAATATGACGTATACATGCTGGATACCCCAAAAGGAAGCGACAACAAGGACCAACGGGGCGCGGCAGAAGATAATCCCGCCAACAAACAACCAAAACGGCGACGCAGACACCGCCCTAAGTCACGCCTCGACAACAACAGCGCTCTTAATGACCTAGCTATACAGCAGGGAAAACCAGTGGACAACGAACACGCAGACAAGCAACCGTCCGAACAGGACGAGTCAGATATTCAGTCCAGGCCCGGCGAAAACAATAGTCCAGACAACCTCACGCCGGACACACCGCCAGAAAATAAAAACCTTCGGAAAAGACTCGTCGCCACCGCAAGAAGCTTGAAGAAAGAAAAACGGAAGCTCAAAACAGCGGAAGATACACTCAGAATGAGGTGGAGCAAAGTGCTCAAAACCGCAGTCAAATACGGCAATGGCCATCAATCAAAGAGCTACCCAAGCGTTAAGTTATCGCCAGAATTTGATGAGGAGGCCATAGATCCCCACAATCAAAAACAAAGAGGCCGCCTGTTGATAGACGGCCGATGATAGGCCAAAATCTGAAAGCGGCGCCGCATATAAACCGACTAATGACCTTGGAAGGACAGATGGCCCAACCAGGTCCATTTACGGGCCAAAGAAGAGGGCCCCAGGAAGCAATACAACACCAAGTGTCCGAAGACAGCGGTACACCCAAATACAGGGGTGCCGCACACCCACTATGTTTCACCAGCGAGGTGCTGGATCATGAATTCCTAGTAGGATTTAAACCCATAAACATAGAGGCCTACGACGGAACAACAGACCCTGGAGTCTGGATAGAAGATTACATACTACACATACACATGGCTAGAGGAGACGATCTCCACGCCATAAAATACCTACCCCTCAAGCTCAAAGGGCCAGCCCGTCATTGGCTCAAAAGCCTCCCGTAAAACACTGCTGGAAGTTGGGAAGAGCTCGAGGACGCTTAGAGCAAATTTTCAAGGAACTTATGTCCGCCTCCCGGATGCGTATGATCTAAGTCATATAACTCAACAGCCCGAGAGTCAACAGATAAATTCGGAACAGGTTCTCACCAAAAGAACCAAATAGTCGATCGTCCGGACACCAAGCCTTAGCAACTTTTAAACACAACGCCCGAGACGAATGGTTTCGCCAGACACCTCGCCAAGAGAAGCCGAGGACAATGTCCACGCTAACAAGCCTCATGACCCGCCAAAGGGAGAGGATAGCTGGCTAGTAAGATGCAGCACCAGCGACCCAAGTACATCCGAGATCGGAGATGGAAACGAAAATCACGGCGCAGAAAAGATCAGGCCGAATAAAGAGAAAAGCCCAAAGAGCACGGCAAGGAACGCCGGATTGAAAAGCTCATGCCAAACAACAAAACATCGCTCTTAAGGATAACAGCGATGAGCTATCCAACTTAAACAAGATTTTGGGTCGGATATGTCAAATCCACAAGACTTCGAAGGCCTGCAAACCACACCCACCGAGATTGTTGTTTTCAAACAGTCCGCCGATTAAACGCCGAACACAAGGGGCTCGATGCATCAAGCTTAAGATGATGATAAACCCCACCAAGAGAGCACCGAAAACAAAAGATTTTCCCACAAGAGGTCAAAGCAAGAATTCACTTCATGTGATAATACGGAAAACAAAGCGGCACCCGCTGAAATGGGTCTCACACGGTCCAACCCAGCGGAACATAGAGATTGGACATCAAACCAATCACTTTCGACCACCGGATTATTCCAAGCTGCTCAAATGCAGGATGGACCGCCTCGATATTGGATCCTATAATCGACGGATCGCACTTACGCAAGTCCCGGCGGACGGAGGCAAGGACTTAAACCTGTTGTATCCAAACACAATCCGCAAGTTGGGGATAGACCTTATTAAATTCGCACAGCCGCACTTCAAGGAGTGACGCCATGCCCTTACGCCAAGTGCACAGGCTCCCTATTACTAGAAGTTGTGTTCAGATCACCGAACAACTTTCGACGTGAAAAACTGATCGTTCATATCGTCCCATTTAAAAGTAGCTATCAAGCACTCTTGGGACGAGAGGCTTTTGTCCGCTTCAACGCCATACCACATTACGCGTCTCTTACACTTAAGATGCCCGGTCCACGTGGCATCATTTTAGTACGAGGGTCATTTAAAGACCCCGGACACGGTCAGACGAGTCCGGCATAAATAAGCCAGGGGCTCCCTCGCCACACATCCCTTCACAAGGGGCTGCGCGCACAAGCAATAGCGAGCTCACACAGACTCCGCTTTACTTATTTATATTTCTTCCTTCGTATATATTTTTCGTGACGAGTTCCTTTCAAACTAAGTTCTCTCTTTTACAGATCAACAACGCACACCCGCCCAGGATAACGGCACAACGGAGACACAGCGCAGACGCAAGAGGGACCCGTCATGAGGATTCTTTTAGATTAAGACCTTGCGTAAACCTTTTTACCGTCTCTTGTTGTTATAATCCCTTGGTTTCTCATTATAACCAAAGCGAGCCTCGACGCTTTGGCATCGGCCTTGTCGAGGACCATGCCTGCATTCGACACTAGGGGCTTAGGCATTGTTCTACCCATTATTACAAAGACCGAACACCTTAGGGAGTGTTCGCGCCTCGAAGTTAGGGCCTTATATGCATGAGCTCAATCATGTCTTTGGTCAAAAGTTGGGTTTGCCCGCTCCTGTGTTTTGCTGCCTTACATTCCAGATCATCGCTAACGCGCATCAGGAGAACTATCGCGACAGCCCTCAGATCGCCGGGCGAGCACCTCAAGAGAGAAAGCCGAAAACCGATCATTATGATACAGCGAGAGACCGTCAACCACTCGATCGACTACCGGAATGTTTAGAATTTCGCTTGACGAAGGACCGCTTCCGGTCAGCACACACGCCTCAATTCGAGAAGCGCGGTGCCCTAAGGGGCTATATCGAGCCCCACCCTCAACTCCATCGCTAAGTGAAAGTGATAAAGCATCATAGTCCGGATTGCCTCGCTTGCTACGCTACCACCTCCTTAACAGACCGAGACGCCGGAATAAGTGTGAAATCGCGCTATTTTTATGAACACCCCGCACCTTGTGCGTAATGAAGTCAAGACTGCAATCTTTCGGGTTATACAAATGTATACATAAACGGCCGATAGTAGATATTTTAATACTCAACGCACAAGTATAAAAAAGCAGTTACAACATAATCATTGTTTTACAAGATAAAACGCTCATTTGAACGTGACATTTTTGAGCATCGCGACTTATTACACGAAGCGCCACGCATAACTTCCCCAAAATAGTGCTCGTGGGTAAACGGCTTTCGTCTCAACCCCGGGCTGCAATAGCGGTGGCATCCATCTCGCCCAATGTGTCTTCACACGGCAAGGGCCATACGCTGCGTTTTCTATGCAGGCCGACCGCTTCATCTCCTTGATATGCGGCACCGCCCAAGAAATTGCTGCAACAAGCCGAAATAGCTCGTCGCCTTGGGCCTCTCCGCCGACATGAGCCACGATATCGCCATGGCAAGTCCGGACAACTGTTCAGCTCAGCCCATTCAGCCAACAGATCGGTCAACGGAAGTGAACGATCCGGACTATGGAATTGAGACCAAAATAGCTCTTCCATCTTGTGATCCTTCCGCCCGAAGTGCATAACGGCATCAGCCGACTTGCCGCTAAGTCCATATATGGATCCTCCGACCCCACAGTTGGCTGTTGGGCATACTTTGGTCTCAGAATCGGCGACGCAGCGTAAAAGGCCCGCCAGCCACAATATCTCCACTGGCGCAGCTCCTCCTTCATAGCCCGCATTGCGAACGGCATCCTTGGCTTCGCAAGGGCCTTCCCAGTCTTCCCGGCCCGATAGGTGCTCCTTTTCAAGAGCCTCGCTGCGGTCGGCAGATCCTTCAATTTCACGCCAATTCGCCATCTTTTCCCCGCTTAGGCAAGGTGCAGCCTTTTCGCTTTCAACTCCTCGGCTGCCTCGAGGCAGCCAGATCACCTTCGGCTTGCTCCTTAGCTTGAGCAAGCTCGCCCAAGGTTTCCACAGCAGCAGCACCGCTCAGATTACAAAGATATACATTGTCGAAGCGGCTTTGACTCCCTTAAATAAGTGACTACGGAGAATTTATTTACTATGCGACTCGCAAGTCGCCGTTGACAAGCGATGTCCGTGATCCGCCACATCGAAGTTGCCGATTAACTCGACAACTCCACTAGTCCGCTAGCCCTCGACTATCCGCCACCGCATAGGAATGGCGACATTCATTACCGCGATTTTGATCCTCTAAGACGCTGTCGCCGACAACCTACCGAGTCTCGTGGGCTACTATCTATACAGGCGACTTCTATGTGCCGATTGTCAAAAGGTGTGTCGTTTTGCGACTCAAATCCCGCCAAACAAACTCGACGACTATGCAATCCGCTGGCGGACGAAATCCTTCCCATCACCATACTCATCAAAGCACGGTGATCTTCTGAAATGGACGCCCTCTCAAGCAGATCCTTCAGCTCCCTCGGCCGGACACTAGTAGGCACCGAACTCTTTGGCCCCACCGACTCGGGATACCTCCGGATGATACTTGGGCTGCCTCGCCTGTCCGATGGCGCAGAAGACGGAGGCGTTTCGCTCTCCATCATCTCCGGACGAAGATCCCCCGAAGACGAACTCATCTGAGAAGGCCGCAGATCCGAACTATAAGATAAAAATTTCGGTCATCCACAGAAGCACAAATAGGGGTATTTTCTTATTAATGAACCCCCCTTTTGCTACTCACGGCTCGCTGGAGGGCTGATCCTTTAGAGACGATTGTACGTCCGGGTTCTCCCCGGATGCAGGACCCTCCGACGAAGATTTCTTCCCCGCTTAGGGGCTTTGGCCTCCGGGTCTTCGGAGGCGGTCCTCTTCTCCCCCTGGAAGGAGGGATTTTCGATCCCCCCCTCTTCAGGCACCCCCTTGGGCGAGGTGATAGCTCTACTATTTTCCCCATCGCCTCCTTCTACGGGCGCGACCTCCAACATTCTGACCAGCACGGGTTCCAGTGCGGTCTCTGGGAGGGGGGCCGGACACCTTATCGCCTTCGATCGCGCTTACCCACTCGATGAAGAATAATGGGTTAGAAGGCTAATTTCAGAAAAGCAACAAAATGTAACGTCCGGACTCTGAGCTATTTACCTGAGTATCCGGGCGATTGCAGCTTAGGCGTGCGTCCTCGGTCAATTCGGGACACGCCACCTGCGGTCCGAAGAATAACTTGTACATCTCCACGGGCATCATACCCATGAAGTGTTGGAGAATTCGTGGTCCCTCCGGATTGAATTCCCATAACCGGAGAGGACGGCGTTTGCAGGTCGAAGACGCTCGATTAGCATGACCTGCATCACCACAACCAGATTGATCTCCTCGCTTGAGGTCTCGAACCGCCCCGCAATAAAGGCACGCCTTCGACGGCCCCCAATTGAGCCCTTGGTCGACCCACGACATCAATCGACGGAGGTCCCGGCGGAATGAAGGCGGCGGCTTTTGCTTGTCGCCTTCGGAGTGGTGATATAGAACCACTCGCTGCCACGAGCCGAGCTCTTCTTGAAGGAGCCTCGCCACGGGCATCGCCCTCTTGCTTATGGCTGCCCCGCCGACTCCGCTTGACGCCCCGATCATCTTCGCCCACATTGAAGGTCTTCACCACAGCCAAGGGGGTGACGCGAAGGAAGGCTTCAGAGACAATAATGAATGCGGAAATATGGAGGATGGACTCGGAGCCAAGTCGTGAAAATCCAGCCCGTAGTAGAACATGAGCCCTCTCACGAAGGGGTCCGCCGAGAAGCCTAAACCCGACGGAGGTGGGATACGAAGACGATGTACTCACCGGCTCGGAGTGGGTACGCCTGCCCTTGGGCGGCAACTGTGCGTAAATCTTGTGAGGATGTACTTGGCCTCATGCAGTTTTAGCACGCCCTCCTCCGTGATGAGGAGGGCATCCACCGACCTCAAGGTCGGAGCTGGACATTGTTGAAGATCCAAGCGCCAATCTGGGCTCGGGTGTTGGAACTTGGAGCAAGGAGAAGATTCGATGGAAGATTGAAGAAAAGAAACGAGCCTTGGTCCTCTTATAAAGGGAAAATACTAAGAGCCGCCTCGCGGACTGCTCGATTCACCTTCGATAGAGGAGGTGTGGCGACGGGCGCGGTTGGGTTACCCATGCTCGTATTGATGAGAATCTCAGAATAAGTGGAACACGATCTCTGCTTCGATAGGACGTGCCAAGGAAACTGCTTCGCTAAACGTGTTGAGGTGGTATAATAAAAAAACGATTCAAGTAAAGACTTGGTAGTGGTGTGATGTCATGCCACAAAATACGTCAGCAGATTGAACTTGTGTGCATTTTATTCTATCTACGATAGAATGTGGAATTTATTTTGTAGAGCCGGACACTATCCTGGTGTTCATGATCTTCTCTGGATTATTCAAGGGAGGAACCCGCCTTGCAATGCCGAACATTATGCGTGCCGGACTTATCGTCATTGAAGCCTGGTTCAGGGCTACCGAGGAGTCTCGACTAGGGGTGTCCGGACAGCCGGACTATCATCGTCCGCCGGACTCCAAGACTACAAAGATACAAGATTGAAGACCTGTCCCGTGTCCGGATGGGACTTTCCTTGGCGTGGAAGGCAAGCTTGGCGATACGGGTATGTAGATCTCCTACCATTGTAACCGACTGTAACCCTAGCCTTCTCCGTGTCTATATAAACCGGAGGGCTTTAGTCCGTAGGACACAACCTACATTACAACAATCATACCATAGGCTAGCTTTAGGGTTTAGCCTCCTTGATCTCGTGGTAGATCCACTCTTGTACTACCCATATCATCAATATTAATCAAGCAGGACGTAGGGTTTTACCTCCATCAAGAGGGCCCGAACCTGGGTAAAACATCGTGTCCCTTGTCTCCTGTTACCATTCGCCTAGACGCACAGTTCGGGACCCCCTACCCGAGATCTGCCGGTTTTGACACCGACAGTCATCTTGCCTGAAATCCCGCTAGGAAGAAGAACGAGTCCATGAAGAAGATGAAGGCACGAAGACGAACCAAACGTAGACGAACGAATCCTCACGATCGCAACAAAACGGGAACTATCGAGAAGAAGCACACAACAAGGTAAACACACCACACATAAACATGGCATGATGCACAATCAAGTATGATGCATGTCGGGTTTAATGAGGCATGACATGGCAAAGTGCAACAAACAATACTACAAGTAAAGTGGAGCTCAATATGCAATGAGTTGCATATTGACGAAACACCACAAGCAATTATTTAGTTTGATCTTGTTTAAGCTACCAAACAATATTAAATGTTGTTAAACATGGCAAGATGTGAAGCATGAGGGTTTTTTTGTAAAACTGCAGTTCACTGGATAATAGACAAAATCGCAGATGGTAAAAAAAACATAACAGGGCCGCATCTGGCTGGGTCAACAGAGAGGAGGGGCTGGGGGGTTTCTCACCATGGGCCAAGGCCCAGTTGAGGAAGAGGAGGCCAGGCAGGCCAGCGCTGGGCCTTGGAGGCAGCAGGCCGGTTGGGGAACGCTGGCGGGGCCTTGCTGCTGATGGGCTAGGCGATCGGGACGAGGCCGGCTTGGATCGAGGCTCCGGTCAACGCGATCGATGCAGGGAAGCAGGGCGCGATCCTCTGCTCGACATGGAGCAGAAGCAGAGCAGCGGCGGCGCGGGACTACAGGAATGCGAAGGGAGGCGCGGATCCGGCGCTAGACGGCATGGAAGAACTCAGGCGGCCATGGTGTTGGTCTCCTGCAGACATGGGAAGAGGGAGTGAGCAGTAGAGACTCGAGAGGGAGAAGGAAGAGGGAGACCAGGGAAGCGGAGAGCAAGGCAACGGGACTGTAAGGAGGCGGTCGCCGGCGGCGGCACGGCGAGGCACCAGTGGCGGGGACGGCCGGACCTTGCGGTTCTGAGCGGTAGAACGAGCAGCGGTCAACGGGGCGAGCGGCTGCGCTCTGCTCGCTCTTGAGTAACGCAGGGGAAGAAGTGGTTGCAGGACTCGACACGGTGATGTGGATCCAGCGGGGAACGGCGATGGACGACAAGCTCGGGGCTGCGGGTGCCATGTCGCCGGAGTTCGTGGTGGTTGCATCCAGTACAGAGAGAACGGGAGAGAGAGATGAGATACAGAGAGGAGAAAAACAAGGGAAGGAGAGGGCGCGACGGGGATCATCTGTTGGTGGTGGTTGCCGGCGGCGAGACGAGGTGGCCAGAGATGAGGCGAGGTGGAGGAGCACGGGGAGGCTTGGGCCTCGGAGGATACTAGCGCGGCGAGGATCTCGGGTAGGGAATAGCGGAGGAGCTCGGGGCTCGGGCGACCCGATTGGTCAATCGCACAGGATGAGGGAGGCTGTCAGGGAGGATTTGGATCGGGAGGGATCCCGAGGAAATGAAGTGGCGGCGGCTGGGGAGGATCCCTAGAAAATAGGGTTAGGTCCAAAATGGACTTGGAATAGACTATATATATATGGAAAAGAGGGGAGTTGGATCATCCGTTCAAAATCCGACGATCGAGAATAAATAACTTTGGGGAGTCCAGCAAATAAACGCAGATGTTTTATAGATGTTTGGGGATGATCCGGATCCATCGGTAACGACAGACCAGGTCGGGTTCGGGGGAGTTTCGGACACGCGCGCGAGGGGGCTGCGAGCTAGCAAGAGAGGTTAGGTGGTTGGACAAGAGGGAAATGAAAACACGGTTGGTCTCAGAACGGTCGGCGAAAGCAAGAGGGGGACGCGGCAACTACGAACGGGTGCAAGCTTTATGAAAACATGCAGATGCAATGCGCATGATGCTATGAGATGAAATGCAAGACAAGAACAAAATGCAAAACAACAAACAAAAACCCAACCACGGAGGAAATAACATATCACATAGCCGGAAATGGCAAGAGTTGGAGTTACGAATATGGAAAGTTGTATCCGGGGCGTTACAACACTCCACCACTACAAGAGGATCTCACCCGAGATCTAAGGATGGCACCGGAGAGAAACAGAAGGGGAAGAGATAAAACAAAGTTGCTTCTTCGACCAATGTGTGAAACCAAAGAACCGAGAGGTTAAACAATTTCAAGGAAAGAATACACCGGAGATGAATGAAGTTGAAAACACTCCATTAGAAGAGAGGAACAAGGAACATTACGAGAACTTGAAGGTTGCAAAGACATGAATCAAGAGTATAATGGACAAGAAAGAATTGGAACCACTCTCGTTGAAACAAGATAAACAAGGAACAAGGACGATCAAGTTCGGATGGCACTCCGGTTGAAAAGAGATGCAAGACTTGATAAGATGAAAAGAACTTGAAAATATGACACAACACTCTGGTTAAATGGATAAGCACGAAAAGAACATGATCCTCACAATTCGAGATGATGAGTGAAAGGAGCAACATCACAATGCCTCCGAAAGAAAGAATAGAAGATAGACCATTGGAATAACAGAATGGAGAAGAAAATGCCAACTTCTGCCACAAATGAGCTTGGAAAGCACCCTTCCAAGAAGGTTATAACGGAGTTGTTGGAAAACCAACAACGAAACAACTAAGCTTGTAGTGGGCTTATGGAAAACATCTCAAGTCTATGAGGTGAGAACTGGCCACAAATGGAAACCATTGATTTGATTGAGAGCACCGAAGAGATGAAAAACTTCTTCCCCCAAGATGATAGAGAGATAACTTGGATCATTGACAAACACCATAATAGCAACATTCCTTAGGGAAGGCTTTAGGTGAAATCTTTACCAAGATAACTCGAACGAAGAGATTGATGGATTTAAAATACCTCATTCTTGACAACATGTGAATCACGAAACATGAATGGAAATTATCAAGAATGACATATCACCATCACAAAAGATAAGGTAGAAAGAATTGCACTTCGATATGCAAGAAGAAGAATACTTGAACTCCTCAAAAAACATGTGTTGGGCACCATGTTTAATTTTTGAGTATAGCTTGGCGGATCATAACTTCAAGAGAAATCTTGAAGAACAATTGAAGAATGAAAAGAATCCTTGACGAACCATCATGTAGAGCCTCCATGAAGAACTCCGGTAATAAAAGTATGATGAAAAGAAAAAGAAGTTGAAAACACAAGGTGAAGCCTTGCAATGATTTAGATGGAGCTTCGCAACGATGTAACCGAGAAAACTTGGAACTCCGTAAAAGTAAAAGATGAAACACTAGAACCGTGAATTACTTCATCATGAACAATCTCCGGAAGAAAAGAATTGAATCACCTCGAGGAAATAAAAATAAGATTTATTATATGCTTATCCTTCATCAAATTAAATTGATGACAAGCAATGGATTTGGCATATTACTTATTCTTCTTGAAAATATTGAAGAGAGAAATAGCACAACTTGGGAAGGTCTTCCACGAACCACCGGTAGGATTTGGAAAGAGCGAATGAATTGGTATGATAACAACGAAAGATGAATGTTGGAAGAACCACCGTAAGAATTGAAAATGAAAGTACAAAAGGAACAATTCACTGGAAAGAATTTGAAAACGAATGAAGATACTTGAAGGGATTTAGATACATGAGCACAAAGAGAACATGAACTGATTAGAGGATATTTGAACGATTCGCCGGTAAGATTTGGAGAACGATAGCTACATGCTGAGAATGAGTAATATTCAGAAATGATGGCCTTTGGATGATTGAGAAAGGAAGCAACTCCTGAAATGCTCTGGATGGATAAAAAAAGAATTGTCACAATCAAAAACAATTATGAGGATGGCATGAAGCTAAAACCATGAATCTCTAGAAGAACGGGTAAGGATTTAAGAGGAACCATTCTTTGGTCTTCAAATGTTGAGAATGACAAAGAGAAACACCACCATGAATTGTTGAGATAGTCTAGGAGAAAATTAGAAAGGTTGAACCAACGATGAAAAGAATTTGAAAGATCTTGGAGAAGGACATATGACTTATGATAATTCATTCTTACATCAAACTTGGAAAAGAATTTGAGAGTAACTCCGGGAAGGTTAGAAGAGTCAGGTAAGATCCTGGGAAAACACCTGTGGGTTTGGGCCCACCCAAAAGAAAACACCGTTGAACAGTTTTAAAGAGAGGTTGCACCGGTAGAATTAAATAACTTGAATGAGAGAAAAACCTCGAAGTACTCAAACGGATTAAGAATGGAAACATGATTCTTCTGAGATGTCTTAAGCACACCGGAGAAGAAAAAGAGGGAGGTGAATAATTAAGGGGTGCACCAAACAAGACAAAGCAATTGACACGAGGAAAGGAATATGATCACCACTAAAAGCTTGAATTGGATCCACCGGAGAAGAAACAACAATGAAGGATGATGAACTTGAACCGTTGAGCACTTCATGGGAAATCACCGGATAAGAACATTTATTGAAAAGACTGAATAGACTTCACATGAATAAATGGATACTTGATTACGAAATCTGAGTCCTCAAGAAAAAGGGTGGGAGGGCGAGAAAACAAAGGCAACTCGGGGACGGATGAAACAAACACCGGTGAGAAAACTTAGAGTTGATCTTGCGGATGTAAAAATGATCGGATCCACTTGAAGAGAAGCACGCTGGTTGGGAAAAGAATTAACATGACGACCTCGATGATCAAGAAGGATTAGTATTCACATAGCAATATGAGAACACCATTTAGGAAAGGTATGGATTCAACATTTGACTTCGAAGCAACTCTAATACCACAAATAAAACAAAAAAAAGGATTTGGCTTGCAGAATAAGCCGGAACAAACATATGATAAAGATTTCATCCAAAGTTTTCGTGGTGGGGCCCACACGGGATCGATCGTATAGCACCATCATGTACAAGGCAGTGCACATGACATACGAAGTGTCCCCGAACCAGCATAGCCAAGGGCTCTTTAAGACATAACGAGACAACTGTAAAAAAGACCGTGGATAGGCGGACCACTAGATGTCGAACCCCAATCTCATATCATGCATCTATCGGAAAGATATTCTAGGACCTACTTGAATTCCCTCCTATAAAACTCCTGAAACTTTCTGGTTATGCAATCTGGTGTAGGGGATACAGGGGAAGCAATATATATCTCACCCAAACTAACAATCCCTACATCTAGCTGTATCCATCCATCAGCACATAACCAAGAAAACTCCGGAAATCGTGTACCTCAACCTTCGAAAAGCATCCATTATACGAGCTATGGCAATACTCCCGAACTCCCCAGTACTGGGTGGCATCGAGGTTATCTCACCAACAACTACATAAAAGAGATTTTCGATGTTGGCAAAACTCAGGTATTCCAGAACTGCAATGATAAAATTGTGACGACAACACCTCGGAGCTCAACTCCCCGGGACACTGCCACAACCCCTAAATGTCAGGAGGCACCAAGAACAATGTTCTCGTCACAAGAATATCAGAATGATCCCAAGATACCCGCGTGATCCTAAAAAATTTGTGAAAAATTGAGGAGAGGAAAGACAAAACATCTATGTCGAGAGTCCTCACCAGAGCGACGAAGGGGGCTGAGGAGTAAAAAGAATCCTACTCTCCGAAATATATAATCCTAAGACTCAAAATAGTTTTCTTCTAGACTCAACAACGGCCAACAATCAAGGGGGCTCCTATGGTCGGTTGAGGCCTTGATACCAACTTGTCACGCCCAAGATGCGACCCTATCCTAAATGAACTCGAAGGTCCCACCAAGGATAGAAGCGCATCTTGAAGCCACTTTTGCAAGGTGGATATCATTACATCAACATTACATAATAGATGGGAATACATACAAGAGGCATAGAATGCCAAATGAATACAACAACACATCATACATAAGATCAAGATCCGACTACGGATGAAACACAAACAGAAACTCAAACGACATCCACCACCGCTAGCAGTCAGTGCCGACCGAACTGTCGGTGTACTAAGGTAGGGGTACCTCAAGACTTAACTTGTGCACGGGCAGCCCCAGCCTCCCCGCAGCTAGATCCATCTCCGCCCACGCCAAGCCGCTCAAGAACAAAGTATATAAGATAGAACTCAAGACCCCGCAAGAGGAGCTTGCCGGAAGGCCATTCTGTGCTCAAGACTACATTACTCCCGCAGATCCCCATGAGAGGAGCTCATCGGGAAGACCGAAGATCGCATCACGAAGACACGCCTCGGCGCCTGCTGCGCCCGGCGAGGACCCGGGAGCGGCAAGTCACAGAGCCCGACAAGCCCCGGTCCGCAAGATCAAGGCCCCGCAAGGTGCTTGCCGGGAGAGCTACGCCACGTGCCCGCACTCCGGCTCATCTCGCCCACGCCGCCTCCGGCCTTCTCGAGAGACGCGGGCGGGTGGCTGTGCTGCATGAGGAATGCGGTGGCACTCCACGGTGGCTTTACCGCCGTGGCGAAGAAGACGAATGGCGGAGCTTTTGGGCGACGGCGACGGGCATTTAATGCCCTTGTCCCCTCTGTCAAAAGTAGGTAGAAAGCATCAGTAGCTGCCTTTGCTCCCGCGACTGCTCCAACTACCACCTCTTTACGCTTTTACCCCTCTACCTCACGCTGACACCGCCGGTGACCCTTGCCCTATAAAAGGAGGCCCATGCACAACGAGAGGGGTTGACTATCGCTACTCACGCCAAGGGTTCACCACCGCTACCCTCGCAAGGTTTTCACACACCACTCCACCATTTGCTCGCATTCGGGAGCAAGATCAAATACAACACAATGCAGCAAGAGGGTTTACGCGACCATCGCGCCCGGCTGGGTAAAATCCCCGCGTGCATCGCCGATCCGCTTCTCCGCGCAACCTCCGCCTGCATCAACACACGAAGGGCCCCGCCCCATAGGTGCCGCGCCACCCATCCGCCGCGACATCTCTCGGGCGCGCTGTAGGGGCGCCGAGGTTCAGCGAACTCGATCCGCGTTCGGCTTAGCGCTTTCATCAACCCTCCGCTTCCAGCAGCTTCATCGACAATCGTGTCATGGCCTCAAGACGAGAGCTTCGAGGGTCGCAGACCCATCTCCGTCCTCTCCGCCGCCACCGGAGCCGACGGCAGGCGGAGGAGACGCCGGAGGAAGGGTGGACGCCGGCGAGGGCGCCGCGGTGCCACCAGATCCGGAGACAGACGGAGGACCACGCCGGCCTCCGAGACCCGCGCCCACTCCAAAGATATAAGCGCTCAGCGGCGCCATACCACGAGAAGGTGGTATCCGCCAGCTGGGGCAAGAGCAAGCAGGGGGTTCGCGGGACGCTCTGGACTGCTGTCCATGCATGAATAAAGCGAGAGAGGTCGAGGCAGGGTTCTGCTCCCCCTAACATTGTTAGGGGCCCGAGTGTATCCGGCTCCTCGCACCGCTCGCTCCCGCTCCCCTCGGCCCCGGCAAGCGCCTATCCTCGAGCTGCTACGATGTCGCCGAAAGACGCGCTTATCGAGCTCTAAGTCCGCAAGGACGGCTCGTGTTCTATCCGGACAAGCGCATTTCCTCGAGCGCAGAAGCCCGGTGAGGACAGCTTTGGTGTTCGCCCCGCAAAGCGCGCCTCCCCGGAGCGCCGCGCCGCCGCCGTGGACACACCATTGAGCCCCACCAGCGAGCACAAAGAAAAAGAAAAGCTAAGTCGCTCGAGCCTTCGTGCAGAGCACTCTTTAATGTCATACTTTTATATGTTATACCCCTCAAGATTCGCCTTTGTACGCTAAGCCTCAGGCGCGAGGAGCTCGCTTGTGGATGGTCGCACCCTTACTTCGCTCAACACGCCAACGAGTTAAGAGTAAGCCGCCACCAGCCAAGGCCTGCTTCGTTTCGAGCCTGCTCAGAAGTTAAGCGCGCCGCTGCCGACACGCAAGGTTGCTTGTCGGAGGCGACACCAGCCAAGCGGACTGCCGACGCTCCGCACTCAGCAAGCGTGTTGAGCACCGCAAGTTACCTAGAAGCGAGGGTGAGAACACACAAGGGGTGTAGGGCAGAGGGTATAACGTGGCGAAGTCATGCCGTGAAATGTCGTCCGTATGAGAGACTTGGGCGCAAGAGGAGCCAAGTCGGGCCCAGATTATGCATTTGTTTTGTTTCCGAGTCCGCCAACAAACACAAGTGTGCTGCAGCACCTTATCTTGCTTCCGAGCCACGCCAGCAAGTTAAGCGTCGCGAATCGCCCGACAAGGTTGCTTGCCGGAAGCGACACCACCAGCGGGCTGTCCCGCTGCAAGCGTGTTCGCCCGGCAAGCTCCCCAAGAGCGAGAGTACAAACATACGGAAGGACAAAACCCGCATCACGCTGTTTAGCCAAGATTTATATACACATGCGCATGCATGTGCGCTGAGCAATTGCATGTCTACCTCAGCTATTTTCATGGCTAAAATTGCAGCAACAAGAAGGAACTAAAGATCGCACCAGCTGCTCGGGGCCCGCGAATCAAGGTCGCGGGGGCTGCGGATGCCAAGGTTCTTCTCGGCGAGCCAGCCTCATTGGGGGCTGCGAGCATCGAGATTCGCCTCCGCAAGCTAGTGTCGCCGGGGCTGCGATTTCAGATAAGTTTTTCATCCTCTTCATGCATCCTCTCATGGACCGGAGATGCGGATCGTCTTTGAACGATCGTGTCTTGTAAAACCCGACGTGGAGGAACCGAGTCGTGGCCTGGGCTATGCATTTGGTTTGTTTCCGAGTCCGCCAACAAACCCAAGTGTGCCGCTGCACTCTATCTTGCTTCCGAGCCTGCTCAAGAAGATAGGCGTCAGAATCGCCCGACAAGGTTGCTTGCCGGAGTGACACCACCACCTGGCTGTCCCATGCTGTTGCTAAGCGTGTTCGCCCTGCAAGCTCCCCGATAGCGTAAGAACACACAAGGCACGCATCAAGTAAAAGACTCGGTCCGCAAGCATTCCCCTTTTCATTAAAAACATCCAATTTAGTACAAGTCCATAGAGGATGAAAAACATGATAGAGAGGATTACAAGTTTTAAATGCAGCTAATTGCCCGAGGGCTTACAATTTGAAAAGATAAGGTGCCGTGATCCCTCTCCTGTTTCTCTGCTCAGAGTTCAGGAGGTAGGTCAAGGAGCCTCCGCAAGATAAGCTTGCGGGAGAGGAGACCCCGGCAAGAGGAGCTTGTCGGGGAAGGGCGAAAGGAGCGCCTAGGGGAGCGTGGCGGTGACGCCGCCGTGCCGCAGAAGCTGCGCAAGGTGACGGGCATGGGGAACGCATGCCCGGAGAGCCAGCGGCAAGCCCCTGAAGCCCGCCGAGAGCCACGGGCGCCAGAAGACCCCAAGAGAACACCCCGGGAGCCGTCCAGGAGCTTGGCGGAGTCGAAGGCGTCGGAGGCAGAGCTTGAAGACGGGGTAGTGGGACGTTAGCACGCCTCGAGGGCTACTCGCCTCGTCTGCCGCGACGAACGGCATTGCCGCCACTCCCCTCTTCCTCTTCGCTGCCTCCCACGCCAGCCGCCAAGGAGACGGCCCCGGAGTTCAGGAGCCCGCAACCTGAAGATGGGGTTGCCGGTGGCGCGAGGCAGCGGTGTCCGACGCCTAGTCGGGCCCGCCATCCCTCGCCGCCGCTGCCGCTCTCCTCCTCGTCACTTTCGCCGAGGAGGAGCTCGCTATCCGAGGAGCTGTCCCCACAGCAGCGCACCGGGTTCCATAGTCGCCAAGACCTTGACGGCGAGGAGGTCACCATCCAATAACTTGAAATGGAGGGTGAACCCCGCCGTCAAGCTATGGATCCGGCGAACGCCTTCCACCCTCGGTCGAAGAACATCACGCCGGGGCTTGGGACACGACACTCACCCGAGTGCCGCTGATCCCGCAGCCCCTCATGCGTAGCTCCATCACGCCGGGCGGATCCGCCCCATTGCGTCCGCGAACGGGCCGGCAACCGGAGGCGACGACGAGGCGCCCGACGAAGCTTGATGAAGAACTCCTGTGGGTCATCTCCGGTGTGGACCGCGCGTGGTCGAGACGCCGGAGGAGACGGGAGGCTCTCACCACGACCGCCTCTCCTCGACCGCCTCGGCCACGCCTCGGCCTCGATCGCGGCCACGCCCCTCCTCTCCCTCTCGTGGCCGGCTCCACCGGCACGGGCGAAGTTGAGAGCGCGGCGCTGCCTAGAAGCAACCCGCGCCGCCACCGTCGAAGAATCGGGATTCCCTCCTTCCATGGCGGCAAGAGGAACAGAAGACGGCGAAGGAGAGATGGATGAGTGTGGCCAGGCACCCTTTCCGCCCTATTTAGAGAGGCGAGGTGGGGCTCAACCGCCTGGCCAACCAATCAGAAGCGAGAAGGCTGAGGAGCGGGCCGACTCGCCCTCTCCGCCCGTGACGGCTCGGCCTCCCACTTCGCCGCCCACGCACCCCATGCATGAGGGCAGCGTGGCTAAAAAGCGAGCCGAGCGACAGCGGCGACCCGCTCTGCGCCCACGATCACGGGTGGGTGCCTTAAAGGCTGCATGCGCCGCCCACTTCTCCCACGACGCAAGAATCGACGCGTGCTGCTGCGGGAGGAGAGACGACAAATGCAGCAGCAGATTCGACGCGCCGTGGGCTTCAAGGCGCTGCAGATCGCCTCTTGGCCTGGCCCAACAGCTCGGCACGTGTATGGCCCAGCCCGGGGCTCTGTCGGTGTACTAAGGTAGGGGTACCTCAGTACCCCAACTTGTGCACGGGCAGCCCCAGCTCCCCGCAGCTAGATCCATCTCCGCTCCACGCCAAGCCGTTCAAGAACAAAGTATATAAGATAGAAACTCAAGACCCCGGCAAGAGGAGCTTGCCGGGAAGGCCATTCCAGGCTCAAGACTACATTACTCCTGCAGATCCCGGCGAGAGGAGCTCGTCGGGAAGACCGAAGATCGCATCACGAAGACACGCCGGCGGCGCCGCGCCCGGCGAGGACCCGGGAGCGGTAAGTCACAGAGCCCGACAAGCCCCGGTCCGCAAGATCAAGGCCCTGCAAGGTGCTTGCCGGGAGAGCTACGCCACGTGCCCGCACTCCAGCTCATCTCGCCCACACGCCTCCGGCCTTCTCCAGAGACGCGTGGCGGGTGGTCAGGCTTTGCATGAGGAATGCGTGGCACTCCACGGTGGTGGCTTCGCGCCGTGGCGAAAGAAGACGCAATGGCGGGAGCTTTTGGGCGACGGCGACGGGCATTTAATGCCCTTGTCCCCTCGTCAAAAGTAGGTAGAAAGCATCAGAGCTGCACTGCTCCCGACTGCTCCAACTACCACCTCTTTACGCTTTTACCCCTCTACCTCACGCTGACACTGCCGGTGACCCTTGCCCTATAAAAGGAGGCCCATGCACAACGAGAGGGGTTGACCATCGCTACTCACGCGAAGGGTTCGACCACCGCTACCCTCGCAAGGTTTTCACACACCACTCCACCATTTGCTCGCATTCGGGAGCAAGATCAAATACAACACAATGCAGCAAGAGGGTTTACGCGACCATCGCGTCAAGCTGGGTAAAATCCCGCGTGCATCGCTCGATCTGCTCTCCGCAACCTCCGCCTGCATCAACACACGAAGGGGCCCCGGCCCCATAGGTGCCGCGCCACCCATCCGGCCGCGACAGGAACCTATCCCCTGATCGAAGAAGAAGTAGAAGAAGAACTCCAAAACAAGTTAACATAGCTCTCGCGTCAAGATCATCACATAACCTGTACCTGCAACTGTTGTTGTAGTAGTCTGTGAGCCACGAGGACTCAGCAATCCCATTACCATGGGTATCAAGACTAGCAAAGCTTAAATGGAAAGGAAGTGGTAAATTGGTGAGGTAGCAGCAGCGACTAAGCATATATGGTGACTAACACACGCAAATGAGAGCGAGAAGAGAAACAACAGAACGGTCGTGAAGCTAGCAATGATCAAGAGGTAATCCTAAACTCCTACCTACGTCAAACGTAACCCAAAACCGTGTTCACTTCCCGGACTCCGCCGAAAAGAGACCATCACGGCTACACACGCGGTTGATGCGTTTTAATTCGAATTTGGTGTCAATTTATCTACAACCGGATATTAACAAATTCCCATCTGCCACATAACCGCGGGCACGGCTTTCGAAAGTTCAAACCCTGTAGGGGTGTCCCAACTTAGGCCATGATAAGCTCTCACGATCAACGAAGGATATTCCTTCTCCCAGGAAGACTCGATCAGTCTCGGAATCCCGGTTTACAAGACATTTCGACAATGGTAAAACAAGACCAGCAAGCCGCCTGATGCACCGACAATCCTGATAGGAGCTGCACATATCTCGTTCTCAGGGCAACACCGGATGAGACATCCTACGAGTAAAACCCACCCTCAAGTTTCCTCGAGGTGGCCCTGCAATCTACTCGGTTCGGACCAGCACTTAGAGAAACACTGGACCGGGGGGGCTAAAACAAAGATGACCCTCGAGAGAGTGACTCCCAAGGGAAAAGTAGGTGGTGGTGAGGCAAATGGTAAAACCAAGGTTGGGCCTTGCTGGAGGAGTTTTATTCAAGGCGAACTGTCAAGGGGGTCCCATAAATCACCCAACCGCGTTACGGATGCAAAATCCGGGAACATAATACCGATATAACGGAAACTAGGGTGGCAAGAGTGGAACAAAACACCAGGCATAAGGCCGAGCCTTCCACCCTTTACCAAGTATATAGATGCATTAATAATATAAGAGATATTGTGATATCCCAACATAATCCTGTCCACCATGGAGCAATCTTCATCTTCACATGCAACTCGTAATGCTATAAGAGGGGCTGAGCAAAAGCGGTAGCATAGCCAAGCAATGGTTTGCTGGGAAGGGTGAAAAGGTTAGAGGCTGACATGGCAATTTGGGAGGCTTGAAGAGCAAAAGATAGGTAGCACATCAAACCGATAGAACGAAGAAACTAGCATAGCAATGATAGTAGTGAGATCCAAGGTGACGGTCATCTTGCCTGAAATCCCGCTAGGAAGAAGAACGAGTCCATGAAGAAGATGAAGCCACGAAGGCGAACCAAGCATAGATGAACGAATCCTCACGATCGCAATGAATTGGGAACTATCGAGAAGAAGCACACAACAAGGTAAACACACCACACATAAACATGGCATGATGCACCATCAAGTATGATGCATGTCCGGTTTAATGAGGCATGACATGGCAAAGTGCAACAAACAATACTACAAGTAAAGTGGAGCTCAATATGCAACGAGTTGCATATTGACGAAACACCACAAGCAATTATTTAGTCTGATCTCGTTTAAGCTACCAAACAATATTAAATGTTGTTAAACATGGCAAGAGGTGAAGCATGAGGGTTTTTCGATAAAACTGCAGTTCTCTAGATAATAGACAAAATCGCAGACGGTAAAAAACCATAACTGGGCCGAATCTGGCTGGGCCAATAGAGAGGAGGGGCTGGGGGGTTCTTACCATGGGCAAGGCTCAGTTGAGGAAGAGGAGGCTGGGCAGGCCAGCGCTAGGCCTTGGAGGCAGCAGGCCGGCTGGGAACGCCTGGCGGGGCCTTGCTGCTGATGAGCGAGGAGATCGGGATGAGGCCAGCTTGGATCGAGGCTGCGGTCAACGCGATCGATGCAGGGAAGCCGGGCGCGGTCCTCTGCTCAACATGGAGCAGAAGTAGAGCAGCGGCGGCACGGGATTACAGGTACACGAAGGGAGGTGCGAATTCGGGTGCTGGAGAGCATGGAAGAACTGAGGCGGCCATGGCGTTGGTCTCCTGTGGATGAGGGAAGAGGGAGTGAGCAGTAGAGACTCGAGAGGGAGAAGGAAGAGAGGGACCAGGAAGCGGAGAGCAAGGCGACGGGCCTGTAAGGAGGCGGTCGCCGGCAGCGGCACGGCGAGGTACTAGTGGCGGGGACGGTCGGACCTTGCGGTTCTGAGCGGGAGGAACGAGCAGCGGTCAACGGGCGAAGGCGTGCTGCTCTCGCTCTTGAGCAACGCAGGGGAAGAAGCGGCTGCGGGACTGGCACGGCGATGTGGATCCAGCGAGGAATGGCGTTGGACGACGAGCTCGGGGCTGCGGGCGCCATGTCGCCGGAGTTCGTGGTGGTTGCATCCTGGTACAGAGAGAACGGGAGAGAGATATGAGATACAGAGAGGAGGAAAACGGCGGATGGAGAGGGCGCGACGGGGCTCATCTGTTGGTGGTGGTTGCCGGCAGTGAGGTGAGGTGGATGGAGACGAGGCGAGGTGGAGGAGCACGGGGAGGCTCGGGCCTCCGAGGATACTGGCGCGGCGAGGATCTCGGGCAGGGAATAGCGGAGGAGCTCGGGGCTCGGGCGACCCGATTGGTCAACCACGCAAGATGAGGGAGGATGTCGGGGAGGATTTGGATCAGGAGGGATCCCGAGGAAATGAAGTGGCGGCGGCTGGGGAGGATCCCTAGAAAATAGGGTTAGGTCCAAAATGGACTAGGAATAGACTATATGTATATGGAAAAAGAGGGCAGTTGGATCATCTGATCAAAATCCGACGGTCGAGAATAAATATCTTAAGGGAGTCCAGCAAATAAATGCAGATGTTTTATAGATGTTTGGGGATGATCCGGATCCATCTGTAATGAGAGACCGGGTTGGGTTCGGGGGAGTTTCGGACACGCGCGCGAGGGGCTGCGAGCTGGCAAGAAAGGTTAGGTGGTTCGACAAGAGGGAAACGGAAACACGGTTGGTCTCGCAAAGATCGACGAAAGCAAGAGGGGGACGCGGCAACTACGAACGGGTGCAAGCTTTATGAAAACATGCAGATGCAATGCGCATGATGCTATGACATGAAATGCAAGACAAGAACCAAATGCAAAACAACAGACAAGAACCCAACCACAGAGGAAATAACATATCACATAGCCGGAAATGGCAAGAGTTGGAGTTACGAATATGGAAAGTTGTACCCGGGGCGTTACAGAAAATCAACCTTGGACCTCTTGCTGGGGGAGCTCTCGCACGTCATCAATGGGTGCCATGCATTCGGTGGGGGCATGCTTCCCGGACTCCTTGCCGGAGGTCCTACAATCCTTTTTCTTTGCTTTCCTTGGCAAGACCTGCTGCCGTTGCTGCCTCTGCCACGACTGTGTCCCGGTACATCTTTCCCACACAAATGATGGCATCTTTGTCATCTGATGGGATGGTGAGGACGCCCAGTGGCCCAGGCATCTTCAGGGTGTTGTAGGCACAGTGGGATGCCGCCATGGATTTAGCCAGAGCCGGGCGTCCAAGAATCCCATTGTACGATAGGGGGGGTCAACTACGTCAAACACAATCTTCTTAGTCCAGTAGTTTAGTTCACCCCCAAACGTGACCAGCAACATGATCTTTCCCTTAGGATGACTCCTGCCGGGATTAATTCCTTGAAACGTGCCCGTAACCTCTAGCTCTTCTTCTGCTATCTGAAGCTTGCTGATAACTGTGGGGAAATAAGATTCAGTCCAGCTCCGCCGTCCAGTAGCATCTTCGTCACCTTGAGGTTGTGAATTGTTGGAGAAACCAACAATACAGGCACCCTACCGTAGTGGTACGAAGAGGGTGATACTCCTCACCAAAGATGATGGGTGTACGAGACCATTTGAGTGGCTTCCGGGCCTCTGGCACTGGTTCCACGGCATTGACTTCCCGCACCCACCGCTTGAGCTGGCGGTGGGAGGTGTGCAGAGATGCACCCCCGTCAACGCACAGGGCGTTAGTGGCCTTCTGAAACTCTTGCTCACTAGTTTTCTCTTCATCCCCTCTATCACTCTCATCATCATAGGCTTCCTTCTCCTAGCCCCTGACGGGTTTTCCTTTACTCCGAAAGGGTTTGCTGGGGCGATTTGCTTCATCACCTCGGCCCATACTGCCAGCGACATTCTGACCCTTTTCCTTATCACGCTTCTCATACTCTGCTCTTTGTGTCTTGACTAGCTGCTCAACCTGATAGCATTCTTGAAGGTCGTGGCCTTTCTGATGGATCTTGCAGTATGGCCCATCGCCCTTTCTGGCCTTCTCGGCAGCCGCAGCTTCCCGGCAATCAGCACACATGGCAACCTCCTTCCCGGGGGCCTCAGCCATGGAGATCTTGCTAGTACTTGGGGTGCCTGAACCTTCAACAGTCAATACTAGCTTATCTCTCTGCTTCTTACTACCCTTCTTGCCCTTCTTTTGACTGGTGGACTCACCATCATCCTCTAAATGAACATTGACGCAATCTTCCTCTCCGAGCAACTTCCTTCCTTCCTCCATCCGAGAACACTTATCCACTAGGGTGTATAGCTCCTTCACAGTCTTGGACAACCGCATGTTCATCTTGGAACGGATCCAGCGGTTGCACACGTTGCACTGGAAGGCAGCTATCACGGCTGCCCGATGGATATTTGGAATATTTCTATGAACTTTGCTGAATCTTTTAAATATTTACGGAGGGTCTCTCCTTCCTTCTGCTGGACAAGCTAATGATCGCTGGGACGGCCCGGCTCCTGGTGGCCATCGGTGAAAGCACGGATGAACTCGTGGCACGGGTCTGCCCCTGACAAAATAAAGTTCTCCGATAGGTGCATCAGCCAAGACCTCACATTGGACTTGAGGGGCAATGGGAAAGCACACCCACCTATGGGACCAGGACGGCCCCTTGCTCGTTCGGCAGGGGGGAGTTGCCTTGCACAAAGAGCAGACCAACGTGGTGCAGCGCGGCAAAGATCACACGGGCAGTTTTACCCAGGTTTGGCCGCCGTGATGCATAAAACCCTACTCTTGCTTTGGAGGATAAATGGTGGAAATGTGGTGGCGGTGCATAGTACACTTGCCCGGTAGGGGTTGCCTTAGGGCCGCAGCGACCACGCGCGTACGGAGTTGCGAGTGATCTAACTTTCCAACCCCTCGAACTGTTGCCAGCCCTCCTTTTATAGGCTAAGGGGTCTCCATAGTGGAAAATTAGTCATTAGACACTGATAAGATAGCAAATAGTGTTATCATACCTGACTTTCCAAGTAATTTATTATTTGACAACATAAAGTAAATTCATTTTTCATTTCGGGACTGGGCATCCCTAATACCTTTGTTGTACTCTCGTGCAATCACAAGTGAATAAACACTCATCGTGAGAATAACACATCCAGCATGGAAAACATCGGCCACCTCTCACCGCCTCACGAGCGGTACGAGCACAATTTATTTTGAAAATTAGATATGGCAAATGCAAATTTTCTTAGAATGGCAGAGAAATAGAACATATAGGTAGGTATACTGGACTCATATAGCAAAACTAATTTAAAGGGTTTTGGATGCACACGTAGTGATCATACTTAGTGCAAAATGAAGGCTAGCAAAAAGATTGAGTAGTTCCAACAAAGAAACGAAAAATCTCATAAGCGATCATTAAGCATAACTAACACCGAACAATGCACCACAAGTAGGATGTAATTTCATTGCATAACTATTTACTTTCGTGCTTGCGTAGGGAATCACAAACCTTAACACCAATATTCTTACTAAAGAATAATTACTCATCAACATGCCTCACATATCATATTGTCATATCTCAAAACCATTACGAAGAACCAAGTTTATTATGCCCAATGATTTTCATGAAAGTTTTTATTATATCCTCCTTGGATATCTATCACTTTGGGACTAATTTCATATGTTGCTTTTAATAAGCTCAAATAAATTTAAGTGAAGAACGTGAGCATAATATTTCTTTCTCTCAAAATAATTTAAGTGAAGCAAGAGGGAATTTCGTAAAAAAATTACTAACACCCAAATAAATCTAAGTGAAGCATGAGAGCATTTCTTTAAAAATAACAAAACACACTTGCTCAAAAAGATATAAGTGAAGCGCTAGAGCAATTCCATGCCTCTAAAAATTGAAGTCAAGCATAGGAGCAAGCATAGCATAATTTTGGGCTCTCTCAAAAAGGTGTGTCTAGCCAGGATTCATGACTTAAAATACAAAGCAAAACAAGCAAAGACTCATATCATACAAGACTCTCCAAGCAAAACTCATAATATGTGACGAATAAAAATATAGCTCCAAGTCAAATACCGATGGTTGTTAAAAGAAAGAGGGGATGCCACTCGGGGCATCCCCAAGCTTAGTTGCTTGCTACTTCTTGAATATTATCTTGGGGTGCCTCGTGCATCCCCAAGCTTAGCCTTTTGCTAATCCTTATTCCTTCATCCATCGTAATATCACCCAAAACTTGAAAACTTCAATCACACAAAACTCAACAAAATCTTCGTCAGATCCGTTATTATAAGAAAGCAAACCACTGCTATAAGTACTGTTGAAACCCCATTCATATTTTATTTTTGCATTATATCTATTGTATTCCAACTTTTCTATGGCAACAAATCTTCAAGTAAAACCATAGAATCATCAAAACAAGCACACAACGCAAAGAAAACAGAAGCTGTCAAAAACAAAATAGTCTGTAGCAATCTAGAAACTTCGAATACTTTTGTAAATCCAAAAATTCTGAAAAATAATGTGGAAAATTTGTTCATTAATCTTCTGCAAAAAAGATTCAACTCAAAATCACTCTTATGTTAAAAATGGGAATTATTTCGTGAACGCAAAAGTTTCTGTTTTTTAGCAAGATCAAATCAACTCTCACCCAAATCATCCCCAAAAGCTTTGCATGGAACAAACACTAATTTAACCAAAAAACACATCTAATTAGAGGCATAATTGGGTATTTTATTGAAAACAACAAGAAAACTAGAAAGCAAAAAGATACAAGTTGGGTTGCCTCCCAACGAGCGCTATCGTTTTATGCCCTTAGGTAGGCATAATGCGAAGGATCTAAGTGTTGTCATTTTTAGTTCTAGATCCATACGATGGCCTCATTATTGATTCATATGGTGGCCTAATTCTTATTCTAGGTAAGTGTTCCATACCCTTCCTTAGTAGAAACTGAAATTTAATATTACCTTCTTTCATATCAATCACGGCACCAATAGTACGTAAAAATGGTCAACCAAGTATAGTTGGACAAGACAGATTGCAATCAATATAAAGAACAATAAAATATATGGTCACATAATTCCTATTTGCAAGAAGAAGAACATCATTAATGCTTCCCATAGGCTTTTCAATAGTAGAATCCGCCAAGTGCAAATTTAAAGAGCATTCTTCAATATTGGTAAGACCAAGCACATCACATAAAGATTTCGGAATTGTAGAAACACTAGCACCCAAGTCACATAAAGCAAAACACTCATAATTTTTAATCTTGACTTTGATGGTAGGTTCCCATTCATCATGTAATTTTCTAGGAATTGAAACTTCTAACTTCAACTTTTCTTCAAAAGCTTTCATCATAGCATCAACAATATGTTTAGTAAAAGCTTTAATTTGTTCATAAGCATGGGGTGAATTTATCATGGATTGCAACAAATAAATACAATCTATCAAAGAGAAACTATCTTAATTAAACTCTTTGTAATCCAAAATAGTGGGCACATCACAAGTTAAGGTTTTAACCTCTTCAAACCCACTTTTATCAACTTTCTCAATAAGATTTTCACCCTCCGAATTATCGGGACGCCTTCTAACTAAAGTTGACTCTTCTCCACATCCTTTTTCATCAATCTTAATTTTACTCAGCAAAGAATCAATAGAAGAAACACCAATCATTTTAAGATCTTCATCACTTTTATGAAATCAATCACTAGAAAACGCTTTTTCTAAAAATTCTCTTTTAGCTCTAAGCCTAGCGGTTCTTTTCTTACTTTCATCCATACAAACATAAAAGAGCATTAATTGATTCTTCAACCTTAGGCACAAAAATTTTCATCTTGAGAGTTTCTACATCATGGGAAATTCTATAAATACTTCTAGGCATATCATCAACTTTATTCAGCTTTTCTTCTATCGTAGCATTGAAAACCTTTTGAGTATCGATAAATTATTTAATATTATTCTCAAGATAAGAGGCATTCCTATTATTATTATTATAAGAAGGATTACCATAGGAATTACCATAATTATTAGAGGAATTACTAGGAAAAGTCCTAGGATTAAAATTACCTCTATAAGCATTGTTATTGAAATTGTTTCGTGAGATAAAATTCACATATATGGCATCACTATTCTGCTCAATCAAAGTAGACAAAGTCAAATCATTAAAATCAATAGGATCACTTTTATTAGCAACCAACTTCATAAGAGCATCAACTTTTTCACTCAAAGAATTTATTTCTTCTACCGAATTCACTCTTTTACTAGTAGGCGCTCTTTCTCCTTTGTGAGTAATTTTCTATAATATTGTCTAGCAATTTAGTAGCTTCACCCAAAGTAATTTTGATAAAAGTACCCCCCGCGGAGGAATCTAAAATATTACGAGAAACAAAATTCAACCCCGCATAAATTTTTTGTATGATCATCCAAAGATTTAACCAATGAGTTGGGCAATTCCTTAGCATCAATTTCATCCTTTACCAAGATTGTGCAACATGCTCATGTTAAAGTTGCTTGAAATTCATGATCCGGGTTCTAAGGGAAATGATTTTGCGGGCGGAAAATACTTAGTAATAAAAGCATCCTTGCACTTATTCCAAGAATCGATATTATTGCGAGGCAAAGAAGAAAACCAAATTTTTGCACGATCTCGCAAAGAAAACGGAAATAATTTCAACTTCACAACATTATTATCCACATCTTTTTTCTTTTGCATATCGCATAATTCCATGAATGTGTTAAGATGGGACGCGACATCCTCATTAGGAGTACCGGAAAGTTGATCTTTCATAACAAGATTCAGCAAAGCAGTATTAATATCACAAGACTCCACACTAGTGGCTGGAGGAGCGATCGGAGTGCTAATCTAATCATTGTTGTTGGTATTTGAGAAATCACACAACTTTGTGTTCTCTTCAGTCATGGTGACTTCACAACAAGATTGCACTCAAAAACAGATCTGACGAGAAAACGGCACACGAAAAAGAGGGCGAATAAAATGGCAATTTTTTGTGAAGTGGGGGAGAGGAAAACGAGAGGAAAATGGCAAATAATGTAAATTGCAAGGAGATGAGATTTTTGATTAGGAACCTGGTTGATAATGATGATGTCTCCCCGGCAACGGCGCCAAAAATTGGCGTGGAGCCGAGAGACTATCTTAACTTGATCCTCCCCAGCAACCACGCCAGAAATTCCTTTTGATGTTTGCTGGAACTACGTCGGTATTCCCCAAAGAGGAAGGCATGATGCAGCACAACGACGGTAGGTATTTCCCCCAGTGATGAGACCAAGGTTGTCGAACCAGTAGGAGAACCACGCAACACAACATAAACAGCTCCCGCTCAGAAAAAACAAATACTTGCAACCCGACGTAAGAGAGGGGTTGTCAATCCCTCACGGGTAAAAAGATAGATAAAATTGTAGTAGATTGGATAAATAGATCTCGCGGGAACGCGAGATAAAATAAATTACTAAAAATTGCAGCAATGTATTTTTGTATTTTTGGTTTAATAGATCTGAAAATAAAAGCAAATAAAAATAGACCGCCAAGGAAAATATATTAAAGAAGAGACCCGGGGGCCGTAGATTTCAATAGTGGCTTCTCATTGAGAAAAAGAGCAAACGGTGGAATAGCATATTACCGTTGGGCAATTGAGAGAACTTCAAATACTCATGATGATATCCAGGAAATGGTCATTATATACACATCACGTCCAAGATTAGTAGACCGACTCCTGCTTGCATCTACTACTATTACTCCACACATCAACCGCTATCCAGCATGCATCTAGTGTATTAAATTGCTGGAAAAACAGAGTAATGCAATAAGAACAATGACATGCTGTAGACAAGATCTATTTATGTAGAAATTGACCCCATCTTGTTATCCTTAATAGCAACGATACATACGTGTCGTTTCCCCTTCTATCACTGGGATCAAGCACCATAAGATCAAACCCATCACAAAGCACCTCTTCCAATTGCAAGATAAATAGATCAAGTTGGCCGAACAAAACCCAAATATTGTAGAAGAAATATAATGCTATAATCAATCATGCATATAAGAGATGAAAGAAGACTCAAATAACTTTCATGGATAAAAACATAGATCTGATCAAGAACTCAAAGAGAGTTACATCATATGGATCTCCGAGAGACCATTGTATTGAGAATAAGAGAGAGAGAGAGAGAGAGAGAGAGAGAGAGAGAGAGAGAGGAAGCCATCTAGCTACTAACTACGGACCCGTAGGTCTACAATGAACTACTCACGCATCATCAGAGAGGCATCAACGGAGATGATGAACCCCGCCGTGATGGTGTATAGATTGGATCTGGTGGTTCTGGAACTTGCGGCGGCTAGAATTGATTTTCGTCGACTCCCCTAAGGTTTCTGGAATATTGGGGTATTGTGACGCCCCCGATTCAATCGTACACTAATCATACACACAATTGTGTACGATCAAGATCAGGGACTCACGGGAATATATCACAACACAACTCTAGACACAAATTAAAAATAATACAAGCCTTATATTACAAGCCAGGGGCCTCGAGGGCTCGAATATATCAGCTCAAAAACAAAAGAGTCAGCGGAAGCAACAATATCTGAGTACAGACATAAGTTAGACAAGTTTGCCTTAAGAAGGCCAGCACAAAAGCATCTACGATCGAAAAGCCAAGGCCTCCTGCCTGGGAGCCTCCTAACTACTCCTGGTCGTCGGCGGTCTCCACATAGTAGTAGGCATCAGCGGTGGCATCTGGCTCCTGGGCTCCGACATCTGGTTGCATCAACCGGAAAGAATAAGAAAGGGGAAAAAGGGGTGGCAAAGCAACGGTGAGTACTCATCCAAAGTACTCGCAAGCAAGGATCTACACTACATATGCAACATTATCAAAGGAAGGCAGTATATGTGGACTGGGCTGCAGAAATGCCAGAATAGAGAGAAGGCCTAGTCCTATCGAAGACTAGCATCTTCAAGCATCTTGCAGCATTTAGAAGAGTACAAATCAACATAATGTAAAGTAGTAGTAGTGTTATCAACCTCGACTAGAGATCCTTTCTCGACTCCCTGCGAGAAAGAAAACCCAAAGCCGTACTATCCATTTCTCAACACAATCAATTTCTCTTCACAAGTATCCAGTTCTAGTTGTATCGATCGGTATACAACTCCAAGTGTCCGTTACCGCAGGAGAGACTATCGATAGATGTTTTCTTCCCTGCAGGGGTGCACCAACTTACCCCCCATGCTCGATTAACTCCAGCCGAACACGCTTTCCTGGGTCATGCCCGGCCTCGGCCAAATAATACGCTGCAACCCGACCTAGGCTTAATAGAGAGGTCAGCATGCCGGACTAAACATATGCCCCCAGTGTTCATGGGCCATCGCCCTGGGAACTCCTACACGTTGCAAGCGTGGCCGGTGAGTAGACGTAGCTACCTCCTTCAAAAAGGCAGGTGCTTACTAGTCCAACCCGGCGCGCGCCGCTCAGTCACTGACGTCTATTAATCTTCGGCTGATGCATATGATGCAGAACACCCATACTATGCCCACGTGATGGTTAGTGCTATCAGGCCAGGGGCCCCTCGGATCAAATATCCAAATCGTAGTGGATTAGGAACATGCGGTAACAAGCAGAGACTCACGAAAGATGTGACCCCGTTGCCCATCTCGAGGACTAGCGACAAGGGCTAGGAATGCCCGGCCACGCCTCGTAATTATCTCATGGGCACCCTCCAGGTCCACCCGTATCCACATCACTCGCGGGTAACCCTCAGGGTCGACCCGCCTTTCCAAGTTACAATTGTAAAGTCCAAGTATCTGTGTGTCCAAACATCAAGGGGAAAACCCGAGGAATCACCCCCGGCGGATTCCACTCGATGTCATCATCAAAGTGAACGTAAGAGGATCCACCCTCGAGGTTTACACTTGAGGGGTTGCAGGACAGAGTCGTATTGGAAGTGGTTAAATAGGAAATCACCCTCGATGACCACGACCGAATAGCTACACTACAGGGTTTACATCAGAAGTGCTGATGAGGTCTCACCCTTGGCACTCGATAGTAACCCAGTAGTGTCGAGCAACTAAGGGAAAAGTGATGTGCGGTGCCGGGGCCTGGTCTTCGATCTCGTTGATCGGGTCTCCGATGATGAAGAAGGGGCAACAAGGACAAGGTGGGGGTCACTGATGGATCACTAACCAACCTATACTAAGCAGTTTAGGATAAGCAGGTAAGGTAACAATTAAGCAGGTTACAAAAGCTGGCTATGCATCAGAATAGGAGCAATCAATTACAGTAGCAAAATCTAATGCAAGCATGAGAGAATGAAATGGGCGATATCGGGATGATCAAAGGGGGGGCTTGCCTGGTTGCACTGGCAAGGAGGGGTCGTCATCGACGTTGTCGATCACAGGGGCAGCATCGGTCTCGGGGTCTACCAGAGAGAAGAGGGGGAAGAAACAGTAAATATAAAGCAAACAAAGCACCATAAAGCATAACATGGTAATATGTGGTGTTAGAGGTGAACTAACGCAGTGCTAGACGTTGCAGACGGAGAGGGAAAACATCCGGAGGGGTTGCCCCGACGCCTGACGTTTTATGGAGAGATGAAAAGAGAGGGGACAATTCCATGTTAAGCATGCTAGGGGCATGTGACAAATGAACGGACCGTGTATCCAGATTCATTGGATTTTTCTGAGCAATTTTCATGTAGAAAACATTTTCATCCGAGTTACAGATTATTTTCTATGATTTTTCAAAATTTAAACAAGATTCTAGAATTATTAATATGAAAAGAAAGGAATATGACATCATCATACCATGTTGATGATGTCAGCAGTCAACAGAGCGGCTCACCAGGTCAAAGCTGACCAGTGGGTCCACTGGGACCCACATGTCAGCCTCTGTTGGCTTAACCATGGATTAACTAATCTAGCAAGGTCAATTAGGTGTGTGGGCCTCGGGCGTCATCAAGTGTTTTAGGTTAAACTAATTACTTTTGTTTATAAAACATTTATTAGTCTAAAATAATAGAGGGGGCCCACATGTCAGTGGCTGGGGGCTACCCAGTCAACGGGGGTCAGCGGGTCCACTGGGGGCCATAGTGAGCGACTGCGGGGGCGGCCCTAGGCAGTGCCACATAGGCGGGGCACCAGAGAGAGCTCCGGCGAGCCTCTCCCGCGGCAGCTCATCTCCAAAGTCTGCCGGGATTTGCCTACAGGGGCCAACACGGGCGTGGGCGGGCGCGTTCGAACGGGGAGAGTCCGCCGCGTCACGTGGTGAGGCCTGGAAACGGCGCCGGCGACGAGTGGAGGCGGTGATGGCGTTTGGGACCTCGTTGGGATCACGCTATGAGGCGCCACAGAGCGCGTGCGATGGTCTATTCAGACACGCGAGTCGAGCAGCAACGACTGGTGGTGGTGACGGCCACCGAGGGGCACTATGGCAATGACGGCGAGCTCGCGAGCGACGGGCGGCATCGGGACTCCTCAGGGCAGATCTAGGGGCATGTGAGGGGCGTGTGCGTGTGTGCGTTGTGCTCCTGGGAGCACCAGGAGCACGATGGTGGCCTCGGGTGACCACGACAGCCACCACAACGCCTGGCGACGAGTTCAACAGCGGAGCAAAGCTCCGACAATGACACGGCGGTGTCGACCGCAAGCTACAACGAAAAACAGGCGGCCAAAGGGAGAGGAAGAGAGGGGAAAGCTCACCGAGCGGCTAAGAAAAGCCCTCGACGGGTTAGGAGCAGTAGGGCTGGGCGGATCGGCGGCAGCGTTACGTTGGGATCCAAGGAGGAAGAAGGTGGATGCCGGTGATGTAGGGCTCCTCATCCCTCGTATGTGGTCGAGGAAGAAGTGGCCGACGTCGGCTAGCCCAGAGGACGGTACGGAGAGACGAAAGGGGCGCGGTGGTTGCATGGACAACGAAGAACGGCGGCTACTGCGCTCGGAGGTGGACGGGAAAGAGGGGGAGGCGAGGAGGAATCTAGTGGGGAGAGGGAGAGGCGGAGCGGGCCAGGTGGTGAGGTGAGTGGGAGAGGCGCCCGAGGCGTCGCTCTTATCCTCTCCCGGCGAGGCCGGCGAGGTGCTCGGGTGGCACCGAGGCGCCCAGTGGGTCAAACAGTGGGAGGTGGGAGACGACAGTGGAGGGGAGTGAGCCACATGGCCTGTTGGGCTTAACCCGGGGGTTAGGCCCAGGGGGTTCAGGGGCCTTTTCTCTCTCTCACACCTCCTCTTTTTCTTTTAGTTTTCTTTTTTATCTTTTTAAACTTCTGCTTCAAATAGTTTAGGCCAGTTAAACACTTGGAAAAAATGTTGGTTCACCACGAATATTAATTATGCATTATTTGGCACAAGATGAACATTTTAGTTTTCATATTTGAGCAATTTCGAATTTCACTCAGCATTTGAAATTGAATTCAACTGGAATTTGAAATGGAATATTGATCAAAGTGACTACGCACTGTTATAGCAAAATGATTAGCTTGATCTCATGGATTACTGCAGCATCATTACACCGGGGTGTTACAACTCTCCTCCTCTAAAACAAATTCTTGTCCCGAGAATTTAGAGGTAGAAGGGAAAAGGTCGGGGTATTCAGCACGGAGGTTATCCTCGCATTACCAAGTGGCTTCATCTTTAGTATGATTTGACCATTGCACCTTGAGGAACTTGGTAACGTTTTGGCGGGTTCGACGTTCAGCTTCTTCAGGAATGCGGATCGGATGCTCTTTGTATGTGAGATCATCTTGAATTTCAATTAATTCTGGATCCACTTCACATTCTGGGTCCTTGAAGCAACGAGGAACTTGCGACACGTGGAAGACATCATGGACGTGAGAGAACTGAGGTGGCAAGTCCAGTTGATAAGCCACCAATCCACGACGGGCGAGAATACAGAAGGGACCAATGTAGCGAGGAGCTAGCTTGCCCTTGACCCCGAATCGATGAGTGCCTCTCAAAGGAGTGACACACAGATAAGTTTGTTCACCAGGTTGATAAGTTGAACCTCAGTGTTTCCGGTCATAGTTGCTCTTCTAGGGGGGAGTGGGCTGCCTTGAGATTACCCCGGACAATGCGAACCTGCTCTTCAGCTTGTTCAATAATGTCTGGACCAATGAGCGTCCGTTCCCCAGTTTCTGACCAGTTCAGAGGGGTCCGACACTTACGTCCATAAAGCACTTCAAAAGGTGCCATTTTCAAGATGGCTTGATAACTGTTGTTATAAAACAACTCCGCATAAAGGAGAGATTCTTCCCACTTCTTGCCGAAAGAAATAACACGAGCCTGGAGCATGTCTTCAAGAATTTGATTGACTCGCTCGACTTGGCCTTGGGATTGGGGATGATAAGCGGTGCTCCAGGTAATATGAGTTCCAATTGCCTCTTGGAAACTATCCCAGAACTTCGAACTGAATATACTGCCGCGGTCTGAACTGATCTCCTTCGGAATGACATGGAGTGACATAATTCTGGAGATATACAAGTTTGCTAATTGACTAGTAATGATAGTCTCCTTGACTGGCAGAAAGTGAGAAACTTTCGAGAATTGGTCGATGGCGACAAAGATAGCATCGTTACCTTTCTGAGACATGGGAAGGCCAGTGACGAAGTCCATTTGGATCTTATCCCACTTCCATTCAGGAAGCGGAAGCGATTGTAGAAGTCCAGCCGGTTTCTGATGTTCTGCTTTGACGCGACGGCAAACGTCACATTCTTTGATATATCGAGCAATGTCTTGCTTCATTTTAGACCACCAGTACTTCTGATGGATGTCTAGATACATCTTCGTACTTCCCGGATGAATAGAGAGAGGGGTGTCATGCGCTTCTTTCATCACCTTCTCTGTGATAAGCTCGAACCGGGGTACTACAATGCGATCTCTGAAGTATAAGGTTCCATCTTCACCAAGTGAGAAATCTTTGGATTTCTCTAAGGCAAGATCATTTTTCATCAGATCAACATGAGCATCTTTGGCTTGTGCAGACTTAATTGCTTTCAGAAGAGTTGGTTCCAAGACAAGGTTATTCAAAGAACCCTGTGGAACTAGTTGAAGGTTCAGCTTGCATAACTCTTCATAAAGGCGGGGTTGAGCTTTGAAAACCACGCGATTGTTGCAATAAGACTTACGACTCAAGGCATCGGCCATTACGTTAGCCTTACCAGGGGTATATGATATATCGCAGTTGTAGACAGCAATAGCTTCCATCCATCGCTGCTGACGGAGCTTAAGATCTGGCTGAGTAAACAGATACTTTAGACTCTGATGATCGGTGAAGATTTCGCAAAGATACTGTTGACATAGCTTCAGCGCAAAGATAACCGCAGCAAACTTGAGGTCATGAACTGGGTAGTTCTATTCGTGAGGACGCACTTGATGGGAGGCATAAGCAATCACCCTGCGCTCTTGCATTTGGACACAGCCTAATCCTTGACATGAAGCGTCGCAATAGATGACGAAGTCCTTGCGAGAATCAGGGGGAGCAAGCACTGGGCAGAAGTCAGCTTGTCCTTGAGTGTCTGGAAACTTTCTTGACACTTTTCAGTCCAATCAAACTTAACGCTTTTGTGTAGCAGATTGGTCAGTGGCTTGGCGATCTTGGAGAAGTTCTCGACAAAGCATTGACAATAGCTGGCTAGTCCGAGAAAGCTTCTGACTTGCTTGACAGTCTTCGTAGGGGTCCAGTCAAGAATAGCCTGAACTCGCACTGGGTTGACGACAATACCATACTTGGCATATAGCTGATGTTCTCGAAGCTTCTCTAGAACAAGTCAAAGATGTTCAGCATGTTCTACTTTGTTCTTCGAATATACCAGGATATCATTGAGATAGACTACAACGAACTTGTCAAGGTAATCCATGAATATGTAGTTCATTAGATGAGAAAATGTGGCTGGAGCATTGGCCAATCCGAAGGACATGACGGTGTACTCGTAAGAATCATAATGAGTGACGAAGGCGGTCTTTGGAATATCCTCTTCACGAACACGGATCTGGTGGTAACCCAACCTCAAGTAGAGTTTAGAGAATATCGATGAACCAGCCAGTTGATCATATAGATCATTGATCTGAGGAAGGGGATATTTGTTCTGAATTGTAGCTTGGTTGATAGGACGGTAGTCTTGGACCAAACGGTTCGTTCCGTCCTTCTTCTTGACGAAGAGAGAAGGTGCTCCCCAAGCATAGGAAATTAGACGAATGAAACCACTGCGAAGAGATTTGTCGATTTCCTCCTTAAGTTCAAGGAGTTCATGAGGCGGCATCTTGTAGGGCCGTTTGGCGATAGGAACGGTGCCTAGTTTCAAGTCGATGACGAACTCGACATCCCGGACAGGGGGTATTCCTGGAAGTTCTTCTGGAAATACATCTTGGAAGTCACGAACAACTGGAATATTTTCAATTCCCTCAAGAGGTGCTGCGTTCAACGCATTCAAGACATAAAGTCGTGCTTCAACACTTTGAACAAGCTAAGCATGGTAGCTTACTATCTCATCGGAAGGATGTAGGAGGTGAACGACCTTGGTGGCGCAAACAATAGAGGCAGTATGTGCTTTCAATCATCCATTCCCAGAATGAGGTCAAGTTGGAAGACTCCAGAATAATGGGAGAAACATGAAATTCCAACCCTTCAATTTCAATGGGGATGTCGCGACCAATCATGGTAGTTCGACACTGACCCGCAGGGGTGCCTACCACTATCGGAGTGTTCATGGGCTTGCATTGAATGTCATGTGTGTAAGAAAAATTTTCTGACATGAATGAATGTAATGCTCCTTAATCGAATAAAATAGAAGCCGATACTAAATTAACGAGAAGAGTACCCATCACAATGCCGGGTTTGTCTTGAGATTCATTCAGATCAACATGATTAGCCTGACCACGACCATAAGGTCTGGCATTGTTGTTATGGGGTTGATTGTTACGGCCAGTTGAAGGCAGGGCCAGATGGTTCTTTTTTTGATTACACTCTTTGGCAAGGTGACCTGGACGGCCACATCTGAAGCATAGACCATGATTGGGATTGGGAGCAGGAGCTTGGGGTGGTACAACTCAAAGAGGCTGCCTCTGCGGTGGAGGAGGCAGACGAGGTGCAGTATAGGACTATCTTGGTGCAGGTGTAGTTGGATGATACATGTTGTGGGCAATCCATATCCGGCGCTTCTGTGCTGACGGGCTCGAAGATGAGCCAGCGTCACGGCTGCGCCTGTGGGATCCCTTCCTGAAGACCAGTCTCAACCTGAATAGCCTTGTTCACCAAAGTGGCGAAATCAGCAAAGTCATGAACGAGTAGTGCTAGCTTGATATCCGAGTGAAGTCCATCACGAAACTTCTCTTGCTCACGAGCATCAGTTGCAATGTCTTCTTCAGCATAACGTGACAAGTCTAGAAATTCCCGCTCATAAGCATCTACAGACTTGCTGCCTTGGGTGAGGTTGCGGAACTTGCGCTTCTTCTTGTCCATGAACCCTTGAGGAATGAAGCGGGCATGGAAAGCGGCTTGGAAATCCGTCCAAGTGATGAACGTTCCAGCAGGTAGGATACGCCTGTGGGTGTCCCACCATTGAGCAGCGGGACCCTTTAGAAAGAATGATGCAAAGGCAATATAGCTAGCAGGGGCCACACTAGCAGACTCCATTTCATACATGATGTCGCGGAGCCAGTCATCAACATCAAGGGGCTGAGTTGAGCTGCGGTAAATAGTTGGGTTGAGGCGCATGAAGTGTTGCAGAGTTACTGGGGTTGGCTGCTGATTCATGTTCGGATGAGGAAACTGAGCCATCATTCCTTCCATGAACTGGCGGTTCAGCTCAAATTGTTGCATCATTCCGGCAAAGAATTTGGGCGGTGGTGGATCGTTGGCACCATGGCCACGACCAGCAGGTCTAGCCATCCTGGTAACATGTAACATGGGGTACTTCAGCATTGAGCATTTGCAAAGACAAGGACCATTCATGATGAAACAAGCATAATGAAAGAGGTACGATGGATACCACTTAGTAGTCAACACGCAGTGTGTGCACTACTCAAAATACTATCCTAAGGAATAACTATGGCTTATCCAACTTTGGGGTGAATGTGGTCACGGGATCCTAATGTTAGAGTTAGTAAATTCGTTTAACCCGAATAGAAGAGAGATCAGAGTCCCAGAGTATAGACGAGGAGTAAAAGATCCTAATACCACCCAATGGCGACGTGGGCCCGTAAGCCACACATCCAATGTTAGTAAAAGTTTTTTTGTGACTAGACTCAACTTCGGCCAAGGAGTTGGAAAGGGGGCTACCTACAGGCAGTCGGCTCTAATACCAACTTGTGACACCCCGGTTCAATCGTACACTAATCATACACGCAAATGTGTATGATCAAGATCAGGGACTCACGGGAAGATATCACAACAGATCTCTAGACACAAATTAAAAATAATACTAGCCTTATATTACAAGCCAGGGGCCTCGAGGGCTCGAATACATCAGCTCGAAAACACAAGAGTCAGCAGAAGCAACCATATCTGAGTACAGACATAAGTTAGACAAGTTTGCCTTAAGAAGGCTAGCACAAAAGCATCTACGATCGAAAAGGCAAGGCCTCATGCATGGGAGCCTCCTAACTACTCATGGTCGTCGGTGATCTCCACGTAGTAGTAGGCATCGGCGGTGGCATCTGGCTCCTGGGCTCCGACATCTGGTTGCATCAACCAGAAAGAAGAAGAAAGGGGGAAAAGGGGGTAGCAATGCAACGGTGAGTACTCATCCAAAGTACTCGCAAGCAAGGATCTACACTATAGATGCAACATTATCAATGGAAGGTTGTATATGTGGACTGGGCTGCAGAAATGCCAGAATAGAGAGAAGGCCTAGTCCTATCGGAGACTAGCATCTTCAGCATCTTCAAGCATCTTGCAGCATTTAGAAGAGTAAAGATCAACATAATGTAAAGTAGTAGTAGTGTTATCAACCTCGGTGTAACGCCCCGGATACAACTTTCCATATTCGTAACTCCAACTCTTGCCTTTTCCGGAGATGCGATATGTTATTTCCTTCGTGGTCGGGTTTTTGTCTTTCCTTTTGCATTTTGTTCATGTCTTGCATTTCATCATCGCATCATTTGCATTGCATCGGCACTCGTTGTTGTCTTTGTTTTTAAAACTTGCATTCGCTTGTAGTTGTCGCGTCCCCCCTTGCTTTTGTTGACCGTTCCGAGACCAACCTTGTTCTTCGTTTTTCCCTCTTGCCTAAACTGTAGTCTCTCTGTAAAGTGCGCAAACCCCCTCGCGTGCGCGCCCGAAACTTGCCCGGACCCGACCCGCTCAGTCTTTACCGTTGGTTCCGGATCATCCCCAAATATCTACAAAACATCCCAGTTTTCTTATTTGGTCTGCCTAACCTATTTATTCTCGACCACCCGATTGTGATCGGACGGAATGAGTTAACCACTACACTAATCCCCTACCTATATAAATAGTCCAACCCTAGATCAACCACTAAAATCTAGCCCCCTTGTCCCATCCATCCTTCTGCCGCCGCCACTCTCTACCAAATCCCCCCTCGAGATCCATCCCCGACCTACCAGCCTCCTCCTTCCCGATCGGGACAGCCAAGCCTCCAACTTCTCCTCGATTTCCCGCAACCGGCGCTCTCCTCTGGATCCCCTCGATTCGGTCAGCCGAGCGTCTCCACCTTCCTCTGCCTGCAATCCCGCGCCTTCGCTTGTTCTTCTTGAGGACCAGCAGAGCTCACGCGTCTCTTCCGCCTTGTCCCTGCCATCGCAGCAGGAGCAGCTCCGCATCGCCGAACCCCGAGCACCTCCATCGTCGTCGTCTAAGATGAGCGCCGCCCTGGTTCCCTTTCTCTCTTTCCTCCGGTTCGCTCTTCTCATTCTCTCTCTCTCTCTCTCTGTGGGTTGCAGCAGCAGCCCCGCACCATGGAGCTCCATGTCCGCCGGCCCACCCCTGCTTCGATCGAGCAGTAAACGTGACCCCGGCGACCTCCCGCGACCGGGATCCAGCCACCCCGACGCCCTGTGCCCTCGGCCCCGCCAGACCTATTTCCTCCGGTGCCCCAAGCTCCGCCGCCGCTGTCGTTCCACTGCCATGGCGCCTCGGCCTCCTCTGCTTTCCGCGTTGCCAAGTCCCCTGCCTCGCCGAAGCCGCTGCACCAAGCCCCGATCCGCGCCGCCCCTTGCCGGATTTGGACCCCGGCGCCTCCCGGCAGCACCATTCCGCCCGTTCCGTCCGGTTCCCGCCGACCCCGTCGCCAGGGCCCCCTGCTATCTTCTCCTCCATTGCCATGCTCCTGCTGCTTCTGTTTCTTCAGAACGAGAGCAGCAGCGGCTCGCCCGGGTCAGCGTTCCCGAGCACGTTGACCGCCTCAAGTTCGACAACCGCAGCCAGCGCCAGGCCTCCTCTGCTTCCAGTCGGGCCTTGGCCCAGGGTGAGCAGCACCCGCCCCTCTCCTGTGGATGTTGGGCCAACCAGTTTCGGCCCGTGTTTTTTTTCCTGAACGAATTTGCCTATTAATCCAGTGAACGATAGATTTGCAGAAAACCCCTCATACATCATACATTTAATAACTCACAAACTAAACCCCTCATACATCATACATCATACATTTGCAGAAAACCCCTCATACATCATACATTTATATATGAATAATGGTTAGAATTTCATCTAGTTTCATAATATGCTGCTTTCATCCATGTTTGGAATGTTTAAAATGTTGTTTGTTACAATTTGCCCAAATGCCATGTTAAAATGATTCATTTCATAACTAAATAACCGTAGCTCCATTTTAAATAAACTTTATATGTAATTGGGGTGGAAAAATGCCTAGTTTAACATGGTGCACTTTATTTTCCTGTTTAACAACAATAAAATATGTTTTAGGGTGGAACAGTACCAAATTCATAATATGCATATGAGGATTTTTCCGGAATTCTTGTTTGTCATTCCGGCCTCATTTAAACTTGCCTAAATACGTAGTTTTATTATGCTTCACCTCTTGCCATGTTAATCAACATTTATTATTTTTGGGTACCTAAACGAGAGCGAAATAAATAACTCAAATGTGGTGTTTCATCAATATGCAACTCGTTGCATATTGAGCTCCACTTAGCTTGTAGTATGGTTTGTTGCACTTTGCCATGCCATGCCTCTTTAAAACGGACATGCATCATACTTGATTGTGCATCATGCCATTTTTATGTGATGTTTGTTTACCATGTTGTTTGTTTCTTTCTGGTTGTGCTCCTTCTCATTAGTTTCTATTTCGTTGTGATCGTGAGGATTCGTTCGTCTACGCTTGGTTCATCTTCGTGGCTTCATCTTCTTCCTGGACTCGTTCTTCTTCCTAGTGGGATTTCAGGCAAGATGACCATCACCTTGGATCTCACTACTATCATTGCTATGCTAGTTGCTTTGTTTTATCGCTTTGATGCGCTACCTATCACTTGCTTATCAAGCCTCCCAAATTGCCATGTCAACCTCTAACCTCTTCACCCTTCCTAGCAAAACCGTTGATTGGCTATGTTACCGCTCTGCTCAGCCCCTTTTATAGCGTTGTTAGTTGCAGGTGAAGTTGAAGATTGCTCCATGATGGACAGGATTATGTTGGGATATCACAATATCTCTTATTTAATTAATGCATCTATATACTTGGTAAAGGGTGGAAGGCTCAGCCTTATGCCTGGCGTTTTGTTCCACTCTTGCCGTCCTAGTTTCCATCATACCGGTGTTATGTTCCTTGATTTTGCATCCCTTTCGCGGTTGGGTGATTTATGGAACCCCCTTGATAGTTCGCTTTGAATAAAACTCTTCCAGCAAGGCCCAACCTTGGTTTTACCATTTGCCTACCTAGCCTTTTTCCCTTGGGTTTCCAGAGCCCGGGGGTCATCTTTATTTTAGCCCCCCGGGCCAGTGCTTTTCTAAGTGCTGGTCCGAACCGAGCCGCCTACGGGGCCCCCTCGGGGAAACTCGAGGTCTGGTTTTAGTCGTAGCCTGTCTCATCCGGTGTTGCCCTGAGAACGAGATATGTGCAGCTCCTATCGGGATTGTTGGCGCATCAGGAGGCTTTGCTGGTCTTGTTTTACCATTGTCAAAATGTCTTGTAAACTGGGATTCCGAGACTGATCGGGTCCTCCTGGGAGAAGGAATATTCTTTGTTGACCGTGAGAGCTTGTGATGGGCTAAGTTGGAACACCCCTGTAGGGTATAAACTTTCGAGAGCCGTGCCCGCGGTTATGTTGCAGATGGGAATTTGTTAATGTCTAGTTGTAGATAACTTGACACCACATTCGAATTAAAACGCATCAACCGTGTGTATAGCCATGATGGTCTCTTCTCGGCAGAGTCCGGGAAGTGAACACAGTTTTGGGTTATGTTTGACGTAAGTAGGAGTTCAGGATCACCTCTTGATCATTGTTAGCTTCACGACCATTCCATTTGCTCTCTTCTCGCTCTTATTTGCATACATTAGCCACCATATATGCTTAGTCGCTGCGGCAACCTCACCACTTTACCCCTTCCTTACCCATTAAGCTTTGCTAGTCTTGATACCCATGGTAATGGGATTGCTGAGTCCTCGTGGCTCACAGATTACTACAACAACAGTTGTAGGTGCAGGTTATGCGATGATCATGACACGAGAGCGATGTTACTTGTTTTGGAGTTCTTCTTCTGCTTCTTCTTTGATCAGGGGATAGGTTCCAGGTCGGCAGCCTGGGCTAGCAGGGTGGATGTCATTTGAGTTTCTATTTGTGTTTCATCCGTAGTCGGATGTTGCTCTTATGTATTGTGTTGTTGTAGTCATGTGGCATTGTTTGCCTCTTGTATGTATCCCCATCTATTATGTAATGTTGATGTAATGATATCCACCTAGCAAAAGCGTATCAATATGCGGTTCTATCCTTGGTGGGACCTTCGAGTCTCTTTAGGATAGTATTGCATCTTGGGCGTGACAAGTTGGTATTAGAGCCTCGACCGACCATAGGAGCCCCCTTGATTGTTGGCCGTTGTTGAGTCTAGAAGAAAACTATTTTGAGTCTTAGGATTATATATATCCGAGAGTAGGGTTCTTTTTACTCCTCGGCCCCTTCATCGCTCTGGTGAGGACTCTCGACGTAGATGTTTTTTCTTTCCTCTCCTCAATTTTTCACAAATTTTTCTTTTTAGGATTACGCGGGTATCTTGGGATCGTTTCGATAGTCTTGTGACGAGAACATTGTTCTTGGTGCCTCCTGACATTTAAGGGTTGTGGCAGTGTCTCGGGGAGTTGAGCTCCGAGGTGTTGTCGTCAGAATTTTATCGCTGCGCTCGAATACGAGTTTTGCCGACATCGAAGATCTCTTTTATGCAGTTGTTGGTGAGATAACCTCGACGCCACCCAGTACTGAGGAGTTTGGGAGTATTGCCATAGCTCGTATAACGGATGCTTTTCGAAGGTTGAGGTACACGATATCCGGAGTTTTCTTGGTTATGTGTTGACGGATGGATACAGGTGGATGTAGGGATTGTTAGTTTGTGTGAGATATATTGCTTCCCCTATATCCCCAACACCAGATTGCATAACCATAAAGTTTCGGAAGTTTATAGGTGGGAATTCAAGTAGCTCCTAGAATATCTTTCCGACAGATGCATGATATGAGATTGGGGTTCGACGTCTAGTGGTCCGCCTATCCATGGTCGTTTTTACAGTGGTCTTGTTGTGTCTTAAAGAGCCCTTGGCTATGCTGGTTCGGGGAAACTTCGTATGTCATGTGCACTGCCTTGTACATGATGGTGTTGTACAATCGAGCCCGTGTGGGCCGCACCTAGAAAACTTCGAACGAAATCTCTATCATATGTTTGTTCCGCTTATTCTGCAAGCCAAATCCTTTGTTTTGTTTTATTTGTGGTATTCGAGTTGCTTCAATATCAAGTGTTGATTCCATACCTTTTCTAAACGGTGTTCTCATATTTCTACGGGAGTACTAATCCTTTTGATCATCGATATTGTCATGTCAATTCTTTTCAACCGGTGTGCTTCTCTTCAAGTGGATCCGATCATTTCAACATTTGTGAGATCAATTCTATGTTTTCTCAATGGTATCCGTTTCATCCGTCCCCAAGTTACCTTTGTTTTCCCGCCCTATCACCCTTTTCTTCAAGGACTCGGATATCTTAATCAAGTATCCATCATATGGATGTGAAGTTTGTCCATTCTTTTCCCGTCAGTGTTCTTATCCGGTGATTCTCAGGAAGATACTAACGGAGCTTTGAGTTCATCATTCTTCGTTATTTTTTCTTCTCCGGTGGATCCAACTCAAGATTTCGGTGTTGTTCATATCCCTTTCCTCGTTTCAAATGCTATCCCATACCGGTGCATCCCATAATCGTTCACCTCTCTCTATTCTTATCCGGAATGCTAAAGATATCTCAGAAGAATCATGTTTCCATTCTTAATCCGTTCGAGTTACTTCAAGGTTTTTCTCTCATTCAAGCTATTTAATTCAACCAGCGCAACCTCTCTTTAAAATTGTTCAACGGTGTTTTCTTTTGAGTGGGTCCTAACCCACATGTCTTTTCCCAGGATCTTACCTGACTCTTCTAATTTATCCGGAGCGATTCCCAAAGTCTTTCAAAGTTTGACGTAAGAATGAATTTTCATCAGTCATATTCCTTCTACAAGATCGCTTTCAGAATATTTTCATCGTTGGTTCATCATTTCTATTCTTCTTTGTTGCGCAGTGTCTCAACAGTTGGGTGGTGTTTCTCCTCGTCATTCTTGAATTTTGAAGACCGAAGAAGAGTTCCTCTTAAATCCTTACCTATTCTTCCAAAGATGCGTAGTTCAAGTTTGATGCCATCCTCTCATAATTGTTTTTGATTGTGAGAATTCCTTTCAACCATCCGACGAATTTCAGGAGTTGCTTCCTTTCATGATAATCCGAATGCCATCATTTCTGGATATTACTCATTCTCAACCTTCAACTCTTGTTCTCAAAATCTAACCGGTGCATCATTCAAGTATTCTCTAATCAGCTCCTAATCTATTCGTTCACTTGTATCGAAATTCTCTCAAGCATCTTACTTCATTTTCCAAGTCTTCCTGGTGATGTGTTCGTTTTCTTCGTTTGTTATTTTAATCCTTACGGTGGTTCGTCCAACATTCCTCTTCCATTGCTATCATACCAATTCATGCGCTCTTTCCAAATCCTACCGGTGGTTCGTGGAAGACCTTCCCAAGTTGCGCTATTTCTCTCTTCAATCTTTTCAAGAACAATAAGTAGTATGTCAAATCCGTTTCTTGTCATCAATTTATATTGGTGAAGGATACGCATAACATAATTCTCATTCTTGTTTCATCCAAGAGATTAATTTCTCTTCTGGAGTTCCAAGTTCTCTGCTTTATCTCGTCACGAAGCTCCATCTAAATCATCCCAAGGCTTCAACTTGTGTTCTCAACTTCTCTTTCGTTTTATCATCTTTTTATTACCGGAGTTCTTCATAGAGGCTCTACATGGTGGTTCGTCAAGGATTCTTTTCATTCCTCAATTGTTCTTCAAGATTTCTCTTGAAGTTATGATCCGCCAATCTATACTCAAAACTAAACATGGTGCTCAACACATGTTTTGTTTTGACGCGTTCAAGTATTCTTCTTCTTGCATTTCGAAGTGCAATTTGTCGCGCGCGATGGGTGGCGCGGCACCTATGGGGCCGGGGCCCCTTCGTGTGTTGACGAGGCGGAGGGCGCATGGAGAGCAGATCGAGGCGATGCACGCTGGGATTTTACCCAGCCGGGCGCGATGGTCGCAGAAACCCTCTTGCTGCATTGTGTTGTATTGTGTTGGGAGCTTGAAGAACTACGATGGTAGCTACCCGGGCGTGGGAATTGCAAATGAATCCAACCCACGCGAGAGTGGTGAATGATCGGAACCCCCTCTACGTTGTGCATGGGCCTCCTTTTATAGGGCAAGGGGTCACCGACAGGTGTCAACGTGAGGTAGAGGGGTAAAAGCGTAAAAGAGGTGGTAGTTGGAGCAGTCGGAACAAAGGCAGCCACATTAGCTTGAACAATGGATTCTACCTACTTTTGACAGAGGGGGACAAGAGCATTAAATGCCCGTCGCCGTCGCCCCAAAAGCTCCCGCCATTGCGTCTCCGTTTGCCACGGCGGCGAAGCCACCACCGTGGAGTGCCACCGCACTCCTCATGCAGCACAGCCACCCGCCACGCGTCTCTGGAGAAGGCTGGAGGCGACGTGTGGGCAGATGAGCTGGAGCGCGGGCACGTAGCATAGCTCTCCCGGCAAGCATCTTGCCGGGTCTTGATCTTGCGGCCCGGAGCTTGTCGGGCTCTATGACTTGCCGCTCCCGGTCCTCGCCGACGCGCATGGCGCCGAGGCGTGTCTTCGTGGTGTGATCTTCTAGTCTTCCCGACGAGCTCCTCTCGCCGGGATCTGCAGGAGTGATGTAGTCTTGGGCTTGAATGGCCTTCCGGCAAGCTCCTCTTGCCGGGTCTTGAGCTTCTGTCTTGTACACTTTGTTCTTGAATGGCTTGGCGTGGAGCGGAGATGGTCTCCGCAAGCATTTGAGGATCTAGCTGCGGGAGCCTCAGCAGTCCGTGCACAAGTTGGGGTACTTGGGTACTCTACCTTAGTACACCGACAGAGCCCTCGGCCTGGGCCATACACGGTGCCGAGCGCTGTTGGGCCAGGCCCAAGACAGTGCACGGGCATGCGAGGCCCACGGCGCGCCGAATCCACTTCCGCCTCTGCCGCCCTCCCGTGCAGCAGCACGCGTCGATTGCGGCGTCGTGGGATAGGACGTGCCCACGTCCCTTAATGAGAAGAGCGGAACAGCCCCCCCCATTTCCCCATAAAAACAGAGGAAGCAGGCGCGGTTCCCCTCCATTGCTTTCATTGTTTCTTCTTCCTCCGCCAGAAAACCCTCTTTGCGCTCCGCTTCCGCATCTCCTCCGCTGTTTCTTTCGCCCGCGGCGGCGTCGGATCCTCGTCCCCCTTCCCTCGCCGCTTCCGCTATGGCCCCGAAGACCAGAAAGGGGAAGGAGAAGGCGGAGGGCACCAAGAAGGAGAAATCCGAGCAGGCGGAAGAGCTAGCCCAGATGCGGAGGGAGAACGTCGTCTTCCCGCCGCGGCTCGGCGTGGACAAACTCTGGGGCAAGTACTTCCTGTTCTGGGCCAAGAGGACATCGGCGCATCCTCGGACCAGAGCCCACCCGGCCGATCTCATGGACAACTATCCCGGCGGGTACCATTTCTTCGCAGCTTTCTTTCACTGCGGTCTTTGCCCTCCTTTCTCTGAATTCTTCTGCGCCATTATGCACACATACGGCTTCCACCTTCTCGATTTCACCCCCAACGCCGTCCTCACAATGGCGGTTTTCGCACATATGTGCGAAAACTTCATAGGATTCTCCCAAATGTAGCTCGTTTCGGCATTTCTTTACTCCTAGAACAGAGCCCGCCCCCTTCCGGAGGGATTTCTTGGGTTTTCCGCCCGAACACGAAGAGGTCAGACTTGCCGGGAGCTCCGCGTCAAGTGGGAAGAATGGCGCGCAGATTGGTCTTTGGATCGTCAAGACGAGCCGCAGCCCTTCACCGCACCGCGCACAACGCCCGTTGCGCGCGGCCGAGACTGGAGCGATTTGGATTCGGATGACATCAAGCTCGACGTCGCCCTTATCCGGATTCTTCGTCTCCGAGAAGCGGGGCTGTCCGTTGCCGCGGTGGGCGCAGATTTCCTCCGCCGCCGCATTGCCCCTCTCCAAGACAGAAGAGGCCGCCTGGGAATATGGCGCGCTAGGGATATAATGCGGTTAAGATCGGGCTGAACTCCAACTTCACGACGCTGGAGTTGAGGGGGATGGTCCGGGAGCTCTTCAGGTATGACCCGGCCCGTCCAGAGTGGTTCAGGCTTCCCCGGGGAGTGGTGCCCCTTTGCAACAGCGCGGCTCGGGATCGCCTCGTCGCCATGATGCCCGCGTGTGACTCGCATGGCGTGGAGCGCTCATGGATTCCGCCCGAGCCATCAGACATCCTCAACTTCTTCGACACCCTGGAGGAGGTGGCGAAGAACAAGGACGAGATCCGGGGACTGACACGGGACACCACGGACGAGGAGCTCGCGTACATAGCTTCTCGGGCGAAGAGGCGGCTGCAGCCGCAGCGCAGTGGAAGTTCAGTTATGCGCCGAGGAGGCAGAGTCCGCGGAGGCGTCCTACCAAACGGAGGCGGCGGAGATCTGCAGATTGCTGAAACTTCCTCCCGGCGCGCTTGCCGGGGTCCCTTCTCTGAGGCACTCCGGGATCCATGGAATCGTGGCTGAAATCGCGGCAAGCGGTGGCGCTGCCGGAGGGAGCAGAGGCGCCGGAGGGAGCCGGGGCGCCAAAGGTAAAGGGGTCGCAGCACAGGGTGCCGGGCCCGGCGAGCCAGCCGGCGAGGAGGAGGGGGAGAACGTCGCGGTCGCCGATGATGCCGGCGGGTCCACGGACCTTTATGACGACGACGTCTCCTCGTCGTCGGAAACCTCCCCGCCTCGGGCGAGCCCTAGCGTTCCCACAAACGCGTCTCCGCGAAAAGCTGCGGCGAGGCGAGTACATAAGCCCCCGCAATCGCCAGCTCGCCGGGCGGCGCAAGCTTCCCGGGGGAGCCGAGCCGCGCCGGGGGCGACCAGCGCACCAGATGTGGCGGAGGCGACCCGCGGGCAGGCCACAGCAAAGGCGCCCCATAAGCCGGCGCCGAGCGGTCAGGGGCCTTCTCGGAGCGGGGCGGCGGCTCCGCCCACTTCTCGGGTCTCGGCCGCCACAGGGGCCGGGTCTTCGCAGCCCCCAGGCCCGAGGACCGCCAAGCGCCCGAGAGGGCCTTCGTCTCCTGCTCTTCAGACCGACGCCTTTTCAGTGCGAGACGACTTCTCCGCCTTGAGCGAAGACGACGAGGAGGAACAGGAGTGAGTACCCAAGACCTTCATCTTTTTAAATTTCGCCTCGATCATTGTTGATGCTAATCTTGTTTCTTGTGTTGACTTCAGGACCTTGACTGAGCGGGCGGCGAAGAGAGCCAAGGTGCCCGTGGTCGAGATTGCGGACGACTCGCCCGTCGAGGAGGCCGGAGATGCTCCGGACTCGAGCTTGCCGGACCCGAGCGCCGTCCCGAGGGGCAGCCCCCAGTGCAGCTCCCAGCGTAAGTCTGGGTTCCGCACCTTCGCTTGCCGGGCACATCTGACAGCTTCATCTTGTCCCAATATCTTGACGTGTTTGTCTTGACTTGAGCAGGGATGGAGCCGCAGCGACAGGAGCATCCGGAGGTCGCCCTCGAGGAGCAGGCGGTCCCTCCATCCCCGCCAAGGCCGGATTCCCCGGCAAGGGAAAGCGTTCCGTCAAGGGCGGGTACTCCGCCAAGGGCGAGTAGCCCGACGAGGGCGGCTACTCCGGCAAGGGATGGTTCCCCGGCAAGAGAGCCTGCCGCTGAAGACGTCCACCAAGGCAAGTTCTGCGACTTTTGTCTTCTCGGCGTTGCTCCCCCCTTTTTTTTTTTGATAGTTGCTTGAACTGCTTTTTGCTTTTTCTTTCTTCTTCTAGTTCCTCCTCCTCCCCCGGAGCGGATGGAGACGGAGGTCGTCGTTGAGGAGGAGGAGGACGTGCAGGGTGGGGGCGACAATGCCCCTGTCGTCGAGGACGCGGCGGGAGCCGCCGAGCCACATGTGCGAGATCGCCGCCGCGACGCAGAGCCGGAGAGGGGACGGCAACCACACCACTGGCCCGGAGGCTACGGGAGCGTCAAGCGCTGCGCCGGTCACCGACTCTTCCGCCGGAGAAGAACGGCCCGGCTACTATCTGGAAGCCCCCAACGGCGTCTTCATCCAGATGCCATGGGGGTCCTCGTCGCGAGCTCCCGCGGAGGGCGAGACCTTCGACGGGGAGATCCTTGCCTCCGCGGGTTTGAAGGTCGTCGAAGGGCCCGGCGGGAGTGGCGGGCCCGATGAGGAGAAGCTGCTTCACCAGCTCCTGGCCCTTTACCGGGCCAGACAGGCGAAACTCGATTCCCGGGAGGCCCTTGCCGCCAAGGCCGCCGAGGAGATGGAGAAGCGGCGGAGCTTAGTGCCGCTAATCGGGCTGCTCTCCGTGAGGTGGCGAGAGGCGTGAGCAGCTCGCCGGCAGTATGAAGGGTGGCTGCTGGAGAAAGCCGAGGCCGAAGAGCAGCAACGGCTCGCCGGAGTGGATCTGTCCCGGCGAGAAGGAGAGCTCAACCAGCGAAAGGTTGCCCTTGACGCCCACGAGGAAGACCTTGCCGCTCGGGAGCAAGCCCTTGGCGGGGAATTGAAGGAGGCGAAGGACGCCGCGGCGGCTGCGGAGGCCGCCAAGGAAGATCTTGCCGCCAAGGTCGCGCAACTGGAGGAGCTGTTGAAGGCGGACTCGGAGAAGATCGCCGCGCTCACCACGGAGCGCGAGAAGTACGCCCACACCAACTCAGAGCTCCAGGCGCGTCTTGCTGAGAAGGACGAGGAGCTGAAGGCCGCCAAGGACTCTCTCGACGCCGCCCAGGACCGGGAAACCAAGCTGAAGGAGGAGCTCCGCGAGGAGCGATCCTTGGTGTCCGTTGCCAACAAAGCAGCCGAGGATTTCCGTCGCATCGTCGAGATATGGACCGAGGATTTGGTGTCCTCTGCGTCCGCCATCGACCGAGAGCTGCTGGCGCTCAAACCTGGAGCATCTCATCTACTCCCGGATCAAACCTCGCCTGGCGCCAAGCTCAGCCTTTTTCTTGGGGTCGCGCCAGCTCTTGCAAATCTGCGGAAGAAGATCTCGCAGCTTCGCCGAGGAGGCGCGCCCGGTGTCTTGCGCTGGAACCATGGAACGCGTCTTGACGAAGATCGATACCGCAATCTGGCATAAACCTCTCCAACGCCCTTCGCAGCTTGCCGCCGACGCGACATGGAGGCCCTGAAGGAGCAGGTCGCCCACATCATCGCCAAAGTGAACAAGATCCCCAGGATGGAGGGCGGCCGCGTAGACTAGGCCTTTTTTATCTTTATTTCCTTTTGCTGCTGCACAGGTCGCTATGAACTTATTAGTCATCGCGACAAGTTATTCTTTGTAAGATATTACCTTTATTACGATCAGTGTCGAGAATTAACTCCCTTGTTTTGATTCCCAATTCTGTATGCTTCAACCTTATGCTTCTAGGAAACTTGCCGGCAAAGGGGCGAGGCCCCACCGGCAAGCAACCTTGCCGAGGCCAGTCGCGACACACTTAACTTGCTAAGCCGACTCGAGCGCAAGATAAGGGCACGGCTATCCGTCGGTAGGTTCCTCCGAGCACAGGTTTTCCATACAAGGTGTGGTTTGTTCAAGGAAGGCAACTTAAAATTTAAAATTTTGAGCTGCGCAAATCCCGACAACTTAGCTTTCGTGACCTGCGCGTTCTCCGGCAGGCTTCTCTTTCTTGAACAGCACTTGGAGTGCTTGGTTCGCCCTTCATTTCCTCCCCCGGCAAACTTGTGCGCGAGGAACATTTCTTTTGCTTAAGAAATAAGGAGAAAAAAAGAAGAGAACGGGCACGTAGCCTTTTGACGTGCTTATTGCTTGTCGGACATGCGTGCCATACGAAAGATGCCAAATAACTCATGCAAATAGCAAAGAAGAGCATGGAAAAAAGGCAAATAACATAAAACACGGAAACTTTATTGCTGCACGGGTCTGCGCCCGCTTTGTACAAAGGGTTACATGCAACGGCGGCAAAGCTTTTGTATAAAAGGTGGTTGCCGAGCGGATCACGGCAACCGCGCCTTATGGGTAAAACTTGCGAAGATGCTCTATGTTCCAGAGTTACTCATCGGCAAGCCTTCTTCGGTCTCGAGCGGATAGCGCCGGGCCTCGTGACTTGTCTCACCCGATAAGGGCCTTCCCACTTGGCGCCAACTTGTTGGAATTCTTGGCGGACTGAACACGCCGAAGAACAAGGTCGCCTTCCTCGAGGCTCTGGCTTTGACCTTGCGGCTATGGTAGCGGCGCAAGGCTTGCTGGTATCGAGCAGCTCGCATAAAGCAGCACGAGACGCCCCTCCTCGAGGAGCAATCGCCATCTTGTCGCAGTTGCTCCTGCTCAAGCTCATCATAAGCAAGCACTCGAGGAGATCCGTATACGAGTTCCGTGGGGAGAACTGCTTCTGCTCCATAGACTAGAGCAAAGGGTGTCTGTCCGGTGGCTCGATTTGGTGTCGTTCTGATTGACCAAAGAGCCGCCGGCAGCTCCTCTATCCAATTTCTTCCGCACTTGTGCAGCCTGTCGAAAGTCCTCGTCTTGAGCCCGCGCAGCACTTCCGCATTGGCCCTTTCTGCTTGACCGTTGCTCCTTGGGTGAGCAACAGAAGCGAAACAGACCTTGGCGCCAAGGTCTTGGACATACTGCATGAAGGTGCGGCTGGTGAATTGTGTACCGTTGTCGGTGATAATCCGGTTTGGGATCCCGAAACGGCATACAATCGACTGAAGAACTCGAAGGCCGAGGAGCGGGCCGACTTCGCCTCCTCCACCCGTGACGGCTCGGTCTCCCACCTTCGCCGCCCGACCCCGTGCATGAGGGCAGCGCGAAAAAGCGAGCCGAGCGACGGGTGAAGCGCGGCACGATCACGGGTGGACGCTTTAAAGGCTGCACACCTTCCCACGACGCCCAATCGATCCGCATGGGGGGAGGCGCATGATGCTTAAAGGATTCATCGCCGTGGGCCTCGCGTCTGCCAATCGCCTTGGGCCTGGCCCAATCGGCGTGCCGTTGCGGGAGGAAGCCTCAGTCTGCAGATGGATTGGTAGCGCCGTGGGCCTCGCAGGTGCCGCTCCACCCATCGCATGACATCCGCGCCAGAGATGTCACATGATAGCGATGTCGCGATGGTGGCGCGGCACCTATGGGGCCGGGCCCTTCGTGTTCGCACGAGGGCGGAGGGCGCTGGAGAGCAGATCGGCGATGCACGCTGGGATTTTACCAGCTTCGGGTCATGATGGTCGCAGAAACCCTACCGCTGCATTGTGTTGTATTGTGTTCGGAGCTTGAAGAACTACAGCAGAAGCTACCCGGCGGGAATTGCAAATGAATCCAACCCACGCGAGAGTGGTGAATGATCGAAACCCCCACGCTGTGCATGGGCCCTTTTATAGGGCAAGGGTCACCGATGTGTCAACGTGAGGTAGAGGGGTAAAAGCGTGAAAAGAGGTGGTAGTTGGAACAAGGGAACAAAGGCAGCTACAAAGGCTTGAACAAAGGATTCTACCTACTTTTGACAGAGGGGGACAAGAGCATTAAATGCCCGCCGCTGCCGCCTCAAAAGCTCCCGCCATTGCGCTCGCTTGCACACGGGCGGGCGGCCACCACCGTGGAGTGCCACCGCGACTTCATGCAGCAAAGACAGCCACCCGCCACGCTGCCTCTCGAGAAGGCCGAGGCGACGCTGGGCGATGAGCCGAGCGCGGCACGAGATGATTCTCCCGCAAGCATCTTGCCGGGTCTTGATCTTGCTGCCCGGAGCTTGTCTGGCTCTATGACTTGCCGCCTCGGTCCTCGCCGGACGCTGCATGGCGCCGAGGCGGTCTTCTCGTGGTGTGATCTTTCTAGTCTTCCCGACGAGCCCTCTCGCCGGGATCCGCAGGAGTGATGTAGTCTTGGGCTTGAATGGCCTTCCCGCAAGCTCCTCTTGCCGGGTCTTGAGCTTCGCCTTGTACACTTTGTTCTTGAATGGTTTACGGAGCGGAGATGGTCTCCGCAAGCATTTGAGGGATCTAGCTATGGGAGTTCTCACTGTCCGTGCACAAGTTGGGGTACTGGGATACCTCTACCTTAGTACACCGACACAATTCTTTCTACCTTAGCTTTTGAGGTGGTGTTATATAATTCATAGCAATTTCCATTCAGGTTTCACGATTCACATGTTGTCAGAAAATGAGGTATTTGAAATCCATCAATCTGTTCTTTGGAGTTATCTTGGTATAGATTTCACCTGAAGCCTTCCCTAAGGAATGTTGCTCTTTGTGGTGCTTATCAATGATCCAAGCTTTCTCCATATCCTTCTTGGTGAAAGAGGTTTTTCATTTCTTTGTTGATCTCAAGCAAGCAATTGTTTCCATTAAGGGCCGGTTGTCACCTCATTATTTTGACATGTTTTCCATAAGCCTGCAACAAGCTTGTGCTTTCGTTGTTGATTTTCCAACAATCCGTTAAATCCTACTTTGCAAGGATGCTTTACAAGTTCATTTGTGGCAGAAGTTGGCATTTTCTTCTCCATTCTTTTATTTAAATGATCTATCTTCTATTCTTTCTTCCGGAGGCATGGTGATGTTGCTCTCTTCACTCATCATCTCGAATTGTGAGGATCGTGTTCTTTTCATGCTTATCCATTTAACCAGAGTGTTGTGTCATCTCTTCAAGTTCTTTTCATCTTATCTAGTTTTCCTTCTTCTTTCAGTCGGAGTGCTTCCCAAATTATATCAATCTTATTCCTTCTCTATCTAGTTTTAACCGGAGTGGTTTCAATATCTATCTTTCACTAAACCTCTTGGTTCTCGTCGTACTCCTTGTTCCTCTTTTCTAACGGATTGTTTGCAATCTCGTTCATCTCTATTGGACTCTTTCTTTTAAATTGCTCAACCTCTCTAGATTCGTGGTTTCACTCGTTCGTCAAAGAAACAACTTAGTTTGACCTCTTATCTTCCTCTTTCTTTTCCCTCCGATGCCATCCTAGATCTCGGGACGAGATCCTCTCGTAGTGGTGGAGTGTTGTAACGCCCTGGATAAAACTTTCCATATTCATAACTCCAACTCTTGCCTTTTTCAGAGATGCGATATGTTATTTCCTTCATGGTCGGGTTTTTGTCTTTCATTTTGCATTTTGTTCATGTCTTGCATTTCATCATCGCATCATTTGCACTGCATGGGCACTCGTTGTTGTCATTGTTTTTAAAACTTGCATCCTCTCGTAGTTGCCGCGTCCCCCCTTGCTTTTGTTGACCGTTTCGAGACCAACCTTGTTCTTCGTTTTTCCCTCTTGCCTAACCGAGTCTCTCTGTAAAGAGCGCAAGATCCCTCGCGTGGGCGCCCGGAACTTCCCTGGATCCGACCCGCGCAGTCTTTACCGTTGGTTCCGGATCATCCCCAAATATCTACAAAACATCCCCCTTTTCTTATTTGGTCTGCCTAACCTATTTATTCTCGACTGTCCGATTGCGATTGGACGGACCGAGTTAACCAGTACCCTAATCCCCTACCCATATAAATAGTCCAACCCTAGACCAATCCCTAAAATCTAGCCACCTTGTCCTATCCATCCTCCTGCCCACTGCCACTCTCTATAAAACCCCCCTTCGGGATCCATCCCCAACCTATCAGCCTCCTCCTTCCCAATCAGACAGCCAAGCCTCCAACTTCTCTTCTATTTCCCGCAACCGGCGCTCTCCTCTGGATCCCCTTGATTCGGTCAGCCGAGCATCTCCTCCTTCCTCTGCCTGCTATCCCGCGCCTCCGCTTGTTCTTCTCGAGGACCAGCAGAGCTCACGCGTCTCCTCCACCTCGTCCCTGCCATCGGCAGCAGGAGCAGCTCATGCATCCCCGAACCCCGAGCACCTCCACCGTCGTCGTCTAAGATGAGCGCCGCCCTGGTTCCCTTTCTCTCTTTCCTCCGGTTCGCTCTTCTCATCTCTCTCTCTCTCTGCGTTGTAGCAGCAGCCCCGCACCATGCAGCTCCAAGTCTGCCAGCCCACCCCTGCTTCGATCGGGCAGGAAACGTGACCCTGGTAACCTCCCACGACCGGGATCCAGCCACCCCGACGCCCTGTGCCCTCGGGCCCAAGCTCCGCCGCCGCTGTCGTTCCACTGCCATGGCGCGTCGGCCTCCTCTGCTTTCCGCGTCGCCAAGTTCCCTTCCTCGCTGGAGCCGCTGCACCGAGCCCCGATCTGTGCCGCCCCTTGCTGGATTAGGACCCCGGCGCCTCCCGGCGCTCCGTTCCGCCCGTTCCGGCCGGTTCCTGCCGAACCCGTCACCAGGGCCCCCTGCTGTCTTCTCCTCCATTGCCATGCTCCTGTTGCTTCTGTTTCTTGAGAACGAGAGCAGGAGCGGCTCACCTGGGTCAGCGTTCCCGAGCGGGTTGACCACCTCCAGATCGACAACCGCAGCCAGCGCCAGGCCTCCTCTGCTTCCAGTCGGGCCTTGGCCCAGGGTGAGAAGCACCCGCCCCTCTCCTATGCATGTTGGGCCAGCCAGTTTCGGCCCGTGTTTTTTTCCTGAACGATTTTGCCTATTAATCGAGTGAATGATAGATTTGCAGAAAACCCCTCATACATCATACATTTAATAACTCACAAACCAAGCATCGGATTAAAATAATTTATATATGAAAAATTCTTAGAATTTCATCTAGTTTCATAATATGCTGCTTTCATCCATGTTTGGAATGTTTAAAATGTTGTTTGTTTAAATTTGCCCAAATGCCATGTTAAAATGATTTATTTCATAACTAAATAACCGTAGGTCCATTTTAAATAAACTTTATATGTAATTGGGGTGGAAAAACGCCTAGTTTAAAATGGTGCACTTTTTTTTCCTGTTTAACAACAATAAAATATGTTTTAGGGTAGAACAGTACCAAATTCATAATATGCATATGGGGATTTTTCCGAAATTCTTGTTTGTGATTCCGGCCTCATTTAAACTTGCCTAAATACTTAGTTTTATTATGCTTCACCTCTTGCCATGTCAATCAATATTTAATATTGTTGGGTACCTAAACAAGATCGAACTAAATAACTCGAATGTGGTGTTTCGTCAATATGCAACTCGTTGCATATTGAGCTCCACTTAGCTTTTAGTATTGTTTGTTGCACTTTGCCATGCCATGCCTCTTTAAACCGGACATGCATCATACTTGATTGTGCATCATGCCATGTTTATGTTATGTTTGTTTACCATGTTGTTTGTTTCTTTCCGGTTGTGCTCCTTGTCGTTAGTTTCTGTTTCGTTGCGATCGTGCATATTCGTTCGTCTACGCTTGGTTCGTCTTCGTGGCTTCATCTTCTTCATGGACTCGTTCTTCTTTCTAGCGGGATTTCAGGCAAGATGACCGTCACCTTGATCTCACTACTATCATTGCTATGCTAGTTGCTTCGTTCTATCGCTTTGATGCGCTACCTATAACTTGCTTATCAAGCCTCCCAAATTGCCATGTCAGCCTCTAACCTCTTCACCCTTCCTAGCAAACCGTTGCTTGGCTATGTTATCGCTCTACTCAGCCCCTCTTATAGCGTTATTAGTTGCAGGTGAAGTTGAATGTTGCTCCATGATGGACAGGATTATTAGGGATATCACAGTACCTCTTATTTAATTAATGCATCTATATACTTGGTAAAGGGTGGAAGGCTCGGCCTTATACCTGGCATTTTGTTCCACTCTTGCCGCCCTAGTTTTCGTCATACCGGTGTTATGTTCCTTGATTTTGCGTCCCTTACGTAGTTGGGTGATTTATGGGAGTCCCTTGACAGTTTGCTTTGAATAAAACTCCTACAGCAAGGCCCAACCTTGGTTTTACCATTTGCCTATCTAGCCTCTTTCCCTTGGGTTTCCGGAGCCCGAGGGTCATCTTTATTTTAGCCCCCCCGGGCTAGTTCTTTTCTAAGTGCTGGTCCGAACCGAGCCGCCTATGGGGCCCCTCGGGGAAACTCGAGGTCTGGTTTTACTCGTAGCCTGTCTCATCCGGTGTTGCCCTGAGAACGAGATATGTGCAGCTCCTATCGAGATTGTCGGCGCATCGGGCGGCTTTGCTGGTGTTGTTTTACCATTGTTGTAATGTCTTGTAAACCGGGATTCCGAGACTGATCGGGTCTTCATGGGAGAAGGAATATCCTTTGTTGACCGTGAGAGCTTGTGATGGGCTAAGTTGGGACACCCCTGTAGGGTAAAAACTTTCGAGAGCCGTGCCCGCGGTTAAGTGGCAGATGGGAATTTGTTAATGCCCGGTTGTAGATAACTTGACACCAGATTCAAATTAAAACGCATCAACCGCGTGTGTAGCCGTGATGGTCTTTTCTCGGTGGAGTCCGGGAAGTGAACACGGTTTTGGGTTATGTTTGATGTAAGTAGGAGTTCAGGATCACCTCTTGATCATTGTTAGCTTCATGACCATTCCGTTTGCCCTCTTCTCGCTCTTATTTGCGTATGTTAGCCACAATATATGCTTAGTCGCTGCGGCAACCTCACCACTTTACCCCTTCCTTACCCATTAAGCTTTGCTAGTCTTGATACCCATGGTATTGGGATTGCCGAGTCCTCGTGGCTCACAGATTACTACAACAAAAGTTGCAGGTGCAGGTTATGCGATGATCATGACGCGAGAGCATTGTTACTTGTTTTGGAGTTCTTCTTCTGCTTCTTCTTCGATCAGGGGATAGGTTCCAGGTCGGCAGCCTGGGCTATCAGGGTGGATGTCGTTTGAGTTTCTGTTTGTGTTTCATCCGTAGTCGGATGTTGCTCTTATGTATTGTGTTGTTGTAGTCATGTGGCATTGTTTGCATCTTGTATGTATCCCCATCTATTATCAATATGCGGTTCTATCCTTGGTGGGACCTTCGAGTCTCTTTAGGATGTATCACATATTGGGCGTGACACTCGGCCAGAGATCCTTTTTCGACTCCCTGTGAGAAAGAAATCCCAGAGCCGTACTATCCATTTCTCATCACAATCCAATTCTCATCACAAGTATCCAGTTCTAGTTGTATCGATCGGGACACCACTCCAAGTGTCCGTTACTGTAGGACAGGCTATCGATAGATGTTTTCTTCCCTGCAGGGGTGCACTAACTTGCCCACCACGCTCGATTAACTCCGGTCGGACACACTTTCTTGGGTCATGCCCGGCCTTGGGCAAACAATACGCCGCAACCCGACCTTGGCTTAATAGCCAGGTCAGCACGCCGGACTAAACCTATGCCCCCAGGGGTCATGGGCCATCGCCCCGGGAACTCCTGCACGTTGCGAACGCGGGCTGTGAGCAGACCTAGCTACCTCCTTCAAAAATGCAGGTGCTTACTAGTCCAACCCGGCGCGGGCCGCTCAATTGCTGACATCTATTAAGCTTCGGCTGATGCATACGACGCAGAATGCCCATACTATGCCCATGTGATGGTTAGTGCTATCAGGCCAGAGGCCCCTCGGATCAAATATCCAAATCGTAGTGGATTAGGAACGCGCGGTAACAAGCAGAGACTCACGAAAGATGTGACCCCGTTGCCCCGTCTCGAGGACTTGTGGCAAGGGCTAGGAATGCCCGACCATGCCTCGTAATTATCTCGCGGGCACCTTCCAGGTCCACCCGTCTCCACATCACTAGCGGGTACCCCTCAGGGTCGACCCGCCTTTCCATGTAACAGTTGTAAAGTCAAGTATCGGTGTGTCCAAACATCAAGGGGAAAACCCGAGGAATCACACCCGGCGGATTCCACTCGATGTAATCATCAAGGTGAACGTAAGAGGATCCACCCTCGAGGTTCACACTTGAGGGGTTGCACGACAGAGTCATATCGGAAGTGGTTAAAGAGGAAATCACCCTTAATGACCACAATCAAATAGCTACACTACATGGTTTACATCAGAAGTGCTTATGAGGTCTCACCCTTGGCACTCGATAGTAACCCAGTAGTGTCGAGCAACTAAGGGGCAAGTAATGTGCGGTGTCGGGACCTGGTCTTCGATCCCGTTGATTGGGTCTCCGATGATGAAGTAGGGGCAACAAGGACAAGGTGGGGGTCACTAATGGATCACTAACCAACCTATACTAAGCAGTTCATGATAAGCAGGTAAGGTAACAATTAAGCAGGTTACAAAAGCAGGCTATGCAGCAGAATAGGAGCAATCAATTAAAGTAGCAAAATCTAATGCAAGCATGAGAGAATGGAATGGGCGATATCAGGATGATCAAAGGAGGGGGCTTGCCTGGTTGCTCTGGCAAGGAGGGGTCATCGTCGACGTAGTCGATCACAGGGGCAGTTTTGGTCTCGGGGTCTACGGAGAGAAGAGGGGGAAGAAACAGTAAATATAAAGCAAACAAAGCACCATAAAGCATAACATGGTAATACGCGGTGTTAGAGGTGAACTAACGCAGTGCTAGACGTTGCGGACGGAAAGGGAAAACATCAAGAGGGGTTTCCCCGACGTCTGACATTTTCCAGACAGATGAAAAGAGAGGGGAAGGTTCCATGCTCAGCATGCTAGGGGCATGTGACAGATGAACGGACCGCGTATCCGAATTTGTTGGATTTTTCTGAGCAACTTTCATGTAGAAAACATTTTCATTCGAGTTACGGATTATTTTCTATGATTTTTCAAAGTTTAAACAAGATTCTGGAATTATTAATATTAACAAAAAGGAATATGACGTCAGCATGCCATGTTGATGACATCAGCAGTCAACAAGCGGCTGACTAGGTCAAAGCTGACCAGTGGGGCCATTGGGACCCACATGTCAGCCTTTGTTGGCTTAATAGTGGATTAACTAATCTAGCAGGGTCAATTAGGGGTGTGGGCCCCCGGGCGTCAACGAGAGTTTTAGGTTAAACTAATTACTTTTGTTTATAAAACATTTATTAGTCTAAAATAATAGAGGGAGCCCACATGTCAGTGGCTAGGGGCTGCCCAGTCAGCACGGTTGACTAGTCAAACCAGTCAAGGGGGTCACGGGTCCGGCTGGGGCCACTGATCGATCGCAGAGGTCGGCCTGGCGGTGCAACGAGGGCGGCGCCGGAGAGAGCTCCGGCAAGCCTCTCCCGCAGAGGCTCATCGCCAGAGTCGGCTGGGATTCGCCTATAGGGGGCCAACACGGGCGCGGGCGGGCGCGTTCAAACGGGGAGAGCTCGCCGCGTCACGTGGTGAGGCCGGCCCGAGCTGGAGCTGCCGGAAATGGCGTCGGCGACGAGTGATGGCGGTGATGGCGTTCGGGACCTTGTCGGGATCGCGCTACGAGGCGCAAGAGAGCGCGTGCGATGGTGCGTTTGGACACGCGAGTCGAGCAGCGATGACTGGTGGTGGTGACGGCCGCCGAGGGGCACTATGGCGACGGCGGCGAGCTCGCGAGCGGGGGCCGGCATCGGGAATCGTCGGTGCGGCGCTAGGGGACACGTGAGTGGGTGTGCGTGTGTGTGTTGTGCTGCTGGGAGAACCAGGAGCACGATGGTGGCCTCGGGTGAGCACGACAGCCACCACAAGACCGACGACGAGTTCAACAGCGGAGCAAAGCTCCGGCAATGACACGGCGGCGTCGACCGCAAGCTACGGCGAAAAACAGGCAGCCAGAGGGAGAGGAAGAGAGGGGAAAGCTCACCGAGCGGCTAAGAAAAGCCCTCGACGGGTTAGGAACAGCAAGGTGGAGTGGATCAGCGGCGGCTGTGCGTCGGGATCCGAGGAGGAAGAAGGTGGCCTGCTGGCGATGCAGGGCTCCTCGTCCCTTGTACGTGGTCGAGGAAGAAGTGGCCGACGTCGGCGAGCCCAGAGGACGATACGGAGAGATGAAAGGGGCGCAGTGGTCGCGTGGACGACGAAGAACGGCGGCGACTGCGCTCGGAGGTGGACGGGGAAAGAGGGGGATGCGAGGAGGAATCTGGTGGGGAGAGGGAGAGGCGGCGCAGGCCAAGTGGTGAGGTGAGTGGGAGAGGCGCCCGAGGCGTCGCCCTTATCCTCTCCCGACGAGGCCTGCGAGGTGGTCGGGTGGTGCCGAGGCGCCTAGTCGGTCAAACAGTGGGATATAGGAGACGACAGTGGAGGGGGAGTGGGCCACATGGCCTATTGGGCTTAGCCCGGGGTTTAGGCCTAGGGGGGTTTCAGGGGCCTTTTCTCTCTCTCTCACCTCCTCTTTTTCTTTTAGGTTTTTTTATCTTTTTAAACTTATGTTTCAAATAGTTTAGGACAGTTAAACACTTTGCAAAAATGTTGGTTCACCACCAATATTAATTATGCATTATTTGGCACAAGATGAACATTTTAGTTTTCATGTTTGAGCAATTTCAAATTTCACTCAGCATTTGAAATTGAATTCAACTGGAATTTGAAATGGAATATTGATTAAAGCGACTAAGCACTGTTATAGCAAAATGATTAGCTTGATCTCATGGATTACTGTAGCATCATTACACCGGGGTGTTACAGGTATTTATAGTGCAAAGAGGCGGTGCAAGAGGCCACCGAGGTGGGCATAACCCACCTGGGCGTGCCTGGCCCCCCAGGTGTGCCATGGTGGGTTGTTCCCCCCTCGGGGCACCCCTATGGTACTTATTCGTCCCATCTTGTGTCTTCTGGTCCATAAAAATTCCACAAAAGTTTTGCTGCATTTGGACTTTGTTTGGTATTAATTTCCTGTGATGTAAAAAACAAGTAGAAAAAAACAACTGGCACTCGGCACTATGTCAATAGGTTAGTACCAAAACATGATATAAAATTATTGTAAAACATCCAAGAATGATAATATAACAGCATGGAATAATCAAAAATTATAGATACGTTGGAGACGTATCATTCACCAAACCCGTACACTTTGGCAACCCTTGGGGGCGACCACCGGAACCCGTACAAATTGCTTGGGGCAATCTCCACAACCTAATTGGAGAACCCGACGCTTGCCTGGAGCTTTACACCACAATGATTGAGCTCTGAGGAACCACCAACCGTCTAAGGCGCCCAAGCACCCAAGAGGAACAAGCTCTAGGGTACCTAGCACCCAAGAGTAAAAAGCTTCTCAAACATTACTTCCACGTATCACCATGGAGAACTCAAACCTATGCACCAAATGCGATGGCAAGGGCACACTAAGTGGCCAAGTCCCTCACTCTGAAATCCCACCAAAGCAATGAAAGCTATGGAATAATATGAGAGGAAGAACAAGAAGGATCTAGATCCAAGGGGTTCCCCTCACATAGAGGAGAAAGTGATTGGTGGAATTGTGGATCTAGATCTCCTCCCCCCTCCCAAACTAGCAAGAATTCATGGAGGAATTGAGAGATGGTTAGCTCCAAGGGGTCAAAAATGGTGGGGGCAAAAGCTAGCAAGAAGATTAGGGTTGAAGGTGGAAGAAGGGGGCATAAATACCCCCATGAAAATTGTGGTTGTTGCACGCAGCTGCCACCCCGTGCACCTGGACAAAAGAGGTCCAGGCACCCGGACCCAACAGAGAAAAAGCCATACAACCCCCCAGGCACCCGGACACACAGGAAAAGAAATAGGGCAGGGGGCGGGCACCCGGAGGAGGCCAAGAGGAGGTGGCGGAGGAGCCCGGGCACTTGGGGGTCCAAGACCCCAGGCACGCAGGGTGATCAGAGGAGGAGAGGGAGTGCCCCGGATGACCCCGGGCACCCGGGGGCGAGACCTCGGGCACCCGGACTGGTCAGAGAGGTCTCTATGGAGGGGTTCGGGTGACCCCAAGCACCTGGGGGTCAAGGACCCCGGGCACCCGCACTAGGCAGAGAGATGTGGGGACCGGTAAAATTGAAAGGGCCACAACTTTTGCGAACGAACTCCGAATTTGATGAAAGCAAGTTTGCTGGAAAGCTAAAGACAAGGGATAACACAATACTGACAGAAATATCAATAAATAGCAATTTAAAGAAAAACCAAAATAAAATGGTGAGAACCCTTTCTCAAATAAGACCGATAAAAACTCCAACACCGAAAATGCAAAATAAGATGCATAGGAAATCAGTTTTCGATGAACTAGAGTTTATCACGAAGATAACCACAATCTCTAAAACCTCAAAAGAGAAAAGCCAAACAAGAACCAAGAAAAATGATGCAAGGATGCCATGGTTTGAACTCTCTACGGAACGAACCAAGCTACTTACATGAGAGCCCCCCTTGATAGTACGACAATCGATTCTATAACCCGGTATCCCAACTACCACCACGAGACCGGTAAAATATAAAACCTATCAAGGGCAAACCTTTGCGTTGCACATAATCCACTTGAGTTAGATGATCGCAATCTTGTCCTTCTCAAGATGGACCACCTTTATTGCATTGGGTTGATGAAGACTAGTTGATCGCTCCCCCATACTCCACTATGGGTGAGCCACTCTTCAGCACATCTTCGCAAGTCCGTTGTCACCACAATGGACAGCAAGCTTCAAGCACTTGTTCTCTTCGTGATGCTCCACTTGAACTTGCACATCACAATCTTGATGACAATCACCACTTGATGTCATCCTCTCCATGGGTTTTATGCTATCTTCCTCTTTACGCAAGCCCTTGGAAACATACCTAACCCCCCATATAACTCTCACGTAGACCATGGGTTAGTACACAAAGCATAATGGACAATGCTTACCATACCATCAGATCAGTTGATCCCTCTCCGTACATCTTGTAAGCTTTGTGTGTTGATCAACTTGATTCACTCTTTGACTTAGTCTTGATCAACCTTGTTTCATGTTTTCTCTCTGACCAAACTTTGGATAATTTCTTGAATAGCACCTTGGTCAACTCATAAACTCCTTGAAACCAACACATGGACTTGAAGAAATGCATATGGAAAAATCCTTCAAATATAACTCAAGGCAAGCACTACTCCGTGGAGAATGTCATCAATTACCAAAACCTCACATGGGGGCACTACACGTTCTTTCACCAACGAAATAACAAAGTCACATAAGACCAAAGCTATGCGTAGGTAAGAAAAAAACTCAAAGCAATTAGGTCCGCTATTGGCAAACTATAACAATGACCATATCCACACCAATCATCTCATGACATCACATGAACGGCGATGTTCTTCAACAGCAACGCCTTCAGGAAGGGAGCGGCGCTCAAGTGCCTCCGACGCCGGATCCAACCACTCATGGCCAGTTTCTAGGTTTTCACCCTGAAGAACTAGTCCGAGCATATCCGAGCAATGCCTTCAACAAGGTAATTGTCGGTGTCAAAACCGGCGGATCTCGGGTAGGGGGTCCCGAACTGTGCGTCTAGGCGGATGGTAACAGGAGACAAGGGACACAATGTTTTTACCCAGGTTCGGGCCCTCTCGATGGAGGTAAAACCCTCACGCCCCGCTTGATTAATATTGATGATATGGGTAGTACAAGAGTAGATCTACCACGAGATCAAGGAGGCTAAACCCTAGAAGCTAGCCTATGGTATGATTGTTGAGATGTATATTGTCCTATGGACTAAAGCCCTCCGGTTTATATAGACACCGGAGGAGGCTAGGGTTACACAGAGTCGGTTACAATGGTAGGAGATCTACATATCCGTATTGCCAAGCTTGCCTTCCACGCCAAGGAAAGTACCATCCGGACACGAGCCGAAGTCTTCAATCTTCTATCTTCGTAGTCTTGAAGTCCGGCGGATATTGATAGTCCGGCTGTCCGGACACCCCCTAGTCCAGGACTCCCTCAGAAATGATCTAAAAGCATCACCATTTCCAGGTATCTATAACCAGCTAGGGTCAAACCTAGGTTTCCACCCCGAAGCTTGAGACCGAAGTCAATCATCCGTCAATCATCCGTTCAAGGTCCCACCAAGGATAGAAGCGATATTGAGATGCTTTTGCAAGGTGGATATCATTACATCGCACATTACATGGAGATGCAAGGATAGAAGCGCATATTGGAGATGCTTTTGCAAGGTGGATATCATTACATCGTACCATTACATAAAAGTTGGGGATACATACAAAAGGCATACAATGCCACATGAGTACAACAACATCATACACGAGAGCAACATTCGACTACGGATGAAACACAAACAAAAACTCAAACGACATCCACCCTGCTAGCCTAGGCTGCCGAGCAGGAACCTATCCCCTGAACAAAGAAGAAGCAGAAGAAGAACTTCAAAACAGACAAACATCGCTCGCATGTCATGATTATCGCATTACCTGTACCTGCAACTGTTGTTGTAGTAATCTATGAGCCACGAGGACTCAACAATCCCATTACCACGAGTATCAGGACTAGCAAAGCATAATATGTAAGGAATGGATAAGTGGTGAGGTTGCAGCAGCGACTAAGCATTATATGGTAGCTAACTTACGAATACAAAAATAAGATGAGAAGCTATGCAAACGGTCGCAAACTAGTATTGATCAATAAGTGATCCTGAGCCACTTACGTTCAAACATAACTCCACCATGTTCTCTTCTCGACCCACTCAAAAAGACACCATCACGCTTACACACATGGTTGGGTATTTTAATTCGAATCTGGTGTCAAGTTCTCTACAACCGGATATTAAAAACTCACATCTGCCACATAACCACGGGCATGGCTCTCGAAAGTTTAAAACCTGCAGGGGTGTCCCAACTTAGCCCATTATAAGCTCACGATCCGCGGAGACAATCCTCCATTGCAGGACATCCGATCAGACTCGGGGTCCTGGTGCACATGACATTTCGACAATGGTAAAAGAAAACCAGCAAGACCTCCCGGTGTGCTGACAAATCCCGATAGGAGCCGCACGTATCTCGTTCTCAGGGCACAACAGATGAGTTAAGCTACGAGTAAAACCAGCCCTCAATTTCCCGAGGTGGAGCATTGGACCAACACCGTGGGAGCATTGGCGGGGGGTTGATTAAAAATACAGGGGACCGGCGAAAATCCCCTATTTAAGTTTTAGTTGTTATTAGGGAAATGTAAAACCAATGTTGGGCCTTGCTGGAAGAGTTTTATTCCAAGTGAACTGCCAAGAGGGTCCCATACCCTCACCGTGTTAGGGACGCAAAAATCAAGGAACATAACACCGGTATGACAGAAACTAGGGCGGCAAGAGTGGAACAAAACACCAGGCATAAGGCTGAGCCTTCCACCCTTTACCAAGTATATAGATGCATTAATTAGATAGGAGATATTGTGATATCCCAAAATATCCATGATATCCATGTTCCAACAAGGAACAACCTGCAACTGCACCTGCAACTAGCAACGCTATAAGAAGGGCTGAGCAAAGTGGTAACATAGCCAAACAACAGTTTGCTAGGAATGGTGAAAAAGGTTAGAGGCTGACATGGCAATATGGGAGGCTTGATAAAACAAGTGGTAGGAAGTGCAACATAGCGATATCATCGAGACAACTAGCATAGCAAAGATAGTAGTGAGATCCAAGGTGACGGTCATCTTGCCTGAAATCTAGCTAGGAAGAAAAACGAGTCCATGAAGAGGACGAATGGGCGAAGACGAACCAAGCATAGCCAAACGAATCCTCACGACCGCAACAAAACAGGAACTATCGAGAAGAAGCACAACCGGAAAGAAGCAAACAACATGGGTAAACACTTAACACATAAACATGGCATGATACTCAACCAAGTATGATGCATGACAAGGCTACATGAAGCTACTCATGGCAACAGATGATGCATACAAGAACAACACATGCAAGCAAGTTTAAATGAGGCCGAAAACAACATATAACAAATCCGGTAAGTCCCCATGTGCAAATTTCGAAATTGGTCCAGATCTGTATAAACCTTATGTTCAAGTTGTTAAGCAGCAAGTTAAGATTCACCAAGATGATCTACATGAAATTCTAGTCAAGTTACATATAAAGTTCATTTAATTCGGAGCTACGGCCTAGAAGATATGAGCAACACAAGTTAAACATGGCATTGATGCAAAATGCATTCAAACATAGAGCAAACACACTCAAAACAATGATTCAACATGACATGATGAAACTACATGCAATTCTAAGCAAGTTTCATATAGAGCATGCTCAAAACGGAGCAACGGCGCAACACATACACTCCAAACAAGATATAACAACAATCTGCCAAAACAGCAACTAGGCACTTTGCAACCATCAAAACAACATGCTACAGAAATCATATGAGCACAAACTTGACATGCACTTCATGTACAGATAACATACTTCCAATTCATTTAAGTTTCAGGTTCATAGGCATCAAGGTTAAACCAATATGATCAATGAAAAATAAAACTTTATAACACAGGGACATATACATGAGCAGAGTTAATATGATGGCTTGTTGGAGGCATGAAACAAAGATACTACAACAACTATACATAGAAAACAAGGACATGGCATCAAACGACAGATAACATAGAGCAAATAACATCAAAACATCATATGCATATGGCTCATGGATTAATGGGAACCAACAAGACAAGATTGAATGTTGAAACAGTTACAGCAAGTGTAAAACAGCAACATTATGATAGCATGTTTGCAAGCATGGAACAGAGGCATATGATAACTAAAATTATCAAACTTGGTATGTGAAAAATAACTCATAGCAGACTTCAAAACATGTAATTGGAGCATCTCCAAAAGAGGCATGGATCAATTAATGACAAGTTCGCAACATGGCATCATGAAGTTAACAAAAAACTGGAACAACATATAGGCATGTTTATGGCAATGAAAACACATGCTACAAGACATATATAAGGTATGAAAAGGCACGTAATGATAGAACATATCATGTAAAACAAAACATGTCAACTAAGCATCTCCATATCATGCATGGATTATTTGATAGCATCAAGCAAACATGGCATCATGATATGACAGAAATAGACTAGACAGAACATTAACAGCGAGTAGCCCACTTCACGAGCTTGATGCACTCACTACAAGGCATATCAAAAGACAAGGATTTCACCCATGTAAATATGACATGATTATGCTCCTAAAACATGTAGACATGATGTGCAAAAGAAAATCACACAAAAAGATATAAACATGACAACTAGGCAAGTTACAACAGTTTCCAGCAGTTAATAGCAACATTCACTTTTACAACAGAGATTAAGATGCCTATATTCACTCAAACAAGAAAGCACATGACATCAGAATGTAGAGCATGAAGAGAAGAACAAGTGAATATCAAGATCATCACCATAGCATCAATCAGTACAAAGTTGCACCATTCACAAGATGGATAAATGAAGTTAACATCCAGCAGTTTTCAGCAGTATATATCACTTAGCAGCTTTTTAAAGAAGATTAAGACATCAATGAACAGTAACATGCATACAAAGTAGACCATCATGTAGAGCATCAAGAGATGAACATTTTTACATATTATATACGCAAAACGGATCTACGAGCACAAAGTTACAGCAGGACAAAGATGCACACATATCCTTGAAATTCCTGGGACAGGGAAAATTTCACCTCACGGAAAGTCAACGGGACGAGGAGGTCCCGGGACGGAGAGATCCGGATCGGGACACATGTTTGGATGGATGGCTTGGTGGATCTGGTCCACCCGACCAGATTCGGAGCGGCGGCGAACTCTGGCGAGCCCGCGTCTCCGGCGAGGCGGCGGAGTGGCTCGGTGGCCGGCGGGGATGGCAAAGAGGGGACGCGGAACGATGATGGAGGGGTCCCGTGGAGGCGGTGAGGCGCGGGTGGCGCCGGCGGCGCCGGTCGTTGGCGGGCGGCGCGGGTTGGCGACGGCGGAGGCCGGCGAGGCGCGATGGAGGTGCACATGCGGTGGAGGAGCTGGCGGCGGGTGCAGCTACGTGGTGCGAGGACGGGCGGCGCGCGGCTGGAGGTGCGGCGAGGGATGGCGGGTAGCGTGCTCGACAATGCCGGTAGCTAAGCGGCAGCGGGCGCAGCGCAGGCGCGGGCGTGGTGTCTTGTGGCGGCGGAGATCGGGCGAAGCGACAAGGCGCGCTGGGCGGCTCGGGCCCGATGGGCTCGGCGGGCCTGCCCGGGCAGGCGAAAGGCCAAGCGGAGGAGAGGAGAGCACCGGCGGAGACCACATGGCGCTCTCTGATTGGGCGTGGGGCGTTGGCGGACATGTCCGGCGCAGGGGTGGACGTGTCCAGCGGTGCGAGGAGGAACCTGGCGAGGGTTTGGTCCGAAATTTCGGGGGAGAGGGCCTATTTATAGATAGATGGAGCTAGGAGAGTCCAAATGAGGTGCGGTTTTCGCCCACACGATCGTGATCCGACGGCGAAGAGCATGGACGTGGCTTAGATGGGCTACGTGGGCTGTGTGGAGGGGTGTTGGGCTGCAAAGAGAGGGGGGTCCGCGGTTACACGGTTAACCGTTGGGTCATCGAACGACCTTCAAATGGAACGAAATTTTATAGGCGGTCTACGGTGATGTACCAAGACCACTCGTCAACCCTCGGCCCATTCCGAGAATGTTTTTCCGCGGCTCACAAAACAAGATCTAGGAGGTATTGCGGGTGCATGCGAGTGTGGTTGGGCTCGGAACGACAACAGAGAGAACGAGGAGAACCCAGACGGATGCAAGTTTTGAAAAACATGTAGATGAAATGCACATGATGACATGGCAAGATGCAGCAAGCAAGCAAATGACATGGCAACGACGGCGAATAACTGAAAGCCACCTAGGGCATCGGTCTCGGGGTGTCACCACCAATTTTCCGCGATCCAACAGCTGCATGTGATGTATGACCACAACCAATGCACCAACATCTGTCTGCGTCAAGCCATCATATGTAGTTTGCATCTTGCTGTCAAGACTGATCTGAAGAGAGGAACTCCACTAAGATCTTTCGCTGGCCACCACAATCCCACAGTGAAGTCAACGCCACAGACTGTAGTGGCCAACAAGGACAAGGAGCAACATGCAATGTGCACTGGTCGCCGCATTCTGTCGCGGGGTAGGCGACACCACCATTGCCGGCCACCGTTGCCGGACCTAGATGACGCAAGACCATTGGCCTCCTGAGACAACCACCTCAAGGCCTCGCACCGACAACCCTCCATGGCCAGATCTAAATGAGACAACCCTATGGAGAAGGTAGCCAAAGAACCGGCTGCATCCCACATGGATTCTTCCAACCATCACAAGACAGACCTGCCACTGAGAGGAACGGACGGACGAGAAGATCTCCCGCCGCCACCATCGGTCACCAAGGCTTTGTCTAGCGCAGCCAACCAGCGATGGTGAGGAGGGGAGGAACGAGAGGAGGAGCCTGAGGCGACGCGGTTGGCCGGCCGCCCGTGTCGCCCAAGCGAGCGACACGGGGGAAATTTCAATCTTTTCCTCGGTGGCCGTCACTTAGCTTTTGTAGGTTGAATTATGCTTGCCCTATACGATTGAAAACTGCCTCTTGGTTGCCAACCAGCCAGTCCTAGAATTGAAAAGCTAAAGATGTAATCGTATCTCCCACTTTGCACCAGTGTCCTAGAATTTGCTTCTCATGTAAAACACGTGGCCTCAGACGAAATTTCAAAATAAACCCACCACTCATTATTTTTGAAGGGGCACTAAAAAGAAGGGAGTGGCAAGACTTCTTAGTATGAGCCATGGGTGGGTGTTAGTCTTGTCACTACAACTCAGCTTTACCTCCTCGAAACAGGCTTTCGCCCCTCTTTATAAATAAAGGAACAACCACAAGTTACATGGTGAAACAATACAATATGATGAGGTAGCCCTCTGACAGAGCAGACCCCGAAATGACATACCAAAATAATCACATGATTACATGGTCGAACACCTAAGCATAGGACGACCAGATTACATAAGACAAGACCTAAGAATCCTAGCCTCCACGACAATGCCCTAGGAGGGGGACGCAAGCATCGTCACTGCCGGGCCCAAAGGCCAGGGTTTTCACCGGGAGACTCACCACAAAGAGAGGAACCACGATGACATCTTCAAGAAGATAACGACACCTGCAGATGTCGTCGCCGTCGGCGCCATGGCACGGATATTTCACTCGGCAACTCACTCGTGTCACCATGAGACCCCCAGATAACTTGCCACAAGAATCGGCCTCCAGATCCGGATCTGGGCAACGCCACGACTGTAACATCCCAAATTTTCAATTTGGAATGTTATACTTAGATCATCATTGCATATCATATTTTGTTGCATTGTTGGCTCGATCCTAGAAATTCTACGCAACTCAAGGACCCACGGAGAGAGTTGGGGATTCGTTATTTTCATATTTGAGTTTTCTCAAATTTTGAAAATAGGATCATTTGATTTTATTTATTTTGTCTTCAATTATTTCTTATACCAAAAATTCAGAGAGGGAGTAAAATGACTTTCCCAAAATAAAGAAATAATGAAGATTTAATAAAAAAATCAAATAAGATTTATTTTGGAGTTTTTCGCCTTTTTTTTAATTTAGGAAAAATGCGTGTTTTTCAAAATTTCATTTAGGCCCTAAATAAATGTTCATCTTGTCCGGCTTGATTTTAGAAGCCAGGGAAAATTTATTTCGGGATTTTTGGAGTCTGTTTAGTATTTCTTTTTATTTTTCTTCCGCGCGGAACTATTTAAAAAAAAGCGAACCGCCTTTGGGCCATGCCCGAGCGGGACTCGCTCGGGGGCACTTATAAATAGCGCCGCCCTAAGCCCTAGAATCGTCAGCCGCCGCTGCCCCAGCCCACCCGCCGCCGCCGGCCCACGCCTCGCCTGAAACCCTAACCCTAATACGCCACCGCCAGCCCGATCATGCATGCCGCTGCCCGCCGCCTGCCGTCGCGGAGTCGCCGCCGACCCGCCGCCGCCGACCCCGCCGCCGAGGTTCGCCGCCACCATGTTTTCCCTGCCACCAGTTTTTCTCAAAAACCGAACGGTTTTCTTCGGGTTTTTTCGGTTTATTTTATTAGATCGGTTTTTTTCGGTTCGATTAATTAGTGAGCGTTCGCTCGTTCCTTCATTTTAACGAACGTGTTTGTCAGATTAGTTTAGTCAACAAACGTTCGTTCATTAACCCGTTCGTCGTTTTTCTTTTTCTTGGATTTAATCCGCGATTTTTCTGATCGCGATTCCTGATCCGATTTTCGTTTTAGTTTAACTTTTCGCTCGTTTATCGGAATCAGGCGATTCAAGCGCGTGGAGTTTCGTCTCGAAACCCTTTTTCCGAATAATCAACTTAAACAAGTTTTTGCTTCTGTAAAAGTTGACTTAGATCCAAATTAGTAAAACAAAGCTGTTTTCTTTCGCCGTTTGACTTTCGTTGCTTTGTTTTATTTGATTCTTTTTGCAAACCAGAGTTTTTAAGTTGAACATTTTGGTTCGATCTTCTATTTGAGTTTTACCTGTGCATTAGATGACTACTTATTGTATGCTTGTTTGTTTGTCTGCGATAGAATACCCGGAGTGCGCCGCCTGTTATTTCGAGTCTCTAGGTTTCGCGGATCATCAGCAGGGCAAGTAACACCTTGATCATACCTTTTCTACTACCCAGTTTTATGCATTAGATCAATCCTCAAACATTGCATGATTAGGATCTAATTAAATTGTGGGTTATGGGAAGTAGATGAGGTAGTACCTATTACCTGTTTTATTATCAAACCTTTGGGAGTTACTTCTACGTTTGCTTAATTATGCCATGCTATTCTAGTAGACGTGGATTGGTTGAGTGTATCCATGACAGATGTGAGTTTGTTAATTTAATGGTTTATTTAAGGTGGCAACTTAAACACACATCTGGGTGGATTGAGGCACCTGGTTTCCAGGACTTGCCTGTTTTTCTTCGGACCGCCACCCAGGCTCAAAGGGATCATAAGATTATTCATGCTAGAAACTTCCGTGTGCAGCCACATGCTATTATGGGCTCTAGCATAGTTGATTAAGTCATGCGAACTCTTACAGGGTAGACTAGCAGATGTAGGGGATGTAGGTTGGTACGGTCTACCCTCTACGTAAGGTGCAAGTGCTTCTGAAAGACTATGTCTCGGTCATCCGTTTCTCAAACACCATGTAGTGCGAGAAACCAAACGGAGGAGATCGAGTCATGTGGGGAAAAGTGCACAAACCTCTGCAGAGTGTATAAACTAATCATGGTTAGCCGTGTCCCCGGTTATGGACATCTTGAGTATCTAGTACTTGGATATCATGTGAATCTCATCATGTTACTTTAATTAATATTGATGGGTTTCTAATGAGTACTTTTAATTGGGATTGAGAATGCTGTCAACCATTCTCAATGTTTAACAACCACCATGATAGTTAAATAAATTTATTCCTTTGGAGTAGGGAAAAATTGGCTTTACGCAAAACTGTAACCATAGAGCTTTTCCACCAGCCAAATATGCATGTAGTATAGCTTATTCCATCATATTTTCCTCTATGTGTTACATTGCCAGCATATTCCAGGTGCTGACCCGATTTCGGGCTGCAACGTTTCATGTTGCAGACTTGTCAGACGACGTGTAAGGTGCTTTTAGGTCGTGGTTCTATAGTCGAGTGATGCCGTTGGAGTTGATGGACTTGCTTATCTTCTAGGTCTTCCGCTGTTATTGTATTTAGATGGCCTTAAGCCATATTTATTTCAATAAGTTCTCTCTTGAGACATTCGATGTAATAAGTGTGTGATTACTACTCTATTATAAATCCTCCAAGTACTGTGTGGTGTCAGCATTACTGATCTAGGGATGACACTGAGCACAGAGAACAGACTGTTTGAGGTCTGGTCACTACAAAGATGGTATCAGAGCACACGCTGACTGTAGGACACGGCCACTAAGCTAAAGCCCTAGATCACTACTCTTTCTTCTCATTTCTGACTCCTCATCTTTTCTATTCTTTAGGATGGCGGATGCAAGGATCAAGTTCACACAACCAGATGAAAACTCACCTTCTGGATATCACTTGAAGGAAGCCACTAGATACCTGAACGTAGGAGTACCAAGCTTCACCGGGACCTTCAACGCCACTTTACCCGAAGAGGAGTGCTGGAGGATTCAAGTCTACATTCCAGGAAGGACATTTGCACCAGTCACAGAGCCAATAGAGTTTACCTTTGATGCACCAACATGGAGCCTAGGAAAGAGCATGGCAGCTCACATCGCCATGGGACGAATTGGAGAAGTTTACCACAACGATTTCAAGAATACTATCTACCAGATTTGTGGGCGCCGAGATGAGCATTGGGAGATGATCACCACCAGGAAGGACAGATCAATCGCAACTTATATTCAGGAGTTAAACCAACACATCCGACGCCAGGAGAATCAGATGTGCGCAGATATGGAGGATCTGCAGAAGGCTATGACCAAGATAAAGGAGCTAGAAGAAGAACTCAAGGCTACATGTAAAGATTATATGGAAATCGTCGCTCTAGTAAGACAGAATGGCGACCTTAAGGAGAAGATTGGAGTATTCGTGGGAGGATCAGCACCCAGAGGAGAAGAGGATGAACCTACTTGTCCATATAATTATATCATCATCGATGACACCGACTCGGATCCCGACGACAGCGATGATGACTATGTTGATGAAGCTAGAGCAGATATCATGGATCTTCATCGAAGCAGTTTTTCTAGTTGACCACCATAACAGTAGTAGAATTTTCCACCATTTAATTAGTTTTAGTCCAAGCACTTTTGTAACGATAGTTAGACGTTGTATGCCCGTGCTTGAATTGATTGGAGTGATATTGTGTGTTTTTGTCTCATGTGCATATGGGTAGTGTTATCTCACTAGACCTCATTCTATTCTTAACTCTCGTCTCCTCTTTAAACCCTCAGATGCCTCCGAGACGCGACCCCGAGTTTGTTTTCCTGCCAGAGATCACTCAGTTGATTCAGCAGCAGAATGCCTTGATTCAAACATTGGTACAGAACCAAGGCAACAACAACAACAACCCACCACCACCACCTGTTGACCATTTGGCTCGTTTCTTAAGGCTAAATCCGCCGGTGTTTTCCAGTAGCACCGAGCCGATAGTAGCAGATGATTGGCTCCGTAAGATAGGGAGGGAGTTGACCACTGCAGGATGTACAGATGGGGAAAAGGTGAAGTTTGCCGCACATCAGCTTGACGGACCCGCAGCAGCATGGTGGGGGAATTTTACAGCCACTTACCATGTAGACACCGCCACATGGAATCAGTTTCGAGAAGCTTTCCGTCGCCCATGTTTCAAAGAGGAGCTATGGCCATGAAGAAGCGTGAGTTTCGCAACTTACGCCAAGCAGGATGGACAGTTGGCCAGTATGTGGATGATTTCAGTAAACTAGCATGTTATGCCCCAGATGACGTTGCTACGGATGCAGCTAAGCAGGAGAAGTTTCTAGAAGGACTGAATGATGAGCTGAGCATGCAATTGATGGTAGCCACTTTCAATAACTACCAGGAGTTAGTAGATCGTGCTCTTATGATTGAGGGAAAGCAGCAGTAGATTGACAATCGTAAGAGGAAGTATGGACAGGGGAAGTACAATTCTGGAGCTCGGCAGAAACCACGCTTTACCCCAAAGTCAGGAGGCAATTTCAGCATACTCATGGAGGAGGCAGCTCGCACAATCATAATGGCACAAAGAATGGAAACAGGAATGGAGGAAGCAATGGACAAAGCCGCACCAACCCGTCAACACCATCCAAGGTAGACCTGAGCCATATCACTTGTTATAAGTGTCGTAAGACTGGGCATTATGCAAATGAATGTCCAGAAGCCCAAAATGGTAATGGCAATGGAAGCTCAGGAAAGAAGTCGAACCCTTTCAACAGGGGCAAGTGAACCACGTTACGGTGGAGGAGGTTGAAGCTCAGCCATACGCAGTAATAGGTAAGTTTTTGGTTAAGACATTTACTGCAGTTGTTCTTTTTGATACTGGTGCTTCGCATTCATACATATCAAGGGGATTTGTGGATAAATATAAACTACCAACCCAAGCCCTTAGGTCACCCATGCTAGTAACCTCACCCGGAGAAGAGTATATGGCTAGTATATGGTGTGATCGTCTGCCATTAAGGATTGGACACCATGTATTTCCCTCGGACCTAATAGTTATGGAATCACAAGGTTTGGATGTGATATTAGGCATGGATTGGTTATCGAAGTATGGATGGAATATAGATTGCGCCAGTAAGATGATTTTGCTTACCACCCCTGAAGGAAGAAGAATCAAGTATGTATCACGGCATGAGCCGAGAAGAGCACATGTAAATTCCTTATCAGGAGTTGTGCAGGAGGAAGTACTAGTGGCCCGATGTATTTCCAGAAGAGTTGCCAGGCATACCACCAGATAGAGACATTGAGTTCCTAATTGAACTACTGCCAGGCACTAGGCCGATATCCAAGAGACCGTACAGGATGCCAGCCCAAGATTTGGAGGAAATTAAGAAGCAGATTAAGGAGTTGTTGGACAAAGGTTTTATTCGCCCAAGTTCTTCACCTTGGGGATCGCCAGTACTTCTGGTGGAGAAGAAGGATGGAACGTTAAGGATGGTTGTGGATTATCGCGGATTGAATGAAGTAACAATCAAAAACAAGTACCAACTACCAATGATCAATGATCTGTTTGATCGGTTGCAAGGAGCTAAGGTGTTTTTCAAGATCGATTTGCGATCAGGGTACCATTAGTTGAAGTTTCGGGAGCAAGATATACCAAAGACGGCTTTTACCACCAGGTACGGGCTGTATGAGTATACCGTTATGTCATTTGGTCTAACTAACGCCCCAGCCTATTTTATGAACATGATGAACAAGGTTTTATGGAGTTTTTGGATAAGTTCATTGTGGTGTTCATTGATGATATATTGGTCTACTTGAAGAATGAAGAGGAACATAAGGAGCACTTGCGTTTGGTACTCGAGAAGCTCAGAGAACATCAGCTACACGCCAAGTTCAGCAAGTGTGAGTTTTGGCTAAAGGAAGTTGGATTTCTCGGACATGTTATATCCGGAGAAGGTATAGCAGTGGACCCCACTAAAGTTGCCACTGTGACAAACTGGGAAGCACCAACAATAGTTGGAGAGATCAGGAGTTTCCTTGGACTCGCAGGATACTACTAGAGATTCATTGAAAATTTCTCAAAGATTGCGAAGCCTATGATAGAATTGTTGAAAAAGGATACCAAGTTCATTTGGACTGAGGAGTGTGAGGCTAGTTTCCAAGAGTTGAAGAAACGTTTGGTTACCTCACCAGTATTAATTCTGCCAGATCAGACCAAGGATTATGAAGTGTATTGCGATGCTTCACGTCAAGGACTTGGAGCAGTGCTGATGCAGGAGGGAAGAGTTGTTTCGTATGCTTCACGACAGCTTAAGCCTCATGAGATGAAATATGCTACTCATGATTTGGAGTTAGCAGCTGTAGTGCACGCGCTAAAAACATGGAGACACTTCCTCATTGGAAATCATTGTGAGATGTACACGAATCACAAGAGTTTGAAGTACATCTTCACGCAGAAGGAGTTAAATCTCAGGCAGAGGAGATGGTTGGAGCTTATTAAAGATTATGATATGAGATTGCATTATCACCCCGGGAAGGCTAACGTTGTAGCAGACGCGTTGAGCCGTAAGAGCCATGTCAATACACTAATGATGGGAGAAATACCCAAGGAATTAGCGGAGGAATTCTGAGAGATATGTTTGTAAATAGTTCCGAGAGGCTTCGTAGCAACATTGGAGATTCAGTCTACTTTGAAGGATAAAATCAAAGAAGCTCAAAAGACAGATAAGGAAGTTTCTTCCATTAAGGAAAGGATGAGCAAGGGAAAGGCTAAAAGATTTCATGAGGATGAGCATGATACCTTATGGTTTGAGGACCGTGTTTATGTGCCCAATGACCCGGAGATCAGGAAGTTGATTCTGCAAGAGGCACATGATTCACCATATTCGATTCACCCAGGAAATACCAAGATGTACTTGGATTTGAAGGAAACTTTCTGGTGGACCGGAATGAAGAAGGATATTGTAGAGTATGTAGCAGTTTGTGATGTATGTCAGAGGGTGAAGGCAGAACATCAGAAGCCAGCAGGATTGTTACAGCCATTGCCTATACCCGAATGGAAGTGGGATAAACTAGGCATGGATTTCATCACGGGATTGCCCAGGACCCGTTCAGGCTATGACTCGATTTGGGTTGTAGTCGATCGTTTAACGAAGGTAGCTCAATTCATCCCAGTAAAGACTACCTACAGCGGTGCCAAATTGGCTAAGATATATATGACAAGGATTGTATGTTTGCATGGAGTTCCGAGGAGTATTGTATCAGATAGAGGAAGCCAATTCACCTCAAAGTTCTGGAAGCAGTTGCACGAAACTTTGGGAACCAGGCTAGAGTATAGCACAACTTTCCATCCACAGACAGATGGACAGACCGAGAGAGTCAATCAGATGTTGGAGGATATGCTTAGAGCTTGTGTTTTGGATTATGGATCAAGTTGGGATGACAACTTGCCATATGCGGAGTTTTCTTACAACAACAGTTATCAATCCAGTTTGAAAATGGCCCCTTTCGAAGCCTTGTATGGAAGGAGGTGCAGAACCCCGTTGTTGTGGGATGAAGTAGGAGATCTCCAGTTGTTTGGACCGGATTTGATTAAGGAGTCTGAACAGAAAGTAAAGTTAATTCACGATAGGCTCAAGGTAGCCAGTCAAGGCAAAAGAGCTATGCAGATTCGAAATGCAAAGAGACAGAATATGAAGTCGGAGACAGAGTTTATCTTCGAGTATCTCCGCTTCGAGGAGTTAAGCGTTTTGGAGTTAAAGGAAAGTTAGCGCCACGTTTTGTGGGGCCATAGAAAGTTTTGGAACGCATGGGAGAAGTAGCGTACAAGTTGGAATTACCTGAGGGATTCTCAGGAGTTCACGATGTGTTCCATGTTTGGCACTTGAAGAAGTGTCACGCAGAGATGGCTGATACCACTAAGAGATACTGTGCCACTGGAAGCGATTCAGTTGAAAGATGATTTGACGTATGAAGAGAAACCAGTTAAGATTCTAGAATATGCCAGCCGAGTTACCCGCAGTAAGGTTATCAAGTTTTGCAAAGTTCAGTGGAGCCACCACACCGAGGAAGAAGCCACCTGGGAGCGAGAGGAAGATCTGCTCAAGGCCCACCCTCACCTATTTGCTAGCCAACCCGAATCTCGAGGGCGAGATTCATCTTAAGGGGGGTAGGCTTGTAACATCCCAAATTTTCAATTTGGAATGTTATACTTAGATCATCATTGCATATCATATTTTGTTGCATTGTTGGCTCAATCCTAGAAATTCTACGCAACTCAAGGACCCACGGAGAGAGTTGGGGATTTCGTTATTTTCATATTTGAGTTTTCTCAAATTTTCAAAATAGGATCATTTGATTTTATTTATTTTGTCTTCAATTATTTCTTATACCAAAAATTCAGAGAGGGAATAAAATGACTTTCCCAAAATAAAGAAATAATGAAGATTTAATAAAAAATCAAATAAGATTTATTTTGGAGTTTTTCACCTATTTTTTGAATTTAGGAAAAATGCGCGTTTTTAAAAATTTCATTTAGGCCCCAAATAAATGTTCATCTTGTCCGGCTTTATTTTAAAAGACGGGGAAATTTTATTTCGTGAATTTTGGATTCCGTTTAGTATTTCTTTTTATTTTTCTTCCTTGTGGAATTATTTAAAAAAAACGCGAACCGCCTTTTGACCGTGCCCGAGCGGGACTCCGCTCGGGGGCACTTATAAATAGCGCCTCCCCGAGCCCCAGGCCCATCAGCCGCCGCCGCCCCAGCCCACCCTTGCTGCGCCGCCCACGCCCACCAAACCCTAAACCTAATCCGCCGCCGCCGCCGCCGAGATCCGCCATTGCCGCCGCCATTGTCGCCGCCCTTTCTTGTCTCGAGTCGCCGCCGGACCCCACCGCCGCCGCCGCCGACCCCGCCGACCCCACCGCCGAGGTTCGCCACCGCCTCATTTTCCATGCCGCCGGTTTTTCTCAAAAACCGAACGGTTTTCTTCGGTTTTTTCGGTTTATTTTATTAGATCGTTTTTTCGGTTCGGTTAATTAGGAGCGTTCGCTCGTTCGTTCGTTTTAACTAACGTGTTCGTCAGATTAATTTAGTTGACAAACGTTCGTTCGTTGACCCGTTCTTCGTTTTTCTTTTTCTCGGATTTAATCCGCGATTTTTCGATCG
>CM038146.1:200083414-200350567 GCA_021437245.1 Aegilops speltoides | reverse complement strand
AAGCCCATTTGTCCACCTGAAACTTCTTTTTTTGCTTTTCAACATGTCCGTCTCTTGCAGTAAAAATTAAGCCTCATGGACAATAGTAACCTCGTATTCAACAGGAAGAATGTGAAAAAGCTTCTGTTTGACTAGTTGGATGCATATCGTTCCATCGTTATTGTCCTCAAATGAATGTCATGAGAACTAAGAAAATCCTGGTTCTTATTATGCCACAGATTGGTAATATGTTTTTCTCCATGTGGTTTTGCCTAAGTAGACATGAAGATTGAAAACAATTAAGGTCTGAAAAAAGAGTATATCGAAAGAACGACAGATGAACAGTTAATTCTAGTACAATATGTACGGGCTTTCAATGTGCATGAAATCATCACCTCTATATATAAATTCTCTAGAGACCGAAAGCATCACAGCAAGCCATTAATTATGACAGATCAAAACTAAACATTCTGATATATGATCTTGATAGAATCCATCAGCATTGATAGGCTATCAATGGACGAACTCTTCATTGAGCATATAACATAATATTAGTACCCAAAGTCTACTCCAAGATGATATAACACTTCTGCGCACAAATGAAAAGGTGTTCCACATGATCTCCTAAGGTTCCTATAATCCCCAGATACTTGAAAAGGCTATCTCTACTATAGTCAGTCTACCAATTTCCATTATCATGGTCAAGTAACCTCCAAGGTCAAGTTTATATCAACTCCGACAATTAATCCAAATCTCCTAGTTTATTGTCCACTGAGAAACATGGTATCACGATCAAGATTATCAGCCTAATCCCAATTTACTCCGAACCATGTAGACATACTCAGCATCTATATTCAACTAGAATCACCTACTAAAATCCAAATCTTTTGTCCAACGAGAAATCCTACATGTTCCCCCAAGTCATTTACGTAATATCAACTATCTCCTATCAATATCCCCTGGCTAAGTCAAATCCTTATACTTCCAAGAATTCCGGCTTGCGAACACAATTATCCCACTAAATCCAATTTACTCAGGGGTAATGAAAGCTATGCTAATCTATACTCATGATCCCACCAAGTTCATCTACCAACATCAAAGCCTCATAATCCACCAAATAGTCTCATATAATTCCTCAAGTCATTGATATAAACTCATCAAATCATTTGTCCTCTGTTCCTATATCCTTGAATTGGTCTTCACTATGGCATCATCAGTTTTGGTGCTATCTTAGGATGATAATGCGCTCGTTCACTATGTCCACTAGTTCCCTAATGAACCCAGTGATAAGCAAGGTGACAGGGCTTAACAGGTTCTCTTGCAATATTATGGTTTAAGCACACGGTTAAGGACTGGGGTATCTCATGCAGTCTCGAAGGGTCTAGGAATGGGTTTCTGGTCTAGAGGGTTAAACATAACTCTACGGGGTTTCACTTGGTCGAGGGGCTGCAACAAAAAGTCTTCATTGCTAGTTGGTTGCTGAAGCAGATTTCTTGGTGCATTCTGTCTTGCTGGTCTTCAGTTGAGGAGAGAGAGACGAGAGGAAAGGTAGCATAGAGGAGGTGGGATGCCTATAGGGGGTTCTATAGTGCAGGTGCAAACAAACAAGTGCCGAAAAGGCCAAACACAAACAACAAAATAAGGCAGGTGATATAGTCGCGTACTTGTTGCCTAGGGCAAAAGGGGCGACTGATATCAAAACACAAACAAATAAATGCAAGCAACACACAATCATGGCTCTATTCGAACCATCAAACGGACTCGACTGCGCATAGGGGGTACACGACTCATCCTACCCTAGGGGTTCTCGGACTCAGTAGTCGTGCCTTGTGCCTCATGCAGTCTTCTAAGTTTTCCTCAGGTGTCGCTATGTCTCATGTAGTTGTTTGATGAAACGATCCCGGTTGAGCTTGAAGAGTCTTCATCAACTTCTTGTCTGTTGAAGTGATGGGGTGAAGGTGGCTTCTCATAGCAGGCATTGACTCGGTCTTCTGTTGTCTTCTTAATCATGAAGATCACTTTTGCCTTTTTAAGGTGTTGGTGGTTCCAGGTGGCACTCCTTTATGCAATAACATTAACAAGGCATAATAGAGGCCCAATCTGTTGGACACATTGTTAACAATATCGTTACCGAGAGAGGGGGATGAAGAGAACCGTTTTCCTGCTCACTATAATGAGGCGGACCAAATGGCTAGGTTCTCATCCACCGGTGGTCGCCGATACAACAATGGTAAGGACATGGTTGCTCTATTAGCGATGTATATCATGATCTTGCATATCCTATGCCCTGATCGTCGTAGGCTAAGGTTGTATCATCTTGGGGCAGTGTCAAGGGTGTCACCATCTCCTGGGTCTTCAGGTCCTCATCCCTCGAGGATGTATCTTCTGTTGGTATCGTCTTGTTGTGATGTCGCCAATCTTGTATTCAGGAGATGTGGGTGAATATCAGGCAAGGCATCTTCCTTCTAGATTATCCGCGAGGATTACAAGGAATCCAGAGGCCAGGGGCATAAGGGTTCTAGCGACCAAAGGTTTGAAGGGGAAGAGATCAATAAGGAAAGTATACCTTAGTTTTCGAAAAACTGAGAAGGGAAGAGAAGTATAGATAGTTTTGAAAACTAGTAGTATTTTTGGAAATAGTCTTTCCCTAACTAACGACCATGCTAACTAAGGCTTCCTACAGTCAGGATGGCACTGATACCAGCTTTGTGGGGACCCCGACTCATAAGTCGTGATCACCGAATGCACGTGTACAGTGATCCCAGAGATCAATGCTCACTGAACACATAGAAGCTGAATAACAAGAGTCTTACATCCATACATACCGTATTACACAAGTAGGACCATTATGGTTGAGTCTTGAGTATAAGATCGCAGCGGAAATCTTCATTGATAACTTGGACCCATGCCATCTGCCTTAACCCTACAGGCATTCTGACTGGGAAGCGTCCTAGCTCGCATGTTCGTCATCGAAGTATTCTTCATCATATCCTGTTCTTTCAAGCCTGGCCAATAAAATAACCAGTGGCAAGCCAATGAGTACTTTGAATGTACTCGCAAGCAACCCATGTTTTGGTTCAAGATACAACAAAGCATGATATAGGTAAACTTTTGCAGAAAGCTAGTTTTGAGTGCAATGACATGTTCAACATCTTTGTAAGGCATGCATCAAGAGAGTTCAAGTAACCATGAGGACAGGTTGCAGATATCAACATAAATAGAGTGGGCACTAACCCATCTAACATAAATAGAGTGGGCACCAACCCATCTAACATAAATAGAGTGGGCACCAACCCATCTCAATCATGTCAAGTCTCTTGACTTGACCCATGTCATTTTATCAACACACACACACTTGGTTTGTAAACAAGTGGACATAGCCCAAGAGCGGTTACCCAACTGTCCTTGACCGTGGACACGGCTATTCGAATAGTTTTACACTCTGTAGAGGTTGCACACTTTACCCACAAGATCCGGGGAACTTCCATGTCATCCACGACCCGCGATACCTTAAGTACCCGGGGTAAGCACCCGATCACTACCTTTCCCTAGACGACACTAACATGGAGTCCACTCGATTGGCAGTAACCCCCGTTCCCAACATTTCACATAACACTTTCTTGGAGCCTCGCTCCCATACTTATCACATACCACTGGCACGGGGTACCAACGGTGTGTCCGGTGCCCCATAAAAATGGTCATGGCCGCCCTACCTGGCACGACCCCGTCCCCAGAGAGAGCACCAACTCTCCCCCGTCACTAGTAATGCGGGCTCCAAGCTAGTATCGGTCTTGGTACTCAATAATGCCCTTTCCCATATAAGGGTAGAGTGGTTGCGCATGTAAAGTTGGAATAGCGGTCGCAACTCCGACCAATCCGTTTTGAAAACAACACACACTTTCCTTGGTACACCACTTCGTCATCAAGTGGTTACCCATCTCATCATCTCCCTCGGGCATAAGTGGCTCCCGACGGGGTTTTCGAAAAGTCCTTTGAAAAAAATACTTTGCCTCCTTCATCATGCACATACCCGTCCCTTTTGCGTAGCGTCTACCTTAGCATCCTATCTACTCCCACCGGCATAACCCTCATAAGAAGGTAGGGCCATGCACAATGCAAGTGTCAACGAGGAAGTAACCGAGGCAACCAACCCACGTGGTTCACCATCTCATCATGATTCCGAAGCAACAACAATAAAGAGCTATATGACATGGATGAAAAGGGTTTCATAAACATGGTCAAAGGGCTGCTTGCCTGTTGTAACGAAATCTTCGAGGTCTTCAAATATCCCTGGTCCAACTCCGAGCATTCCGTCTACTCCGTCAACTATCGTCGAAAGCAAGCATAATAAGCAACACAACAAGGCAGGAAATAAAAGTGCTCTAAAAATATGAGTTGGACTTTTCTAGGATACCTCTGGTCATATGAGGGATGACCAAAGTGGTTTCATTGGGATTTGATGAATGGATATCCTTGAACATTTTAATATGGTGGAATCAAGGGGTTTATGGATTTGCAAGAAGTGTACCGGAACATATTTTTGAAAAATGAGCAAAGGCACCCATTTAACAAAGGGTGATTTTAGAAGCATCTAGGAATTGGTTTCACTGGATTTGGAGTTGAGATGATTTACCTATGAATTTGCAAAGTTGGCTATAAACATAGAAATAGACCATTAGTTGAGGTGACACAGAAAGTATTAGTAAAAATGTTCAAAAACTAAGTTTTGAACTTAGATGCACCTAGGAATTTGAATCATGGCATTTGGATCAATATTGAGCTCTCTGTGATTTTCTAAAGTTTATCACAGAATTAAGAAAATTGGGATTTGATAATTGTCTGTGAAGAAAACCTTTATGGAAAAACGTGCAAATTGCACCATGTGATAGATCAGGAATATATGAACTTATAGAAATTAGAATCATCAAATTTGGACTTAGAATAAATAATCTATGGATTTTACAATCTCACTGGAAAAGAATAAAAAGAAATATAAGGCATTACCATTATCCTGCGCACCAGAGTAAGGATAGCAGATTCTGACCCAGTAACAGGCTGCTGGTGTCGGCGAAGTCGGCGTATTCGGTCAGGCGCCTTCGCTGGGAAGCGGGAAGTGGCTGGTACCCTTCCACTTAAACGGGAGGGGCCCGCTGGCTGGTCACCGACCAGGGGTCCACCAGCAGGTCGTCGCCTCCTCCTCCGCCCATGACAGAGGAGGCAGAGGAGGTGGGGCCGAGCGCTTGCCGGCGCCCGTTCCGGTGGCTCCGGCCACCTCCGGCGACCGCCCGGAGTCCGGCGAGCTCAGGAGGATGGGCCGCATCCACCTGGGGACCCAGTTTCTGCCGAGGAGCGCCAGAGCGAGCGAGGCCTCGGCCGCGGCAGGAACAGGCGATGGCGGGGTTCGGCACGGCGAGGAAGGCACGAGGAGGAGGGGATGGAGCACGGGGCGAGTTGGTGGTGGTGATGAGGGGGTGCGGGAGTGTTCATGGGGAAGAAAGAGGGGTTGTGGTGCCCGAATCCGAGCGGCGGTCCGCGGCGGCACTCCGGCCATGGAGAGGGCAGGAGAGCACTAGAGGGAGGGGGAGGCTGTCCAGGAGGTGCACGGGAGAGATAGGGGTCCAAAAGAGGAGAGGAGAGCTCGGGGGAAGGCTCTATATAGGGGGGCACCGGTGCACCATGGGCAGCGTCCATGGATGTGCTCGGGTGAGCTCGTGGAGGGATAAGGAGGGAGAGGGAGGAAAGGGCCGACAGTGTTGCGTGTTGTGGACGCCGAGGCGGCCTCGGGGGACACGATTCCGGCGCCCAAGGTCGATGGGAGGCCTTGGAATGGGCGTGCTACAGTGCCGGAGAGCACTGTGGCATGCTCCAGAGCGCGAGCTCTACACGCCACGGCAATGTTTATGTGCCAGGGGCGTGTCCACTAGTGTCTGGGGCTTTGTGGGGTGAGTAAACAAAGGGGAGGTGGCCTTGGATGCCCTGGTGAACCAGTAGGAGAGGAGAGAGGTTGAGGGAGAGAGAGAAAAGGGCTGTCCAGAGAGGGAAAGTGGGGTTTTACCCCTCCAATAATTGAGCTATGGATTTGCCATTGCTACTGGGCGTGCAAGGGGACTAGGAGGGGCTGTGGTAAAAAGTTGACCTCATGGAGAACACGGAAAGAGGTGAAAACATCAACTTTTAAAAATTACCAGAAGGTGTTTGATGTTGGTTTGGGCAAGAAGATGATTTCCATTTGTCATGAGGCTCCACAGGGTGAAATGACACACATTATTAGGGCCTTCCACCAATTTGGGGTTCATTTGGGGCAAGTTGACAATGCAACTTTGGTAAACCCTAGAAATCAACAGAAATGGGCTTTCCAAGATTTAGCCATGCAAATCTATTCTCCTTGATGCACCACTTGGTGTAGTGTCATCATTAGAGTCTCTGAACATGTCCACAAAAGTTGAGATCAAAAGGAGAATGTTTCCAATGTAGAGTTGTCCAAATTTGGTTCTGGACAGGAATGGTTTTGGGGCACTTTGATCAAGTTAACTTGTTCTCCAACTTGTGCCATTTGGTCTAGATGAATTATTAGACCATTTGAGCATGTTCACAAGGTTTGAGAACATTTGGACATGTTTGGCAATGTAAAGTTGCTCAAACTTCAAAATGGACAGAAGTGGTATTGAGGGGATTTGGTGATGTTATCTTGTTCTCCAAGACATGAGACTTGGCAAGATCACCAAATATGTCATCTGTGACATGATAGAATTTTCTTGGAATTTTTGGAGAATATTTCCCTTGTAAATATTTCAAAAGCTTGAAATATCCAGAAAGGGTTTTTGAGGGATTTGTCCAATATTATGAACATGACCATGTGTTGAAACTCATGTATATGGACAATATATGTCCTATGAGTTTCCCTAAATTTTGTCAAATATTTTTGAACCAATAAAATAATTTTTCCCTATTAAAGACCATTTCTGGCCTTAAGAAAAAGCTTTTAAATAAAATAGGAAAATAACTTTCAAAATTATATTTTTGTGGTTTCTGCGTATCCTATATCTAATAGGAGTCAAATATATTTTTAGAAAGATTTTTACTCCCTTTAATTAAGTACTTGCAGTGCAAACCTCAATTCAGGGGTTTTTGAAAAACTAATTTTTTTGAAAATTCTATTTGGCCAATTTACTTTTTCAAGAAATTATTTTTATGTCCTATACACATGGCATGATCATTGGGAAAGGTTTTTGGATCAAGGAGAAGGAGTATAAGAGTTGGAGAATTTATTTGATTTTTAGAGCACTTGCAAACAGCAAACAAACATTCAATCAAAGCAAAGACAAAACACTCAAAAGTTTTTGTCAAAACACATTTTATCATGATTTATTAGCTTAAGTGTTGTGGCATGAAAATCAGGGTGTGACACCCATACTCTGCATATGACACTAGTCTATGTTACTACTCCCTCCTTTCCGGTTTATACAGATGTTGAGAATAACATAGTAATATGTTACAGTATAAGTTACTCCCCAATATGACCAGCCTTGGCCTCTCCCAGTGCTCCACCATGTGTAGCTGCTACGCCTGCCACATAGGATAAAATATGATGTGGAAAGTTAATTAAGAAGATAGAGACTAGTTTGGTGACCGCAGGAAGAAACGGTGGAAAGACAGTTTTGAGTCTATAACTAATTAAATGAAGCAAGCTTAGCAACAATAAACTAAGCACCTATGCATTGAAGACTTGAGTTACTAAGCCATTTAATACACTTAGCACCACATCTAATCACTTAGCACCTAGCACCCCCTTGACCGTGGACCTTGACGGTGTACGTCACCTTGTGTCTCATAATTTTCCTCATCATCATCTGAGTCCTAGAAGATCTCACCCACATCATCATTAGGCATGCATCCGCCTTGATAGACAACATGCGCAGAAGGAGTAGAGGCGAATCGGGACGCACCACGTTGTGGGCACTCTATACGTGCTCGTGCGTGTGTAGCGTGTGTGTTTTTCCATCGGTGCTAGCTCTAAGGCTGAGGCTGCGGTCGTCTTCGTCTCCAACTAGTCATTGAGCAACGACGGCAAAGAGGTGCTACAAGAGATGCGTAGGCGCTGTTGTGTGCGAGGTTCGCCGTAGCACAACGAACCAGACGTCACCGTAGATGGCGCACGCCTCCATGCAGTCTAGTGTGTGCGCAGGCATGTGTTATTCACGTGCATTCTGCGGCCGAGTGTGTGTGCATGCACGTGTTGTGTACGTGTGTTGTGTACTCCATGTTGTGCGCGTATGTGCATGAGTTGGATCGGATGGAGTTAGTGCGTTGGCGTGTGTACATGCGTGCTGCATGCGTCCTGTACATGTGTGGCTTGTTGCGTGGTTATCAATATAAACTATAAAACATTTCAACTTAGCATCTTGATGTATCGTTTCTAGTTTTTAGCGAATAGTTCATGTTCTTTTATTTGTTTATAGGTGGGCAGGCGGCAAAAAACAGGGGAAAACGCGCAAGGTTCCTTGCAGACGCTCCACCGCGAGGTTCCTTGCTCCTTCTCGGTCGTCGGGAATCTATGTTCTTCAACTCTTTTCTTTTACGTGAGCTTTGTTCATCCTTTTCCCAACACGCGAGACATTGATACGTCTCCAATGTATCTATAATTTATGAAGCATTCATGCTATTTTATTGTCTGTTTTGAATGATTACGGCTTTATTATACACTTTTATATTACTTTTGGAACTAACCTACTAACCGGAGGCCCAGCCCATATTGCTGTTTTATTGCCTGTTTCAGTATTTCAAAGAAAAGGAATATCAAACGGAGTCCAAATGGAATGAAACCTTCGGCAGCGTGCTTTTTGGAACGAACGTGATCCAGGAAACTTGGAGTGCAAGCTGGGAAGCATCGAGGAAGCCACAAGATAGGGGGCCCCCACCCCACCGGGCACGCCCTCCACTCTTGTGGGCCCCTCGGGGCTCCCCCGACCGACTTCTTTCGCCTATATAAGTCTACATACCCTAAAAACATCAAAGACGAAGATAGATTGAGAGTTCCGCCACCGCAAGCCTCTGTAGCCACCAAAAACCTCTCAGGAGCCCGTTCCGGCACCCTGCCGGAGGGGCAATCCTTCACCGGTGGCCATCTTCATCATCCCGGCGCTATCCAGGATGAGGAGGGAGTAGTTCACCCTCGGGGCTGAGGGTATGTACCAGTAGCTATGTGTTTGATCTCTCTCTCTCTCTCGTGTTCTCTCTATGGCATGATCTTGATGTATCGCGAGCTTTGCTATTATAGTTGGATCTTATGATGCTTCTCCCCCTCTACTCTCTTGTGATGAATTGAGTTTTCCTCTTGAAGTTATCTTGTCGGATTGAGTCTTTAAGGATTTGAGAACACTTGATGTATTTCTTGCCATGCTTATCTGTGGTGACAATGGGATATTATGTGCCACTTGATGTATGTTTTGGTGATCAACTTGCGGGTTCCGCCCATAAACCTATGCACAGGGGTTGGCACACGTTTTCGTCTTGACTCTCCGGTAGAAACTTTAGGGCACTCTTTGAAGTACTTTGTGTTGTTTTAATAGATGAATCTGAGATTGTGTGATGCATATGCTATAATCATACCCACGGATACATGAGGTGACAATGGTGTATCTAGGTGACATTAGGGTTTAGGTTGATTTGTGTCTTAAGGTGTTATTCTAGTACGAACTCTTGAATAGATTGATCCGAAAGAATAACTTTGAGGTGGTTTCGTACCCTACCATAATCTCTTCGTTTGTTCTCCGCTATTAGTGGCTTTGGAGTGAGTCTTTGTTGCCTGTTGAGGGATTGTTATATGATCTATCTATGTTATTATTGTTGAGAGAACTTGCACTAGTGAAAGTATGAACCCTATGCCTTGTTTCCTAGCATTGCAATACCGTTTACGCTCACTTTTATCATTAGTTACCTTGCTGTTTTTATATTTTCAGATTACAAAAACCTATATCTACCATCCATATTGCACTTGTATCACCATCTCTTCGCCGAACTAATGCACCTATACAATTTACCATTGTATTGGGTGTGTTGGGGACACACGAGTCTCTTTTTTTATTTGGTTGCAAGGTTGCTTGAGAGAGACCATCTTCATCCTACGCCTCCCGTGGATTGATAAACATTAGGTCATCCACTTGAGGGAAATTTGCTACTGTCCTACAAACCTGTGCACTTGCAGGCCCAACAACGTCTACAAGAAGAAGGTTGTGTAGTAGACATCAAGCCCTTTTCTGGCGCCGTTGCCGGGGAGGTGAGTGCTTGAAGGTATATCTTTAGATCTTCCAATCGAATCTTTTTGTTTCTTGTTTTATCACTAGTTTGTTTTATAAAAGAAAACTACAAAAAATTGGAATTGAGTTTGTCTCATACGCTTCATCTTTTTGATATCTTTCGTGAGATTGATGGAAAGGAAAATTGTGCTCAAGTGCTAGAATAAGAATGCATTAGAATGTTTGGTACTAGATCTTTGTACGATGAGCATGATTGCAATGTTGTTAGTATAAATTCCTTGAATATCCATGATGGTAATGATATGCAAAGCCACAAGCTTGAGGAAGCTTTGTTTGATGAATATGATATTTTTCGTCCCCCCAAGTTTTAATGAGCATATTTATTATGATGAAAGCATGCCTCCTATTTATGATGATTATATTGATGAAAGTGCATTTGGAGAGGTCATGACTTTATTTAGTGATGAATCCACTATTTCAGAAGAGGTTCCAATTGATTATGAGAACAAAGTTGCTATCTATGATGATTATTGTGATGACTTGTATGCTATTAAGAATAATGATAACCGTGAAACTTGTCATCATGATTTTAGTTTTCAATTGGATTATGCCTCACATGATAATTATTTTGTTGATTTTGCTCCCACTACTATTCATGAGAAGAAATTTGCTTATGTGGAGAGTAGTAAATTTTCTATGCTTGTAAAACATGAAAAGAATGCTTTAGGTGCTGGATATATTGTTGAATTCATTCATGATGCTACTGAAAATTATTATGAGGGAGGAATATATGAATGTAAGAATTGCAATAATGTCAAGTTTCATCAATAATGTCAACTTATGAGGGAGGAAAATTTTGAAGCTATGCTTGTTTTACCTTCCTATGCTAGTTGATTATTGTTCCCATAAGTTGTTTGCTCACAAAATCCCTATGCATAGGAAGTGGGTTAGGCTTAAATGTGCTAGTCATATGCTTCATGATGCTCCCAATATGTCTCAATTCTTATCTTTTATGTGAGCATCATTGTCATCATCATGCCTAGCTAGAAAGGCATTAAAGAAAAGTGCTTGTTGGGAGACAACCCAATATTCACCCTTACTGTTTTTGTGTGTTCACATGATTATGCTACTGTAGTAATCATGTTTTATAGCTTTTATTTCAATAAAGTGCCAAGTAAGACCTTTAGGATAGGTTACGGTGATAGTTGTGTTGATCCTACTGAGAATCAGAAACTTTTACACCCAGTAAATTAGTTTTCTTAATTCCCAGATACGTGCTTATAATCTGATTCTTTTTGATCTGGATTTGTATGCAAATTGCTTAGGACTTCCTAATTTTGTAGGATTTTTGGACTTCCAGAAGTATACGTTTGATACAGATTACTACAGACTGTTGTATTTTTGACAGATTCTGTTTTCATTGTGTTGTTTGCTAATTTTGATGAGTCTATGAGTAGTATCGGAGTGTATGAACCATAGAAAAGTTAGAATACAGTAGATATTACACCAATATGAATTTAGAATGAGTTCATTACAGTAACTAAGTGGTGGTTTTATTTTCTTATACTAACGGAGCTTACGAGTTCTCTGTTGAGTTTTGTGTTGTGAAGTTTTCAAGTTTTGGGTAAAGATTCGATGGACTATGGAATAAGGAGTGGCAAGAGCCTAAGCTTGGGATGCCCAAGGCACCCCAAGGTAATATTCAAGGACAACCAAGAGCCTAAGCTTGGGGATGCCCCGGAAGGCATCCCCTCTTTCGTCTTCGTTCATCGGTAACTTTACTTGGAGCTATATTTTTATTCACCACATGATATGTGTTTTGCTTGGAGCGTCATTTTATTTTCTTAGTATTAGCTTGCTTTTATTTAGAATAATGTTTTACATCTTTAGTTTCAATAAAAATGTCAAGGATAGCCTTTACCATGCTTATTTTGCTAGTTTACATGTTGCTGTTTGAAACAGAAAGTTTACCGCTGCTGCAAAAATTCCCTAGAAAAGTCAGACCATGATATAAGGTTGAAACTTTTTGCATAATGAGCTATGATAAGTCTTCTACAGCGTAGTATTTTTCACATAATTTTTGGAGTTAAGGAAGTATTGATACTCTTGCATTCTTTACAGACTGTACTGTTTTGGCAGATTGCTGTTATGTTTGCATTGTTTGCATATGTTTGCTTTTTTAATTATTCTATTTGAGGATAGGAGTATTAAATATGCAGAGGCATTTAGTATGCAATGTTGAGTAATAATTTTAGTGATTTGTTATAGTAGAAATTGATAAGGTTTTGCATTGGTTTATACTAACCTATCTCACGAGTTCTTGTTGAGTTTGGTGTGAATGAAGCTTTTGATAAAAAGAGAGACCATGATATGAGAGGAATTAAGGAGACACACAAGTTCAAACTTGGGGATGCCCCGGTAGGCATCCCACCTTTCTTCTTCAACAACTATTGGTTAGTATCGGTTGAACCTAAGTTTTTGCTTCTTCACATGAGTTGTGCTATCCTTGCAATGTCATTTTATTTTGTTTTTCTTGCTGAATACAATGCCAAGATCTGAAATTCTTTAATGAGAGAGAGAGTCATCATATCGCTACATAATTATTTAGCTACTCATTGATCTTCACTTATATCTTTTTGGAGTAGTTTGTCATTTACTCGTGTGCTTCACTTATATCCTATGAGTAAATGTTTGAATGAGTTAATTGTCATAAATCTGAAATTATATATGTCTCTTTTGCTTATCCCATGGGGAGCAATGACTTCACATCTAACAAGTATAGGTTAGCAAGCATTATTTGAACAATTCATGAAAGAATATTGAAGGAAGAGAGATTCCACATATAATTATACTATCTTAGACATCTTTTATTATTGTGAGCACTCATTAAATATGACATGCTAAAGAGTTGATGTTGGACAAGGAAGACAACGTAATGGGTTATGTTTTCTCACATCTTAGTTAAAGTATATTTTCATGGATCATTCAAACATGTTGAGCTTGCCTTTCCCCCTCATGCTAGCCAAATTCCTTGCACCAAGTAAGAGATATTACTTGTGCTTCCAAATATCCTTAAACCCAATTTTTGCCATGAGTGTCCACTATACCTACCTATATGCGGTATTTACCTGCCGTTCCAAGTAAATTTGCATGTGCCAAACTCCAAACCTTCAAATAATAATCTGTTTTGAATGCCCAAATCGCTCATGTAGCGACTAGGGGCTGTCAGTATCTTCCATGCTATGTGGGTTATTCTCAAGATGAGTGGACTCCGCTCATCATGCACGAGAAAAATGGCTAGTAACCGGGATGCCCAGTCCCATGATCAAAAGATCAAAATCAAATCAAAAATAATTACAAACAAAACTCCCCCAGGTTTGATGTTAGTTGGAGGCACCCGTTGTTTCGGGCAAGCCATGGATTGATGATTGTTGGTGGAGGGGGAGTAAAAACTTTTAACATTCTGTTTGGGAACCGCCTATAATGTATGTAGTATGGAAGATATTGGGAACTCTTGGTTGTTATGTTGACAATAAGATCATACCTCTCAAAATTATTTATCTTTATTTCAAAATTGATCTCTGGCACCTCTGCAAATCCCTGCTTCCCTCTGCGAAGGGCCTATCTTTAATTTTATGCAAGAGTCAAGGTGATCTTCACCTTTCCCTTTTTCATTTTATCCTTTGGCAAGCACCTCGTGTTGGAAATATCCTGATATATATATATATATATCCAATTGGATGTAAGTTATCATGAACTATTATTGTTGACATCATCCAAAGGTTAATACGTTGGGAGGCAACACTATAAGCCCCTATCTTTCTCAGTGTCCGATTAAAACTCCATAACCATTAGTATTGCGTGAGTGTTAGCAATTGTAGAAGACTATATGATAGTTGAGTATGTGGAGCTTGCTAAATCAAAGCTCTGACATAGACCCTTCCTGAAAATAAGATGAATTGTAATTGTTTGATGACTAAGAATGAAGTTTGCTAGTTTATGTTCTATGCTTTCAACATGTGAATTGCTTGTTACTTGTTCGTGGGAAGTTTTATGAGATGAACTACTGTTATGACATATAATCATGCTAGAAAAGGTGATCAAAATTATCATTGATGAAACTTGTGCACCTTCTAGCATTCACACTTAATAAATTCCTTCTTTTATCATTTACCTACTCGAGGACGAGCAGTAATTAAGCTTGGGGATGTTGATACGCCTCCAACGTATCTATAATTTATGAAGCATTCATGCTATTTTATTATCTGTTTTGAATGATTACGGGTTTTATTATACACTTTTGTATTACTTTTGGAACTAACCTACTAACCGGAGGCCCAGCCCATATTGCTGTTTTATTGCCTATTTCAGTATTTCGAAGAAAAGGAATATCAAACAGAGTCCAAACGGAATGAAACCTTCAGCAGCGTGATTTTTAGAACAAACATGATCCAGGAAACTTGGAGTGCAAGCCGGGGAAGCATCGAGGAAGCCACAAGATAGAGGGGCGCGCCCACCCCCCTGGGCGCGCCCTCCACTCTTGTGGGCCCCTCGAGACTCCCCCGACCTACTTCGTTTTCCTATATAAGTCCACATACCCTAAAAACATCGAAGAAGAAGATAGATCAGGAGTTACGCCGCCGCAAGCCTCTGTAGCCACCAAAAACTTCTCGGGAGCCCGTGCCGGCACCCTGCCGGAGCGGGGATCCCTCACCGGTGGCGATCTTCATCATCCCGGCGCTATCCATGACGAGGATGGAGTAGTTCACCCTCGGGGCTGAGGGTATGTACGAGTAGCTATGTGTTTGATCTCTCTCTCTTGTGTTCTCTCTATGGCACGAGCTTGATGTATCGCAAGCTTTGCTATTATAGTTGGATCTTATCATGCTTTTCCCCCTCTACTCTCTTATGATGAATTGAGTTTTCCTCTTGAAGTTATCTTGTCGGATTGAGTCTTTAAGGATTTGAGAACGCTTGATGTATGTCGTGTCGTGCTTATCTGTGGTGACAATGGGATATCACGTGCCACTTGATGTATGTTTTGGCGATCAACTTGTGGGTTCCGCCCATGAACCTATGCATAGGGGTTGGCACACGTTTTGGTCTTGACTCTCTGGTAGAAACTTTTGGGCACTCTTTGAAGTACTTTTGTGTTGGTTGAATAGATGAATCTGAGATTGTGTGATGCATATCGTATAATCATACCCACAGATACTTGAGGTGACAATGGAGTATCTAGGTGACATTAAGGTTTTGGTTGATTTATGTCTTAAGGTGTTATTCTAGTATGAACTCTTGAATAGATTGGTCCGAAAGAATAACTTTGAGGTGGTTCGTACCCTACCATAATCTCTTCGTTTGTTCTTCTCTATTAGTGGCTTTTTAGTGACTCTTTGTTGCATGTTGAGGGATTGTTATATGATCTATCTATGTTACTATTGTTGAGAGAACTTGCACTAGTGAAAGTATGAACCCTATGCCTTGTTTCCTAGCATTGCAATACCGTTTACGCTCACTTTTATCATTATTTACCTTGCTGTTTTTATATTTTCAGATTACAAAAACCTATATCTACCATCCATATTGCACTTGTATCACCATCTCTTCGCCGAACTAGTGCACCTATACAATTTACCATTGTATTGGGTGTGTTGGGGACACAAGAGACTCTTTGTTATTTGGTTGCAGGGTTGCTTGAGGGAGACCATCTTCATCCTACGCCTCCCACGGATTGATAAACCTTAGGTCATCCACTTGAGGGAAATTTGCTACTGTCCTACAAACCTGTGCACTTGCAGGCCCAACAACATCTACAAGAAGAAGGTTGTGTAGTATACATCTGACATCTAGCATCAAGGTGCATGTGTCATGCAAGAAAATGGAGATAATCAGATAAGCAGTGAGTAAGTGAGTCGTGCACTTCGATGTTACCTACTACGCAATATTTTTTTCTCCTCGATGGCGCGTTAATAGTGCATGTACTCAACAACGGAGCACGGGATGGTAGCCATGACATGGTCAGCCCTTTTTTGGAGAGACTACGTACTAAATAACTTTGATGTGTTCCGTCAACTTGCAGAATGGCGAGAAGCTTGATTATTCCTTCTCCCTCGCCAACACGTTTGTGGTGGCTCGCAGCACGAGGAGAAACTTTTTCTTACAAGCGGTGGACGTGCAACAGTTCATTTGTTGGTGTCAGATTGCCAGAAGTACTACTGTAGAACCATCGACTTCTGGAAGAGGTGAAGAGTCAAGTGCAATGTCACCTACTAACCTTAGGCTAGGCGTAGTGGGAGTAAAATAAGTAGGGGTACCTCCTTTTTATTCTAGAAACAACCACACGCGAATATCGAGGTGTTGTTTACGGAGAACAAATTTCCTGGAGTCTGTGCTCAGCCCTCCTCTATCTCTCTTCTCAGCCAGCCAGCGGATGCGCGGAGCCCATCGTGTGTTCTCTCATATGTGGTCCCACATGTCAATGAAAACGCAAGAGGACCCACTGAACCTGCACATCTTTGACCTCGACATGCTGGTGATGAAAAACAAATCCAATAAAGTTCTTTGGTGGCCACTTTTGGAGTTACTCAAGAGTAGTAAGATTCTAGTTACAGTTTAACCCAGTAAGATTCTATTTACAGTTTAACGTGGCTTCAACTACCACTCTATTTTCTTGCATGACACAACCTGGATGCTGGATGTCCCACGTGTCGGCAAAAGGAGGAAGAACCCAACCAAATCTTCGGTTGTGCTCTCAGATTAGACTAGTTGTGCTGACTTAAAATTTTATTGTGTAGAATGGATGCAAGTTTTGGTATTGGGAAGAAGAGTACATCGATATATTGATAGAGCGCAATTTAGTAGATGTTCTAGCACTTTTAGCTAGCATAGAGGCTAGAGATTAGACTAGTGCACTTGTTGATAGAATAGAGGCTAGACATGAGACTAGATGCGAGGAAGCAATGTCTACTTCTTTACACTCGAAGAAGAAAGAAGCACGCAAGATCGAGCCTCCGCAGATCAACAACGAATGCATCGAGAAGGCACTAATCCAACTTACATGAGCAGTTATGGAAGTTGGATATCTTCTAAAATGTATTCTTGTGGTTCTTGTTTTCTTTGGTCTTGCTTTTGTAGTCAAAATTTTGGTGATGTATTTCCATGTACCAAAAAATCAATGATGAAAAAAGATATGTGTTTGCAAAGAAAAATGTACATGGCCGGGATGCGTCCACACGTTCGGCGCACGGCCACCACATCCGAGAAATGGCTCAGTCACGACCCCATTGCCCTACCCAAACAGACAAAATCTGGGTAAAACGGAGATCCGTTTGGGGTCATGCGTTGGAGTTGGCCTTACAAGTTGGACCGCTGTTGAGGAAACCGACTATCGGCAAACCCCCAACTCGCCCGCCGCGCGATAGCTGAGTTAGTGAAACGACGAGGTTGAAGAGATTGCTCTAGCATGGACTCCAAGAAATATTGTGTCAGATGGAAGTCGTGCTTGGTGGCGTGTGTCGTTCTCCTGGACGCGAATGCTTGTTCAGGCCCATGCCACCCTACTACTCCTACTACTTATATAGTACTAGTAGTATCGAGGACTCGAGGTGCTGGTTACGTACAGCGAACACATAAACATATGGCTACAGTAAAAACACCCGCCCAATGCGCGAAGCATGTGAAGCTAGTACAAATAGTGTACTACTATTGTTGATTGACCACATCCGATAACCTTTTGCAATGCACGTACAATTATGTATTCGGAAAAATATTTTTTTGCCTCGTCGTAGCACTCACTCAGAGAAGCAACTCGAAAGCCATTCATAAGTTTAGTAAGTTTATCACAGGCATATCATTTTATTACATACAACAGGTCATCAACCCACAACGACAATGAGGATACATTATAAATACTGAAGTTTTCATCACACAACAAATAACAAGCAATGAAATGAATTTCAACTCAACCAATCCTCGGCATTGGAAATGCTTGCTTTGAACCACAAGTGATTCTCCGGCACGGGCCATCTATTGTCAATCTCGAGACCAACGCAGGACTGATAATCCAGGCTAAAGCGGCCTACTATATCAGTACCAGGGTAGGGAACCACCCAAATGTCCGAGGTATAGATACAGTTGCTTCTCATAAATGGTAGTAACGTTGTGTCAACAACAGTTGGATCGCCTTTCATCATCATCGGATAGTTTTGTCCAAAGAAGAGCGAGTTTTCTCCAAGACTATCAATTCTTACCAGGGAGAAGGTGTTGGCGCTAGCACACTAGCATCCATCCCAAATACCATGCAACGAGTGTTGCAATAGGTCCAGAGAGTGCGACCATGGGAGACAACACGTGCTCCCTTAGTAGTAACAAACTCAGTGCGCTGTATACAGACAAGAAGAGGTGATCCATCGGAATTAGTTGCGAGGCGCCACTGAGTATATAAGTTCTGCTCGTCCACATGCTCGTGATCATCACCATCATCATCTCCCCCTTGGTTATAAAAAATTTCAAGTATAGGTGGTGGAATGTTCACAGGATCTTGGAAACACAAGAAGTAGGTTAATTAGTAAAGGGAAACTTGCTAACCCGCATGCATGTGGATGAAACAATTATAATTACACTGGAAGACAAATGTACCGAAACTATGAGGATCCCATGCAAAAGTAGTGCCATGAGTGGTGGAAGCAAACACAAGACCCTCGTATTGAATTGCATCACAGTACACATCCGTGTATAGAAACTGATTTTTGAGCAATATCCGTCGAGTCGAACCACAAAGGACGACAACAAGCTTGTCGAAGATAGCAACAACTTCATATTTCTTGTAATTCCAAGAGCGGTTGGGAACTCGACAAATTGCTAGCTTCCGTAGAAGACAATCACCATGATCATATTTGAACGTGCGTAAAATACTGGTGTGCTCCACCTCTGGGCAGTCTGCTGAGATTTTTTGAAGTGGAACCCGGTGACGAGTGTACACATTCACAAGTTCCCACTCGTAGTTGTCCCCAATATAAACAACCCATTCTCCATTTGCACCTGCCCAATCCTTGCCCTCAAGCGATGGCATCTTAACATCATAGGTATCATTATCAAGCGACATCCACTTGCACAAGGCGAGGCCTCCGTCGTCCCCAGCGCCAGTCATTAGGGTCACGGCAAAGAAGATAGGGGAGATGAAACTGCTCCTAGACCCTTGGGTTCCTTGTAATGATGTTATTAGTTGAGTCGAGAATGGTCTTGAGCAAGCATGCCATGCTAGCCGAGGTGATGACGTCGCACCGATCAATGAGTTCCTCCACCACGTCATCTTTCGGATCGGGGCAAGAATAACGGGGTCGTTTCTAGCCTGTTCCATCCATGGAGAAGACGATTGAACAATGGCAGAAGGAAGGGTGAAGGCAAATGGAGGAGGGAGGAAGAGCGTGCGACAACAGTTCCAAACCAAGAGGGAAAGGCGAACAGTCGGTGGACGGTCGCCAGTTTCCCATGGTACACAAAGAGGCACCCCGGGCTAACACGTCCATTCGGAAATACTAGTAGAAAAGGACTCGTTGTCGTCTCACTAACATGTTGGAACGGGACCACATGTCAATGAAACATGGTGTGTAATTTCTCGTGCAAAATGCAATCTGGCTGCGTTGGCCCGAGGTGCCGCATTAGTTAACTTTTTTTTGAAAGTTTGTCGCATTAGTTATCGACCTTTATTTTTTTAACATACAATCTGAATGAATAGCTCATGTGGTCATCACACATGAGCAGATACATAGGTGGGCTAGGTGGGTAGGTGGTTGAGTAGGCGGTGTCACGCCCAATATGTGACCCTATCCAAAAGGAACTCGAAGGTCCCTCCAAGGATAGACCCGCATATTGGAACGCTTTTGCAAGGTGGATATCATTACATCAACATTACATAATAGATGGGGATACATACAAGAGGCATACAATGCCACACGAATACAACATCATCATACATAAGAGCACCATCCGACTACGGATGAAACACAAACAGAAGCTCAAACGACATCCACCCTGCTAGCCCAGGCTGCCGACCTGGAACCTATCCCCTGATCGAAGAAGCAGAAGAAGAACTCAACACAAGCAAGCATCGCTCTCGCATCTCGATCATCGCATAACCTGTACCTGCAACTATTGTTGTAGTAATCTGTGAGCCACGAGGACTCAGCAATCCCATTACCATGGGTATCAAGACTAGCAAAGCTTAATGGGAAAGGAAGGGGTAAAGTGGTGAGGTTGCAGCAGCGACTAAGCATGATATGGTGGCTAACATATGCAAATGAGAGCGAGAAGAGAAACAAAGGAATGGTCGTGAAGCTAGCAATGATCAAGAGGTGATCCTGAACACCTACTTACGTCAAACATAACACAGAAACCGTGTTCACTTCCCGGGCTCCGCCGAGAAGAGACCATCATGGCTACACACGCGGTTGATGCATTTTAATTCGGATCTGGTGTCAAGTTATCTACAACCGGACATTAACAAATTCCCATCTGCCACATAACCGCGGGCACGGCTCTCGAAAGTTTAAACCCTGCAGGGTGTCCCAACTTAGCCCATGACAAGCTCTCGCGATCAACGAAGGAATAGACCTTCTCCCAGGAAGACCCAATCAGTCTTAGAATCCTGGTTTACAAGACATTTCGACAATGGTAAAACAAGACCAGCAAAGCCGCCCGATGCGCCGACAATCCCGATAGGAGCTGCACATATCTCGTTCTCAGGGCAACACCGGATAAGTCAAGCTACGAGTAAAACCAGACTTCGAGTTTCCCCGAGGTGGCCTCGCAGGTTGCTCGTTTCGGACCAACACTTAGACAAGCACTAGCCCGGGGGGGGGCTAAAATAAAGATGACCCTTGGGTTAATTACTCCCAAGGGAAAGGTAGGTGGTGGTGAGGCAAATGGTAAAACCAAGGTTGGGCCTTGCTGGACAAGTTTTATTCAAAGTGAACTATCAGGGGGGTCCCATAAATCACCCGACCGCGTTAGGAACGCAAAATCCGGGAACATAACACCGGTATAACGGAAACTAGGGCGGCAAGAGTGGAACAAAACACCAGGCATAAGGCCGAGCCTTCCACCCTTTACCAAATATATAGATGCATTAATAATATAAGAGATATTGTGATATCCCAACAAAAATCCTGTCCACCATGGAGAAATCTTCAACTTCACCTACAACTAGCAATGCTATAAGAGGGGCTGAGCAAAGCGGTACATAGCCAAACAATGGTTTGCATAGGAAAGGTGTCAAAGGTTAGAGGTTCATGGCAATATGGGATGGCTTGATAAATAGGTAATAGGTAGCGCAGCATAGCGATAGAACGAAGCAACTAGCATAGCAATGATAGTAGTGAGATCCAGGGTAGCGGTCATCTTGCCTGAAATCCCGCAAGGAAGAAGAACGAGTCCATGAAGAAGACGAACGATGAAGCCGAGCCAACCGTAGACGAACGAATCCTCACGATCGCAACGAAACGGGAACTATCGAGAAGAAGCACACAACATAACACACCACACATGAACAAGACATGATGCACAACAAGCATGATGCATGAGAAAGCTAGATGAGGCTACTCATGGCAAGAGATGATGCAAACAAGAACAACACATCAAGGCAAGTTTAAATGAGGCCGGGAACAACATATAACAATTCCGGTAAGTCCTCATATGCATATTTCGAAATTGGTCCAGAACTGAATAAACCTTATGTTCAAGTTGTTAAACAGCAAGTTAAGATGCACCAAGATGATCTACACGAAATTCTAGTCAAGTTACATATAAAGTTCATTAGATTCGGAGCTACGACCTAGAAGATATGAGCAAAACAAGTTAAACATGGCATTGATGCAATATGCAAACAAACATCAAGCAAACACACCAAAACAAGGATGCAACATGGTAATATGAAGCTACATGCAAAATCAAGCAAGTTTCATATAGAGCACACTCAAAACGGAGCAACGGTTCAACACACACACACTATACAAGTCATAACAACAATCTGTCCATAACAACAACTAGGCATCTTGCAAGCATCAAAACAACATGCTATAGGACCTCAACATGAAAACAAAAGACATGGGCATGAAGTACAGGTAAAGCATAACAAAACATGAACACTGAGCTATCTCCAGAAATCACTAGAACATGCTCCAAAACACATGGTAAGATTGCAAATAATAACAGTTTCAGACTTTAGCAGAAATAACATCAGGTTGCAATGTTTAGAGCTATCAAACAACATATTAAAGGAACTTATCATGGCAAACAAAGGCATGGCATGAATCTACTAATTGCATAGATCAAAATTCCCTTACTGACCATGAGCCAAAAAGTCATAAAAAATATGATGGCACCCATGTAAACATGGCAAGTTATATGACAGATTCATACATGGCAGGAACAACAATAAGTAGGCATGTTCGTGAGCTTGAACCACTCACTACAGAGCAATACATGGCATGGCAAGGCAACCAACAGTAAGAAGGCATGTTTGTGAAGCTAAGCATGGCAAGAACAAGTTCATAGGGTGCATGGATCACTATAAAACAATCATGGAAACATTGAACTTAATGTTAACAGGCTGACAACAACATTTTCAAGCAACTTTAGAGCAAGATAACAACATGTTCCAGCAGGCTATAATTGCAACCAAGGGCATGAATGGGTAGGGCAAGACATGTAGAGCAAAACATGTTTATAGAACAACTCCAGATTATGCATAGAATGATTAGTAGAAGCATGTTAACATGGCAACAAAATATAACAGAATCTGTCAGGAAAAACAGCAACAGCAACTACCCTACTCAACAAGCTCGATGCACTCAGCACACAACTCACAAAAATACATGGTTGGCACCTCTGGAAAGATGGCATGGCATAGATCAACATACATGTAGTCATCAACCTCATAGGATGCACACATCAATCATGGCAAAAATGATAAATGAGCAAGTTATAACAGCCAATTGATTAACATCAACATGCACTCTTCCAACAGCATTTCAGGCATCAAGATGAGCTCAAATGAAAATGATGCAATGGAATGAAATGAAGTACTCGTCGAGACGAACAATTTGACATATTACACGCATGAAACGGAGCTACGGGTGCAGAGATATGATGCGATGAACATGCTATGATTATGTAAGAAATCTGGGACTTAGAGAAATATTCGGGGTCAATCTTCTGCACGGATATCGAGGCGATGCGGACCTCGCCGGAGATTCGCCGTGGTTCGCCGGAGATGCGGGAGGAGGCCGGAGAGGAGGGGGGCCAGCGAGGGAGGCGCCGGATCCGGCCTCTCCGCGGCCGGATCTGGCCGGGCGGCACGGAGGCGAGGCCACGGGGGGGCTCTTTGCGGCGAGGGCGGCGCGGCGCGGCGGCAGAGCCTCGGGCGGCGGGCGGCAGGGCGGAGCCAGCGCGGGGCGGGCCGACGGCGGCGGGCGAACCGGAGGCGAGGTGGCGGAGGCGCGGGCCGGGCGGCGACGGGCGGGCTCGGCGCCGGCGGAGGCGGCGGCTGCGGGATCCGCGACGCGTCGCGATCTGGCGGCGGCGGCGCGGCCGGGCCGGGCGGGCGGATCTGAGGCCCGCAGGCTCGGGCGCGGTGGTGGGAGGCGGCGGCGACAGGTGGCGCGAGGCCGTTGGCTGCGGGCAGCGGCGGAGGTGACATGGCGGCCTCCGATTCGTCGGAGCGACGTGGAGGCTAGACGTGTCCGGCGCGGGCGGACGCGTCCGGCGGCGCGAGGAGGGAGAGGGCTAGGGTTGGACTACGGGAATTTCGGGGGAGGCCACATATTTATAGGTAGAGGGAGCTAGGAAAGTCCAAATGAGGAGCGGTTTTCGGCCCCGCGATCGTGATCGAACGGCCGAGAGCATGGAGGGGACTTAGATGGGTTTTGGGCCACTTTGGAAGGGGTGTTGGGCTGCAACAAAAGAGGCCTTTTACGGTTACCAGGTTAACCGTTGGAGTATCAAACGACCTCCAAATGGCACGAAACTTGACAGGCGGTCTACCGGTGCTATACCAAGGCTGCTTGGCAAACCTCGGGCCATTCCGAGTAAGTTTAATACCCGCTCACAACAGAAGACAAAAGGGAACGCCGGATGACATAGGAGTGCCGGATTGCAAAACAGACAACGGGGAAAATGCTCGGATGCCAGAGACGAACACGAATGCAAAATGAAATGCACATGATGACATGATATGAAATGCATATGATGACATGGCAAACTGCAACACGCAAGCAAATGACATGGCAACGACGACGAATAACTGGCGGACACCTGGCGCATCGAATCCGGGGCGTTACAGGCGGCAACAATCTAAGTGCTAAAAGAGTTGATCCAATGCTTGGTTTTGTTCGGATTTTCCAACTATGACCATTGGATAGAGTGAATCAATGGCTTACGTTCAAAGTTATTCTCATAATATAGAATTTTTTATTCAGTTGTTGTGCTGCTACCGTCCAATATTCGCGTGTGGTTGTTTCTAGAGTAAGAAAAGGAGGTACTAGTACTTACTGTGGGAAAGGTGAAGTGAAGGTTGATTCGCCCGAGCAACTTATTACTGTGGGAATATGGGAATACCAGCGGATTCAAGGAACAGAGAAATGATGGTTGCTTCGTCCGAGCAACTTACTGTGGCGAAGGTGGGGCTCTGTGATTTGACTGCTCACTAGTCATTACTACTACGACGCAACGACCGGTGTGAATCTTTCCCTGCGGTTGTGTTGTGCACTCAATATTGCTGCATGGTAGGTGGAGCCGGATGAAGGATGTCCAACATGTTGGTGAAACGAAGTTGAATTGTTTCTGGCATTGCTATCAATCCTTCAGGATTTGTTTATATGTACGCATAATTTTAATGAAATTGTACTGATGCTATGAAGGTTTCAACTTTGGTTCCCGCAGGAAAAAAAGGTTTCAACTTAGGATTCATGTGTCTTGCCTGAAGTTTATCTTGTTACAACATTCCATCAAGTACAAATGAAACTACCATGGCTACCATGGCTAATGCATCTCAATGGTTCGAAGATCAGCGCCAATATTCACATCACAATTGAAGACAAAGTTGTGAGAAGGTGTACAAATAATGAAAAAAATATAATTGATCGATGTTGTTCGTAGGCATGGCTCCATTTCCTTGGCATAGTGTTCATTGCTTGGCAGCTAGATTCACCCAGCTCTGTAGCCAAAAAAAGAGGTGTATGGAGGACACCATAATCCGATCATTTTGTGCAGCTCCACTAAAATCGAGCGGACCATCCCTGTTTGCAAAGATATCCAGTTAGTGTGATTACAATAATAGTGGAACTAGATGATGAAACATAAGACACATAAGTAGAAGCCGATCACGTATACGATCTCTCTCTAGGACTAACTTCTTGTTGGAGAAGATTAGGCACAGAGTTGGATGAGGAGGATAGCAAAACCGATCTCACTTTCTGCAGTCCCACAGAAATATAAAAACGTTGCCCATGTGACATTTTGGCGGAACTACACAAAACACTCTTAGGAAAAAAGTGATGTGTGCAGTTCACCAAAAGTTCGCAATAGAACCCAACGAGGAGCTAAAGGTAGAACAAATATTCTCTCAAGTCCTATCTGCCACTGATACAACTCTACGCATGCTTAGTGTTCGCTTTACCTATAACAAGTATGAAACTAGAAATACTTTGTAGGTGTTGTTGGATAGGTTTGCAAGACAATAAAGAACACGTAAATAAAAAGTAGGGGCTGTTTAGATAAAGAAGCAATAAAGTAAATATAGCGAGTGTGGAAAAGTGGTGGTAGGAGTTGTGGAATCTTACTAAGCAATTGACTACGTTACTAGACCGGTAACAACTATTGCAATTTTATTTGAGGGAGAGGTATAAGCTAACATACTTTCTCTTCTTGGATCATATGCACTTATGATGGTAACTCTAGCAAGCATCCACAACTACTAAAGATCATTAAGGTAAAACCCAACCATAGCATTAAAGTATCAAGTCCCCTTTATCCCATACGCAAACAACCTACTTACTCGGGTCTGTGCTTCTATCACTCACGCCACCCACCATAAGCAAATCATCAGCATATTGCAAACCCTACAGCGGGAATCCCTCACGCTTGCGCGACACGGAGGGCACAATAGGATAGCACCAGTAATGAAACATTCAATTCAAACCAATTATAGCAATTCATCAATCACCGGTAGGACAACGAAAATCTACTCAGACATCATAGGATGGCAACACATCATTGGATAATAATATGAAGCATAAAGCACCATGTTCAAGTAGAGGGTACAACGGGTTGCGGGAGAGTGGACCTCTCAATATAGATGGGGGAAGGTGATGGAGATGTTGGTGAAGATGGCAGAGGTGTGGGTGAATATCGCGGTGATAATGTAGGCCCCCGGCAGCGCTCCGGTGCCACCGGAAGCAAGGGGGAGAGAGCCCCCCTTCTTCTTCTTCTTCTTTCTTGACCTTCTCCCTAGGTGGGAGAAGGGTTTCCCCTCTGGTCCTTGGCTCCCATGGCGTGGGAGGGGCGAGAGCCCCTCCGAGATTGGATTTATCTCTCTGTCTCTCTCTGTTTCTGCGCTCCCCGATTCTGCCCTGGTACCGTTTCTTTTATATCCCGAGATCCGTAACTCCGATTGGGTGGAATCTTTCGCCCAGATTTTTCTTATAAAATTAACTTTCTTGCGGCAAAAGAAGAGCATGAACCACATTATGGGGTTCCCACAAGGGTCCAGGGTGCGCCCCCTGCCTCGTGGCCCCCTCGGGCACCGTCTCGCGTTGATTTTACTTCCCAAAAATCATAGAAATTCCAGAGTAACTCTCCGTCCGTTTTATCCTGTTTGGACTCCATTTGATATTGGGTTTCTACGAAACATAAAACATGCAACAAACAAGAACTGGCACTGGGCACTAGATCAATATGTTAGTCCCAAAAAATAGTATAAAAAGTTGCCAAAAGTATATGAAAGTTGAATAATATTGGCATGGAACAATCAAAAATTATAGATACGACAGAGACGTATCAGCATCCCAAGCTTAATCCTGCTCGTCCTTGAGTAGGTAAATGATAAAAAAGATAATTTTTGATGTGGAATGCTACCTAGCATAATCTAGATCACATATCTAATCATGGCATGAATATTAAGACATGAGTGATTCAAAGCAGTAGTCTATCATTTGACATAAAAACAATAATACTTCGAGCGTACTAATAAAGCAATCAAGTCTTTTCAAAACAACATGGCTAAAGCAAGCTTATACCTACAAAATCATATAGTTTGGCCATGCTTCATTTTCTTCACACAAAATTCCCCCATCATGCACAACTGACGGCGTTCTGGGAACGGGGGCCCCAGACTTGCCTGCCTGTGTCCTACGGCGTGGCTCAAGTGGTGGCCCAGTATGGCCCATCTTCATCACCGCAAGACTCAAGACCCTCACGAGGGGCCAAGCCTCGCGGGGCAGACGACACAAGGCTTCCTCAGGAGCGGCCTCGCCAGGCAGGCTCGCGACGAGGCGAAGAGATCAAGGCAGGGGTTTCTCGCGAGGTGCTCGTGACGCAAGCCATGACGATCGAGACCAGGCGGGCGCCGACCTGCGCAGTGTCTTTGTTTCCTTTTTGGTGCAGAGGGGCAAGCACAGGGTACCGAGGCATCAGGCAAAGGTTACCATTTCAGTGCAACGAGACCAAGACCAGCAGAGCGGCGGGATGGAGGTCACCCTGGAGCCCAAGACGGCGTCATCACCAGTGCCTTTGGCAGCTGAAGACCAACTTTAGTCAGGATAACTTGTACTAGATGTTCCCCTTCAAAATGGCCGTTGTTGGCTCCCTTGCCACTCAATATTTGGGAAGAGGACCAGGGCCTCTATAAAGAGGGCTAGCCACCACAGTAGAGGAGAAGGCTCGCCCACACCTCATCGAGTCCTCATCAGATCAATAGGCGATCGAACTCATCCAAGTAGTTCATCGCACTAGCTCAAGAACACCTCTCGCGAGGTTGTTCATCATTTGTACTGTTCATCACCACACATTGGAGTAGGGTATTACACCACAACGGTGGCCCGAACCAGTATAAATCTTGTGTCCCTCGTGTTGTTCATCGTTTTAGCTTAGATTCTCATGAGGTGATCAGACCTGGATAGGTAGGGGGAAGATCTTCACGCGCACCCTAGCATTCAAACCTTAAGGGTTCGCTGGAACCCAACATCCGACATTTGGCGCGCTAGGTAGGGGTGCGCCGGAATCTTTCTTCCGCTGTTCTGCATTCAAATAACCCGTCGTGTCCATAGCTGACGCCTCCGGGCTCGTGCCGAGCGTTGGGCTGCTCTCGCCGCCTGCGTCGCCCAGACGGCTCCCATCGGTGGGTGTCCCCGTCGTTCCCCGTCGCCTGCCGCCAACGCTGCCACCGGGCCGACGGGGAACAAGCAGCAGGCCTCATCGCTGCATCCTTCGGTGCGGCGGAAGGCTGCACCGCCACCCCGTCGCTGACTCTAGCTGGTTCGTCGTCCCACGCCTGTCGCGCCCCCATGAATGCGCACGCAGCGTTGCTCCTGTCGTGTGTGCTCCTGCACTACAGTCCCGTCGACGACCTCTACGAGGAGTGGCTCGCTCGCATCACCGAGCTCGTCAGCGCCGCAGGGGGTTCCCCTGCGCCGTCCCTCTCTCTGCCTTGCCCTCCGTCCTGCGCAGGGGCGTAGATCAGGAGGTGCCTCCGCCTCCTCCTCCGCAAGAAGGCGCCTTGGCTCCGAGGCACGCGGCCCCTGGACGAGATCCACCGTGTCCGGCACCCGCGCGTCAAGAAAGGAGCTGCCAAGAGATCCCTCGTCCCAAAGAAGGTGCACGCGTGCTCCCGGCACCGGTGCGCCACATCCCTGCGCCAGCATGTCAAGACCCCACGCTGCTCCAGGCAGCAGCGCGCGGGATTCCCTAGGAGCAAGCCCCGCATCGGCAGAGAGCTCCGGTGGCCACCGCGGGCTGCCGCCCCTTCACCACTGAGCTACGCGGTGTCGCTTGGTCGGGCAAGTTCAAACCTGACCTGCCTCCACGCTATGACGGCCCTGCCGACCCCGCGGAGTTCCTACAGCTCTACGAGTTGGGCATCGAAGCCGCCAATAGGGACGAAAAGGTCATGGCGAACTAGTTTCCCATGGCACTCAAGGACGGTGCCCGCACCTGGCTCCTGAACCTGCCTCCTGGCACGATATCCTCTTGGGACGAGATGCGCACTCGCTTCATCGCCAACTTTCAGGGCACTCTCGACCGTCCGCCGGCCATGGGTGACTTGCGCCGCATCAAGCAACAACCCGGAGAGATCTTGCAGAAGTATATCCAGCGCTTCAACAACGCTCTCCTCAAGATTCCCAAGGTGACCGAGGAGGCCATCATCTCGGCGTTCTCTGATGGTGTCCGCAACGTCAAGATGAAGGAGGAGCTGGCAATCCACGAAGATCTGTGTATGTCTCTGGAGTTGTTCAACCTGGCGACCAAGTGCGCAAGGGCTGAGGAGGGACGCCTTTCCCTACTCGAGCTCCTGGCTGCAGATCTAGAAGAGAAGAAAGCCAAGGCCAAGGATGTGAAGCGCAAGGGAGCAGCTGTGCTCGCAGCAGAGCTGGACATGAAGCACGGCAGGGATCAGCCGGAATCATCCAAGGGTAGCCGGTACTGTGTGTACCATGATCTCCATACCCACAACACCAACGAATGCCAATAGCTTAGAGCTGTGCGAGAAGGCCGTGTCGGTCGACGCCCTGAGTGCAACGATCGGTGCTACGGTCGAGGCGGAGGAAGAGGTGGAGGACGATGGGATGACCGTGGCCTCGCCAAGGGTGGCATGACCGGCCTCGCGAGGACCACTGGCAGGACCAGCCTCGTGAGGGGGCTTGGAGGGACTAGCCTCGTGAGGACCACTCACAAGGCAACGCAGGGCTTCCCCCGCTGCCGCCACCACCAAGAAGGAATGACGACCATCATCAGGACGAGGGGGCTGGGGGCTTCCAGGAGCCGCGTGCAATCGCTGATTTTAGGCGGTGCCCAGGCCCCAGCCTCTCAGCGCATCTTCAAGCAGTTTGATCGCGAGGTGAATGCAGTCCTCCCCAAGCTTGACGCCACGCGCCCTCTCAGGTGGTCTGTGTGCGCCATCACGTTCAGCTCAGCGGATCAGCTCAAGTGCGCGGCAACGGCTGGGGTCCTCCCGATGCTCTGTTCCCCAGTCACGACCCTCATTGACGTCGGGGCAGGGCTCAATGTCCCGTCCGTCGAGACGTTCAACAATCTCCAAGTGCCATACGATCAGCTTCAACCAACCAAGCCTTTCTCAGGAGTCACTGATGGTTCCACTGTCCCGATAGGGCAGGTCCGCCTCCCTGTCACCTTTGGCAGCGCAAGAACTACCATATCGAGCTCATTGACTTTGACGTCGCCCACATTCGCCTGCAATACAATGCCATCCTCGAATATCCTGCTCTGGCCAAGTTTATGGCAGTGACTCACCATGGCTACAATGTCCTCAAGATGCCAGGAAGTGGCGGAGTCATCACGGTCCCCTGTGAAGAGAAAGATGCGGTGTGCTCTCTTGAGCGCGCCTTCCAAGCCACGTCAATCAAAGACCCAGACAGCAAGAGTGGAAACCTTCTTGAAGCAGCTCCCAAGAAGAAGAAGGCGTCACTTGGCTCAAGGCCTCAAGAGGCAGGCACCTTCGGAGGCGCCACATCTGGACATGCGCCCATCCAAGGGGCGCCACCCTCCGTCGCATAGGGAGGCGCGCCCGGCGCCCTCCTTGGGCAAGGCTCGGGGGCTCTCTCTTGGGGAGCCACTGACTTTGCCAAGATCACGAGGGAGGCGCTCGAGCACCACTTGGAGGCGTTCTTCACGGCACGTTTCCCTCAGGAAGGTGTAAGGTAAGGAGGGCCAAACCCTCAGGAGTTCATCACCAAGGTCTCTCAGGAGTTGCAGGAATCGTGAGTCATGCACGGCAACCGCCGCTGCCTAGCGTAGGTCCCCATCCAGGCAAGGATGGCGGGCTGCGCGTGTGCATCGACTACCCAGGGCTCAATCGAGTCGTGTCTCAGGATTGCTTCTGGCCTTCGCGCGCGGGAAATTGCGGGGGTCCGCCGCACAGCTACGTTCGCATGCCCTTCGGCCTGCCGAACGCGGCTGCTTCCCACCAACGCCTGATGAGAAGCATTCTGGAAGCTCAAGTGGCCAAGCAGTGTGCACCCTTGGAGGAAACGGAGATGGACCTTGCCGAGCCGCCCGGACCTCCGGAGCCTCCCGAGGCTCAGAGCTCTGAGGGCTCGTGAGGATTGGCTTCTTCACCATCCACTGTCAGCTACTCCAACACTCGCTTTGCAATGATATCAGATGACTTCTCTCAAGTTTCATTTCAGCTGGAGCCCCCTCAGGGATGCATCATTCCCAGGTCGTGTGGGTTTGCCCCCGCGGCATGTATCCGTTTTGCTTATGTCTTCAGCTTACCTTGTTGGGGGCGCCCCTCGGGCTGCATCATCCCCAAGCCGCTTGGGCCTGACCCAGTGGTGTGTGCCTTTCTCTGCATCTATCTAAGTTGATTTGCTTTTCCATGCTTAACCTGCCTATGATTATCGTCCGCCGCCTACCACGGGCCTATCTTTCCTCATGCACATCGCTTGCACGTTAAAAGGGGGGCGCCTGAGCATCGCGACTCAGGAGCTCTTACTGGCTCTCCGGCCCTCACCCCTAGCCTTGTCCATGGCATCGCGACCTGGCATACTAGCGGCAGTGTCACAGCCCTAGATTGCTCGTAGTTAGTTGAATCTGTGAGCATTCATGTCATCATGTTTAAATTCAAGAAATTTGAAATGGGGAAGTTCAAACCCTAGCAACAAATGAAATTCAAATAGGATCAAATAAAATCATTTTCAATGAATCCAAAATGTCCTTTGGAAAAGTTCATGATTTTTGATAAAGGTGAAAACCTTTGGCAAAAAAGATGCACATATTTCAAGGTCATTTCTGGACTCTTGAATTAAATCATTATGTATTTGAATTTGGGCATTTAATTGCTATAACAATTATAAATGCTCAAATATTTATGAAACTAAATGTGGGTTGTTGGAAATAATTCAACAGGTCCTCACAATTTATTTCAGGATTTTAGATGTTGTTTAGTATTTTTACTAAATCAAAGAAAACAAAGAGAAAATAGAAAATAGAAACTCAACTAGGAGTAAAAGAGAGAGAGAGGACTTACCTGGCTTACCTGCAGCCCACCTGTGTGGCCCAGCACTGTTGGCCCAGCCCAGTAGCCTTCCCCTTATCGTCTTCCTCCTGCCAGGAGGATAGACAGGTGCGTGGTGAGCGCGCCGACGATGCCTTGCCACCTCCTGCTTCAGCCGTGCAACTTCGACCCCCCCAGGCGTGCCACGGAGACGCCCCGAAGTCCCCTATCCCCTCTCCCCACTCGCTGCTCCCTCTCCTCCTATCTAGCTCCTCCCCGAGCTCCGTCCGAGAGCAACCGTCGCCGTTGTTCGCTGTACCCAAGGCCACCGGCCACCCCTCGCCATGCCGCTGAGACTAGAAGATCCTCCACGTCTGCCTTGCCCTCTTCGTCAAGCTACGGGACGCCGGGAGGCCCTGCTTCATCGTCATCACGGTCATCTTCAACCTCGGGCACCCAAGCCCCTCACCGTCGATTCGCGCGTCAAGGACGTCCCCGAGCCCACTGACCTACCGTTTGCATCCCTGTGAGCTCCTGCTCACAACCCCTCTCTCCCTGCCGTCGAATCCTTCCTCTAGCCCCCCTGGCCACCGCGGCCGAAGATTGCTGCCGCCGCAATTGTCGCCGTTGTCATTACGAAGGGCCAACGCCGCATCCGAGCACCTTGTCGAGCTCCTAGGGCCCCGTAACTTCTGCTTGTGCTCTCCGTTCGCTTGGAATCAAGCTGCAGCCCCGCGCCCGCATCTAGCCCAGCTCCAGCCACTGCCATGGTTGTCGTGGCCATTGTCTCCGGCCACCCCGCAGCCTCCCGCGTGATCCCCTGGATACGCGCGATGATGGGATCCCTCTGGTGCCTCCAGCGCGTCGAGCCGACCCCCGTAGCGCCGTTCCGAGCAACTCCGGCGATCCTCCGCCGTTGGGTTTGGTCGCCGGCGTCCAACTCCAGTGGCTGGTGACGTGGCCCGCCATTAGCGCCTAACTAACCCCCCTAGAGTCACTGACAGTGGGCCCCGCATGTTTAACTCCGCGGGCTAATTTTCCTGGTTAAGATTAGTTTATAACCCAGCGGGACCCATGTGCCAGAGTTGACCGTGCTGACTTGGCAGTTGACCAACCCCACACCTCAAGTTTGACCCGGACTAGCGTCGTTGACCTGCTGACCTCATGGTTATGTGATGCTGTCGCAGTAAATAATTTCTGTATTTAAAATAATTCAAAAATTCTAGAAATTGATATTAACTTCTAAAATTCATAGAAGTTCAACTGTAGCTCTATATGAAATAATTTATATATGAAAAACTATCAGAAAAATTCAATCTGTCCAACTGTACTAGTTTCATGCATGACAAACCAACCTAAACCTGTTGTATAGATGAAAACACATAAAGTGCATTTGAAATGCTTAAGTTTGGAGTTGCTTTTGAATCCTTGATTCAAATGAGCTCCATTGAACTTGTTGCTGTTTGCATTAGCACAAACAACATCACATATACATGACATGTTCATGCATCATATTGTGCATTGCACTGATTGTGTTTATTCTCTGTTTCCGGTGTTGTTCCCCCTCGGTAGACGTTGTTCCGACGCTGTGATCATTGACACTATTGTAGACCCAATGCCATCTTCAGAAGTGCCAGGCAAGCAAGACCCCCTTGTTCATTCCGATACAATCCCACTCTCTCGCTCCTGCTCTCTTTAACTGCATTAGGACAACAACGACATATCTGTTACTTGTTGCGGTAGTTGAACCCCTTTCCTCTGCATGACCTGTCATTGCCACAGTAAATAGATGAAACCCACTAGCATGAGTAGGAGTTGTTTGAGCCCAGATGTGCCTACTCATTCATGCTTGTTTGTCATGCCTGCTACTGCTTAGAGTTGAGTTAGGTCTGATTCATCGGGGATGGATTGGAGGTGTGTGAACATGTCCTACTGTGTGTAAGCTAAGTGTGTGAACAAGATTCGGTAAAGGTAGCTGTGAGAGGCCATGTAGGAGTACATGGTGGGTTGTCTCATTGAAACCGTCCTCAGGAACTGAGTTCTGTGTTTGTGATCCATGAACAGCTACTACCACACATTGGAATGCTTAAGTGCCCCTCTCGACTTATTAATCAACTCATTCTCTGTCCAGGAGTTGCAACTAGTTTCTGGTGTTTGTAGGTAGTGTTAGTAGTCTACCAAGTGGCACCCGGTACAGGTGGGCTTGGGACAGACTAGGCACAGTGGCCCGGTGTACCAAGTGGCACCCGGATGGTGGGCTTGGGAACCCTGCACACATTGTTTGGGGCCGTGAGCGACACCCCGGCCGGATCTCCTTGCGGATGGAACCCGAATAGGCGATAAACCTGGATGAGAGACTTGTGTGGTTAGTCTGGTCGTGGCCGACACCCTCGCTGGGCTTCGGCTTGAAGCTTGCCGAGTACATGTCCTGTAAACAGAGATAAGTGGTGAGAGCATGTGTGAAGAAGTACACCCCTGTAGGGTTAACATTATCTATTCGAATAGCCGTGTCCGCGGTAAAGGACTTCTGGGTTGCCTGTACAGTTCATAGACAAGTGAAAGTGGATACTCTGAAATACGCAAGATAAGCATGAGTGCTATGAATGGCATTCTCGTAGGGAGACGGGAGCGGATCCATAGTGGTGTATTGATATGGTGAATATCTGGACTCGTGTGCGCCACCTCAAAAGAGTTACTTGCAGTCGTAGTTCAGGATAGCCACTGAGTCAAAGCTGGCTTGCTACAGTCAAACCCCACCACCCACCCTTTGTTGATAATGATGCATATGTAGTTAGTTCTGATGTAAGTCTTGCTGGGTACATTTGTACTCATGTTTGCCTATTTTATGTTTCGCAGAGATACTTCAATCTCACTAGTAGTTCCGCGTGGACTTCGACGTTTAGCTTGTTACCTCAGGTACGATCTTGTGCCCTCGGCAGGATCTGGTAGATAGTCAGGCTTCTCAGCCTTTTTCATTTGTAGTTGTCTGTACTCAGACATGTTAAGCTTCCGCTTGTGCTTTGACTTGTATGCTATGAGTGTTGGGTCATGAGACCCATGTTTGTAATTTCTCGCTCCTCGGAGCCTATTGAATAAAATACTTGAGTCAAAGAGTCGTGTTCTGATGCCATGTTGTATTTGCACATACCGAGCATATTGTGTGTATGTTATTGAAATGCTTGGTATGTGTGGGATCTAACAACCTAGTTGTTTATCCTTGGTAGCCTCTCTTATCGGGAAATGTCTCCTAGTGCTTACACTGAGCCATGGTAGCTTGCTACTACTCCGGAACACTTAGGCTGGCCGTCATGTGTCCTTCTTCGTTTCTGTGTCTGTCCTTTCGAGGAAATGTCACGCAGTGTCTACCGGAGTCCTGCTAGCCTGCTATAGCCCGGATTCTCCGGAGTCCTGCTAGCCCAGCTGCTACAGCCCGGATTCACTCGCTGATGACCGACACGTTCGTTGCTGGGTCACGTATGCCTGTCCCTATAAGTTAGTGCCACTTTGGGTTCACGACTAGTCATGTCAGCCCGGGTTCTTTGTCATATGGATGCTAGCGACACTATCATATACGTGAGCCAAAAGGCGCAAATGGTCTCGGGCCTGGTAAGGCGACACCCGTGGGAATGCCGTGCGTGAGGCCGCAAAGTGATATAAGGTATTACATGCTACATCGGTGTGACATTGGATCAGGGTCCTAACAGGCGGATGAGCTCGCTCGAGGGCCGGGACCTGAGGACATATAGTATTTGCATTTTAACCATCTTGCAGGAACATACCACTGACAAAGGCCCAGAGCCAGGCGCAACCTGCCTCGAGGTAGGGCCTCGTGAGTCCCGTGCTGGCTCACGGGTGCCTAGATACACCTCTCATAGCCCTACCGTGCCGGCCACGTGTCAGGGCGGGGTTGTACACGCCCCGGGGGCTCCTCCCGGAGGGCCCCCCCTCCCACGTACTAGTAGAAGCACCATGCTCCACGCTGGCTGACGACACTGCCGAGGTGCGGCTATGCCCGTACACATCTGAAGCGCTTATGCTCCTACCGGTGATAAATAATCGAGGGCAGCCCACGGCTGTATCAACCTCGGGGAGCCCAGAGCTCAATGTCTAGCCTCATCGCAATGCCTCCCCTCGGGAGCGCCGCGCGAGGGGGCTGGGCATAGGGGCTATGCTCGGGCCACGCCCGAGCACACGCCACCCAGCCAGGTTTCTCAGACCTGGTCGTCGCACGCCCCTCCCCGAGCGGAGCCAAGGTATGAAGACTCGTCTGAGCGTCAAGGGGGACTCCTCAGCATCGTGACTCAGGAGCCTAACCGGTCACGTAGCCCCTCACTCCTTAGTTTCGAAAGGCTAACAACGGTCAAGGTATGCGCAGGGCTGGGCCCTGCCGACGTAGAACGACAAATGCTCTCTTCCACCCCCTCCCAATTTGCTGTTTGCGCGTCAAGGGGGACTCCTGAGCATCGCGACTCAGGAGCCTAACTTGCCGCGTAGCCCGTCACTCCTTAGTGCCGTCTTGGTGATCTGGTCGGGGCTAATGGCGGCTGAGGTATGCGTGGGGCCGGGCCCTGCCAACATAGAACACAGGCAAATAGGAAGGAAATCGCAAAATCTAGCAAATCCATAAGCAAATATTACAAATCATAGATTGTTCTCACAATACCAGACACAAATTTAAACGCCTCCACGAGGCATGGTGCATGTTGCATGAATCAAAGCGGGAAAAAGGCCGCGAGAACATCACACCTGGGCCGTGCCACCGCTCGTGGTAGAGTCGCGCTTGTCAGCTCCACCCCCCGGGGCCGCGGAGCCAGTAGTGCCTCGCTTGGGCACGGTGTTGAAGGCGCGGAACTTCACCAGCAAGGCCTCCACTCGACCCTTGACGGTTTCGGCGGCAGCGGCGGGGTGCTCGGCGTCCACGGGCTCCAACAGGTCATTAAGGTTGACGTCGGGATTGCGGAGGTAGACGTGGCTGAGGATCCGCGTCAGTGCTGCGGAGGAAAGGACGCGAGCCTCAACTTTAGCCATGGGCCCGATGCGAATCACGACCTCCTCAAGCACCTCGACGAGGAACGGAACCAGCTTAGTGGGGCCTTCCTTGGCTCCGGCCAGCGGTTTCTTCAGACCCCCATCATAAAGCGTTTTCGCACCATGCGAGCCCTATCCTCATAGCGCGTGAAGGCCGCGCGGTCCTCAGCCAAGACCTCCACCTTGGCGTCCAGCTCAACCCTCTCCGTCTTTAGCGCCTGCTCTAGTGTCTTCAGCCAGTCGCGGTAGGCTGAGAGCTCGGCGTCGCGATCCTTGATCACAGCCTCCCGAGCCTTCATCTCCTCCTCCTTCACCTGGCGGTCGCCAATCTCCTTGGCGAGCTCATCACGCAGCCCTTGCAACTCGCCCTACAGCGTCTTGCAGCGCCCCTTGACAGCTGAAGCATCCTTCAACGCCGCGTCATGAGCGGTTATGGCCTGGGAGGTGGCCTGCTTCCCCTCCTCGAAAGCTGTCACAACCTGGGTCAGTGCTGTCGTGGTTCTAAGTCTGACAGTAGAGTGGGGGGTAGGTATGGAGAGGCAAGGTCCTAGCTATGGAGAGGTTGTAAACACAAGCGATGTACGAGTTCAGGCCCTTCTCGGAGGAAGTAAAAGCCCTACGTCTCGGAGCCCGGAGGCGGTCGAGTGGATTATGTCTATATGAGTTACAGGGGTGCAAACCCTTCTGCCTGTGGAGGGGGGTGTCTTATATAGAGTGTGCCAGGACCCCTGCCAGCCCACGTAATGAAGGATTTAAAGTACATTAAGTCTGGGGCGTTACTGGTAACGCCCCACATAAAGTGTCTTAACTACCATAAAGTCTATTCAATTACAGGCCGTTGTAGTACAGAGTGCCACTTGACCTTCTGGTGGTCGAGTGAGTCTTCATGGTCGAGTCCTTCGAGTCAGTCGAGTGGGTTCCTCGTAAGTCGACTCGAAGGTGATCTCTTCTAAGGGTGTCCTTGGGTAGGGTACTTAGATCAGGTCTATGACCCTACCCTAGGTACATGAATCCATCATTAGCCCCTGAATGGATTGAGGCTTGAGTGAGGAAGGAGTTGGTGCTGTTTCCGATCGACTTCTGCATATTGGTTATGCGTTGTTTTGGATCAAGAACCTCTTTTGTTGATAACGAGCAACTTTTCTTTAGTCGACTCGATCCATTCTTGTCTTTCGTCGAGTGATCTTTTGGACTTTGCTGATTTCCGAGTGACGGATCGCAGGAAATCCCGCGTCTGACAGACCGATCTGCCGTTCGCGGATTCTGCGGGATATGAAATTTGGGGAAGCGCGCGAAGCGGGGCGGATCGCGGCGTTCGGATGGGATAGGGCATAGACGCCTCGATCCCCGCGCCGCTTTTTCCGCCACGTATCGCGTCCGTGCAACTGTTCTGGGATATGATTAGATCGACCGGGCCCACCTGTCATTCACTCGGAAGGGATCTTATAAATGCGCCCGGTGAGGGGTTTTGAACAGTGCCTCATCATTCCCTCTCTACTCTCCTCGTCTCTGCCCAACGCGCCTGCTCTCGCCTCGGCCCAACTCCTTCTCGCACATCTCGCCGGCAGCCATGGTGAAGGAGAAGACGGCGGCGCTGGAACGCGCGAAGAAGGCGTCGGCGATGGAGAAGGCGAAGGGGAGATCCACCAGTCGCAGCGGGTCTTCGTCTAGATCTCGCCTGCCGAAAGGCTGGGTCCAGGGAGATTGGATCTGGTCGACCATCACGGAGACGGATCTCCTCGACATGGCCAATGACGGCCTGATCCCCCACGGAGCCGCAAGGCTTCTGGGGAAAGAGTGGCAGCCCCAGCCGGAAGAGGGTGAGTGCGTGCTTCTGGCCATCCATGTCGACCGCGGATTTTCTTTGCCACCGAGTGTTTTCTTCCGTGGTTTTTTGAACTTCTTTGGAGCCCAACTCCACCACTTCACCCTGAACTCTATCACCTATCTTGCTGCGTTTGTGTCCATGTGTGAGAATTTTCTGGGCTGTCGACCTGGTTCTACTGCACATATTCACGTGTCGCTCTCAGACCGTGAAGAAGGCGAGCCTAGGCGACGAAAAAACCCAAGTTGTCCAAATGTGTGGAGGCCTGGGGATCCAGGTGAGGAACAAGAGCACATTCCCAGCCATGACGTTTCCCGAGTCGGTCAGAGGCTGGCAATGACCGGTTCTATCGCTGAATGAGCCGACGCCAGGGCAGTCGAGTGGACTCCCTCAATTCACCATGGACCGAGTGAACAAGCCCTCCTCTCTGAAGGTGATTCCGGAGGAGAAAGCGACGTGAAGATGTTGATGGAGCGTGTAGTTCAGTTGGTCCGAGACGGAGTGACTAGCATGGACCTTTTGGAGGTTTTTCTTAGGCGGCGTATCCAGTCTCTTCAGTTCCGGAGCCATTGCATGTGGTTGTACTGCGGAACTGAAGATGAGACTCGGATCCACCCGGAAGCAGTCGACGACGCCATGGTGGAAAGGTGGATGGCCGCGGTCACCGGGAACAAGGTCTATCCCCGCGGATCCAGAAGGATTCCTCCACTCGACCATCACAGTGTCCCAGACAAGGTACGTTTGTTACCTTCCATTGTATTCTTGTCATATTTATTTCTGTTTGCTGCGCAAATCGGTCGATTGATCTTTATCTTGACGTCTATCAGGCCCTCACCGAGCTGTACTCAATGCCCAATGGAGCACAGGCTCCGACTGAAGAGGGATAAGCAAGCGGGGGCAAGAGCCAGGAGGAGTGGGACTCGGACGCCGCCGAAGATGACGATGATGATGACGACGATGAGGAGGACAAAGAAGAGGAGGAGGAGGAGGTTGCTCCACCACGCTCGGAAAGGCGGTCGAAACTTGTCCATGACCCTGCGACTGAACATGGCAAGGGGGTTGCGACTGCCGCGCAGTCGACCAAACGCCCTCGGACCACTTCTCCGGCGCCGACTGAAAAGGCGCCGAAGCAATCCAAGGTGGCACCGTCAAAGCCGACCAACCTCTTACCAAAGATGAAGGTGTCCATCCCCACCATATCAGGGTAAACCTGCTGCTTAAGTCTTCTTGTTTTGTGCAAGCTTTATCTCTTGTTGACACTTGAGTTAGCCGACTGACTCTTTGGAACTGCAGTGCTGCTACTTCCGAGACCTCAGGCAAGGCTGACGACCATGAGATGGAGGACGCAGCAACTTCACATCCTGGTACTATACCCTTAATTCCGTTTTTAGTCGACTGACTCATGATCTTTAATTCTGATTCTTTTCTGTAGCTCCATCCAATGCCGTTATCACTCTTCCTGATGATGATGAGGATCAGGAACCGCTGAAGCACAGGAGGAGCAGGAAAACGTCTGCCAGCAGGGTGGCCCAGGATGTGACGGCGCCCGAGACTCTGATCACAGAGGGGGAGAACACCACTCGACACACCGTGTCTTTCGCGGTGCCGTTGACGAGTGCTCATCCCACTTCGTCGAGTGCCGCACAAACTTCTCTCTTCACGACGCACCACGCCCCGAGAGACTGCAAGCCGCGCTGCGAAGGAAGCGATACGCCAAGCAGGGGTCATGATGGAGCAGGTGAAGGCCATTCGGGACGCAAGTCAAGCAGCTTACGACGCGAGCTCCGCCCTTCAAAGCAATGTTCAGGTCAGTCGACCATCGCTTGTTCTATTAGGATATGCTATCAAAAACTTCTCTTTCCGGAATCCATAGCAGTCACCCACTGGGTGTGTCGATTAAAACTCCGTGTTAGCGGGGGCACGCTGAGTGCACCCGCCGGGTGTAGTCCCCATACAAGGTCGATCACGGGCAATCGGCCTTAGGCTTTATAAGTAAAGTCTTTCCGTTATTCGGCTGAGGCGAATGGATTTCCCAAACCGGTGGGGGCACGCTGAGTGCACCCACTGGGTGTAGTCCCCGAGACTGTGGTTGACTGCTTGCAGTCGATTACAGTCTAGAGAACACGTCTTCTTTGTTTTTTTTAGGAGGTCGACTGGTCGACTCTGTCGTTAATAGAACTAGTGGGGGCACGCTGAGTGCACCCACTGGGTGTAGTCCCCGAGACTACGGTCGAATGTTTGTATTCGGCTGTAGTCTTACAAACGCATGATTTTCTCTTATCCACTTGGAAGTGAATTATCTTTGATATTTTGTCGATTGGTTCTTCGTAGAAATCCTATGACCTTGCGGCTCGTTATACCGAGCTGGAGCACAAGCACATTCAGCTCGAACTGGATCTGAAGCTGGTTCAGGAGAATCTGACGAAGGCGAAGGAGGAGACCAAAGGTATGTTCGGTGAGACCTCGATGACTCCTTTTTCCCTTTACTTGTTTCAAAATCTGACCTTGCTGAAACTTGCAGGCAAGGTGAAGGAGGCCCAGAAGAAAAAAGACCTTGAGCTAGCTGAGAAGATCAAGCTTGCTGACGAGAAGCTAGCTTCAGTCACCAAGCTCGAAGAAGAGAATACTAATCTGAAAGCTGCTCTTGAGATTGCCAACAAGGAAGTCAGTCGACTGAAGACTGACAAAACTGCCCTGACCGACAAGATCAATCAGTTGACTGGGAAGAAAAATTATCTAGAGGCCTTCCTGAGTGGACTTGCCAAGAAGTTGTTCCTTATGCTCGAAGGTAACCCTTTACGCTCGATAATCATTTCCAACTGTGACCTTTCCATTCGACCATTGTCTTGACTCGGTGATTGTCCTTGCAGAATTTTGCCGAAACTTTGAATAAGAGACTAGCCAGCTAGAACCAAACCTTGACCCCGTCAATTCTCTAGTGAATGATGAAGTTGCCATGAATGTCTTCCGACTGGAGTCCCGTGTTGCAGCTGTCGTGGACTATCTTGCAAGGCTGAAGGTCGCCACTTCTCGCATCGACTCGACGCTCTGGCCCAGGGCGACACTCCAGAACGACCTTGAGTCGCTGATGGCTCGACTGAACGCGGTTCCTGATCGAGTGCAGGAGTGGAAAAAGTCCTCGGCTCGGTGCGGTGCAGATGTTGCTCTGTGTCAAGCCTGAGTCCACTGCAAAGATGCACGAGAAGACAAGCTGGCGGCTCTCCAGGTGGCCAACACCAAGAAACACGACTTCAGGTCCTTCATGGAAACCTTCATCGCTGCTGCCACTCGGATTGCAGACGGAATCGACCTTGACGAGTTCGTTGACCTTCCAGCCTCCACAGAGGGGTAAAAACTTCTTTAAGCTCGACACTTTAAATTTGCCTCGGTATGCCGAGTGGAGTTGTAACCGATAAACCTTAACAGGCTTAGCGCCTGAGCACTTTCGGTTCCTTTAGGTATCGACCTGAACTTGGATTTGATGTTTGAATATGATTGCTTTTGGCTCGAAATGTCTTTTGCAGGCTCAAAGCAAGACGCTCACTATAGTCGACTTATTCCTTAATCCACTTAGGCGAGCGCTGGGTTGCAGCTAAGCCCCCGAGTGAGAGGTTTGCTCTTCACTCGGTAGGATTTTTATATCTTAGGCGAGCACTGGGCTGCAGCTAAGCCTCAGAGTGAGAGGTTTGCTCTTCACTCGGTAGGATTTTTATATCTTAGGCGAGCACTGGGCTGCAGCTAAGCCCCCGAGTGAGAGGTATGCTCTTCACTCGGTAGGATTTTTATATCTTAGGCGAGCACCGGGCTGCAGCTAAGCCCCCCGAGTGAGAGCTATGCTCTTCACTCGGTAGGATTTTTATATCTTAGGCAAGCACTGGGCTGCAGCTAAGCCCCCCGAGTGAGAGGTTCGCTCTTCACTCGATAGGATTTTCACGTTGTACTTGTGGCGAATCTCAGAGGAGAGAGTCGCAGTCGACCTGCACCTCGTCTTCCTTACGAGCGCACATTGTACTTATGGCGTAGCTCAGAGGAGAGGGTCGCGGTCGACCTGCACCTCGTCCTCCTTGCGAGCGTACATTGTACTTAGGCGAGTACTTGGACTGGAGCTAAGCCTCCGAGTGGAAGTCTGGCTTACCACTCGGTAGGATTTTTATAACTTAGGCGAGTACATGGACTGCAGCTAAGCCTCCGAGTGGAAGTCTGGCTTACCACTCGGTAGGATTTTTATAACTTAGGCGAGTACTTGGACTGCAGCTAAGCCCCCGAGTGGATGTCTGGCTTACCACTCGGTAGGATTTTATAACTTAGGCGAGTACTTGACTGCAGCTAAGCCCCGAGTGGAAGTCCGGCTTACCACTCGGTGGGATTTTTATAACTTAGGCGAGTACTTGGACTGTAGCTAAGCCCCGAGTGGAAGTCCGCTTACCACTCGGTAGGATTTTTATAACTTAGGCGCAGTACTTGGACTGCAGCTAAGCCCCGAGTGGAAGTCCGCTTACCACTCGGTAGGATTTTACAAACTTAGGCGAAACGGATTCGGCTAAGCCTCCGAGTGGGAGTCCTGCTCACCACTCGTAAGGATTTTACAAACTTAGGCGAAACGGATTCGCTGCTAAGTCACCCACCGAGGGAAAATTTTATTGGACAAAATAAGAAGTGACAAAAATTATGGAGGAATTATGACACTATTATTTCGAAATCCATGAACTACAGAAGTACTTTATTACAACTCATCCGAGTGAAAACTTTAAGTGTAAAATGGGCGGAGTAGATCCGTGTTCCAAGCTCGGGGCTCCTCGATATTGCGTTCGACATTGTAAAGACGGTATGCACCGTTGTGGAGAACCTTGGTGACGACAAAAGGTCCTTCCCAAGAAGGAGCGAGCTTGTGTTGTTTATGCTGATCCACTCGGAGAACTAGATCTCCTTCCTGGAAGGCTCAACCCCTCACATTTCTGGCGTGAAAGCGACGCAAGTCTTGTTGGTAGATGGTCGATCGGATCAGAGCCATCTCCCTTTCTTCCTCTAAAGGTCGATCAAGGCCCCGACGCTTGCTCAGCTTCTGCTTCGTTGTAGAGTTCAACTCGAGGAGCATTGTGAAGAAGGTCGCTCGGCAGGACTGCTTCAGCTCCGTAGACCAAGAAGAATGGAGTTCTTACGGTCGACCGATAGGGTGTGGTCTGCAATCCCCAAAGCACCGAGGGAAGTTCGTCGACCCATACTCCAGCTACGTGCTTGAGGTCACGCATCAGTCGGGGTTTCAATCCTTTAAGGATCAGGCCATTGGCTCGCTCTGCTTGTCCATTCGACTGCGGATGAGCGACTGAAGTGTAGTCAACTCGTGTGCCTTGAGAGTTGCAGAAATCTCTGATTTCTTCCGAGTCAAAGTTCGACCCATTATCCGTAATGATGCTGTGCGGGACTCCATATCTGAATGTCAGTTCCCTGATGAAGCTAACAGTAGTACCGGCGTCAAGATTCTTGATTGGCTTAGCCGCAATCCACTTGGTGAACTTGTCGACTGCTACCAGAACATGCGTGAAGCCACTTCGACCTATTCTCAAGGGACCAACCATGTCCAACCCCCATACCGCGAAAGGCCAAATGAGTGGAATGGTCTTCAGAGCTGATGCAGGCTTGTGTGACATATTTGAATAGAACTGACATCCTTCGCACTTGTCTACTATTTCCTTCGCCATCTCATTCGCCCTTGGCCAGTAAAATTCGGCTCGGTATGCTTTGGCCACGATGGTCCGAGAGGACGCATGGTGACCACAGGTCCCCGAGTGGATATCATTGAGAATGATTCGACCTTCTTCGGCATTATGCATTTTGACCAACTCCAACAAGGCTCTCTCTATACAACTGTCCTTTGATAACGGTAAAGGCTTTGGATCGACGGACGATCTGCCGAGCCTCTTCCTCATCCTCTCGGGAGCTCTTTTCTCGGGATATACGCGATATAGGAATTGTCCAATGGGTGTGACTACTAAGACCTCCCCGACCAAGTCGACCATCGCTGGGACTTCAACCTCGGTCGGATCTATGGCACTCTTGGGCTGTGGACCTTCTTCGTGAAAGGATCTTCTTTGATCGACGGAGTGTGTATATGCTCCAAGAACACACCACTGAATGGCTTCTCTCTTGAACCTATCTTTGCCAGATCATCTGCTGCCTGATTTTTCACCGGGTATGTGATGGAGCTCTAACCCTCAAACTTCTTTTCCAGCTTCCTCACCGCATTGCAGATCCAATCATGGCTGGGCTTCTCACGCCCCACTCCTTCATCACTTGGTTGACCACTAAATCTGAATCGCCATAGACCATCAAAGACGGACGCCGAGTGAGATGGCCATGCGTAATCCGTATAAGAGGGCCTCATACTCGCCTCATTGTTGGAGGAATCAAAGTGAATCTGAGCACATATCTGAGCTTATCTCCTCCGGGGAAACCAGGACAACCCCAAAGACCGAACCATTCAACATCTTAGAGCCATCAAGAACATGGTCCAATGCTCCGAGTGAACTTCACCGCCATCGTTGTTCAATCCACTCGGCGAGGAAATCTGCTATTGCCTAGGACTTAATGGCTTTTGCCTCAAACTTGATATGAGGGAAGAAGTTCAATCGCCCATTTCGCCACTCGACCAGTTGCATCTCTCATTGTGCAAAATCTACGATAGTGGCGCATCACGATTTAATCGTGATGGAATGATCAGAGAAATAATGAGCAACCTTCTTCGTGGTCATCTATATTCCATACACAAGCTTCTGATAATGAGGGTATCTCTGCTTGGATGGAGTCAAGACTTCAGACAAATATGTAACGCCCTCGATGTGGCTATATCTCCCATGTGTCGAAGCACGACTTAGAGGCATAACCGCATTGAAAGCAATGTCGCAAGTGAGGTAATCTTCACACAACCCATGTAATACATAATGGAAAGAGATACATAGTTGGCTTACAATCGCCACTTCACACAAATACATGAATAAAGCATTACATCATCCAGATACAATCAAGGTCCGACTACGGAACCAAAATAAAAGAAGAACCCCAAATGCATAAAGGTCCCGATCGACCCCAACCTGGGCTCCACTCTCGAACAACTAGAACAAAACAACACAAAGGGCAAGATCTTCATCGAGCTCCTCCTTGAGCTTGGTTGCGCCACCGCCGTTAACATAGGCACCGCAAACTGGTTTTGAAGTATCTGCTGAGCCACGAGGACTCAGAATCCCATTACCATGGGTATCAAGACTAGCAAAGCTTAATGGGAAAGGAAGGGGTAAAGTGGTGAGGTTGCAGCAGCGACTAAGCATAATATGGTGGCTAACCGACGCAAATAAGAGCGAGAAGAGAACAAGCGGAACGGTCGTGAAGCTAGAAATGATCAAGAGGTGATCCTGAACACCTACTTACGTCAAACATAACCCAGAAACCGTGTTCACTTCCCAGACTCCGCCGAGAAGAGACCATCACGGCTACACACGCCGTTGATGCGTTTTAATTCGGATCTGTGTCAAGTTATCTACAACCGACAATAACAAATTCCCATCTGCCACATAACCGCGCACGGCTCTCGAAAGCTTATACCTGCAGGGTGTCCCAACTTAGCCCATGACAAGCTCTCGCGATCAACGAAGGAATAGACCTTCTCCCAGAAGACCCGATCAGTTTGAATCCGGTTTACAAGACATTTCGACAATGGTAAAACAAGACCAGCAAGACCTCCCGCGTCCGACATCCCGATAGTAGCCACAGATCTCGCCTCGAAGCCACGACCGATGAACACTACGTCTGGCAACCGACGATACCCCAAGTTGCCTAGGGGCGGCACCGCAAGTGGTTTCGGTTTGGACCAACACTTAGACAAGCATTGGCCCGGGGGCTATAATAAAGATGACCCTTGGGTTAATTACTCCCAAGGGAAATATAGGTGGTGGTGAGGCAAATGGTAAAACCAATGTTGGGCCTTGCCGGAGGAGTTTTATTCAAAGCGAACCGTCGGGGGTCCCATAAATCACCCGATCACGTTAGGAATGCAAAATCTGGGAACATAACACCGGTATGACGGAAACTAGGGCGGCAAGAGTGGAACAAAACACCAGGCATAAGGCCGAGCCTTCCACCCTTTACCAAGTATATAGATTTATAAGAGGTATTGTGATATCCCAACATAAACCCTGTCCACCATGGAGAAATATTCATCTTCACCTGCAGCTGGCAATGCTATAAGAGGGGCTGAGCAAAGCGGTAACATAGCCAAACAACGGTTTGCTAGGAATGGTGTCAAAGGTTAGAGGTTCATGGCAATTTGGGATGGCTTGAAAGCAAATGATAGGTAGCGCAGCAAAGCGATAGAACGAAGCAACTAGCATAGCAATGATAGTAGTGAGATCCAGGGTAGCGTTCATCTTGCCTGAAATCCCGCAAGGAAGAAGAACGAGTCCAAGAAGAAGATGAAGCCACGAAGACGAACCACACGAAGACGAACGAATCCTCACGATCGCAACGAAACGGGAACTATCGAGAAGAAGCACACAACATAGGTAAACACACCACACATGAGCAAGGCATGATGCACAACAAGCATGATGCATGACCAAGCTACATGAAGCTACTCATGGCAAGAGATGATGCATACAAGAGCAACATATCAAGGCAAGTTTAAATGAGGCCGGGAACAACATATAACAATTCCGGTAAGTCCTCATATGCATATTTCAAAATTGGTCCAGAACTGAATAAACCTTATGTTCAAGTTGTTAAACAGCAAGTTAAAGATGCACCAAGATGATCTACACGAAATTCTAGTCAAGTTACATATAAAGTTCATTAGATTCGGAGCTACGGGCTAGAAGATATGAGCAAAACAAGTCAAACATGACATTGATGCAAAATGCACCCAAACATCAAGCAAACAACTCAAAACAAGGATGCAACATGATAATATGAAGCTACATGCAAAATCAAGCAAGTTTCATATAGAGCACACTCAAAACGGAGCAACGGTTCAACACATGCACACTATACAAGTCATAACCACAATCTGTCCATAACAGCAACTAGGCATCTTACAAGCATCAAAACAACAAGCTACAGCACCCCAACATAATAACAAAATGCATGGGCATGAAGTAAACATAAAGCATAACAAAACATGAACACTGAGCTATCTCCAGAAACAACTAGAACATGCTCAAAAAGACATGGAGATATTGCAAATAATAACAGTTTTAGACTTATCAGGAAATAACATCAGGTTGCAATGTTTAGAGCTATTGAACAACATGTTACAGGAACTTATCATGGCAAACAAAGGAATGGCATGAATATACTAATAGCATAGATCAAAAGACCCATACTGACCATGAGCCAAAAAGGCATAGAAAATATGATGGCACCCATGTAAACATGGCAAGTTATATTACAGATTCAAACATGGCAGAAACAACAATAAGTAGGCATGTTCGTGAGCTTGAACCACTCACCACAGAGCAATACATGGCATGGCAAGGCAACCAACATTAATAAGGCATGTTTATTAAGCTAAGAATGGCAATAGCAAGTTCATAGGGTACATGGATCACTAGGAAAACACATGGGAACAAGTGAACTTAATGTTAACAGGTTGATAGCAACATTTTCAAGCAACTTTGGAGCAAGAAATGAACATGTTCCAGCAGGCTATAAATGCAAACAAGGGCATGAATGGATAGAGCATGACATGTAGATCAAAACATGTTTATAGAGCATCTCCAGATTATGCATAGAATGATTAGTAGAAGCATGTTAACATAGCAACAAAATATATCGAATCTCATCAGAAAACAAAGAACAAAGAACTACCCTACTTAGCAAGCTTGATACACTCAGCACACAACTCACAGAAATACATGGTTGGCACCCCTGGAAAGATGGCATGGCATAGATCAACATTCACGTAGACATCAACCTCATAGGATGCACACATCAATCATGTCAAAATGATAAAACAAAGAAGTTATAACAGCCAAAGAGATTAACATCAACATGCACTCTTCCAACAAAGATTTCGGCATCAAGATGAGCTCAAATGAAAATGATGCAATGGAATGAAATGAAGTACTCGTCGAGGTGAACAATTGGACATATTACACGCACGAAACGGAGCTACGGATACAGAGATGTGATGGCATGAACATGGCATGAAAATTTCAGAAATTTGGGGACTTGGAGAGATTTTTACCCCGCGGAAAAAAAACGAAGCGGATCGGGTCCGGGCGCGGATCGGGCCGGGCGGGACCCGGCGGCGGCGCGGCGGCTCGGGCGAGGTCGGAGGAGGCGTCGCCGAGGCAGCGCCCGCCGGGAGGAGCTAGCGGCGCTGGAGCCAGCTCAGGCGGGCGCGGAGGCAGCGGCCACGCGGGCGGCGGGAGGAGGCGCGCGCGCGCCGGGCTGCTCCGGCGAGGTCCGGGCGCGGGACGGCTCGGCATCCGGCCGGGCGGCGCGTTCGCCGGCGGGGCGGCGGGCCGGCTCGGCCGGGCGACGAGGCGAGGCACGGCGGCGCTTAGGGCGGCGGAGGCGCACGGCGGCGGGGCGGCGGGCAGCGGGGTCGCCGGCGGGCGCAGCGGATTTCGGGAGAGGCCACATATTTATAGGTAGAGGGAGCTAGGAATGTCCAAATGAGGTGCGGTTTTCGGCCACGCGATCGTGATCGAACGACCGAGAGCATGGAGGGGAGTTACATGGGTTTTGGGCCACTTTGGAAGGGGTGTTGGGCTGCAACTCAAAGAGGGGTTTATGGTTACCCGTTAACTGTTGAGTACCAAACGACCTCCAAATGGCACGAAACTTGACAGGCGGTCTACCGGTGCTATACCAAGGCTGCTTGGCAAACCTCGGGCCATTCCGAGAACGTTTAACACCCACACAAGAGAAGAGGCAAAAGGGGAACGCCGGAGGACATAGGAGTGCCGGATTGCAAAACGGACAACGGGGAAAAGGCTCGGATGCATGAGACGAACACGTATGCAGAATGCAATGCACATGATGACATGGCAAATGCAACACGCAAGCAAATGACATGGCAACAAAGGCAAATAACTGACGGACACCTGGCGCATCGGATCCGGGGCGTTACAAAATAATACACTAGGCACTGAACTTTGAAGGCTTTTCCTTCCTCTTCCCGCTCGACCGTAAGCACTGTACTGACGACTTGATCTGTGGCTGCAATATAAAGCAACAGAGGCTCTTTGCTGATTGGAGCAGCAAGCACCAGCTGGGTGGAGAGCAGATCGTTTAGCTCGGCAAACGCTGCATCAGCTTCTGGAGTCCACTCGAACTTGTCTGCCTTCTTCATCAGTAGGTAAAGAGGCAATGCCTTTTCACCGAGTCATGAGATGAATCGACTTAATGCGGCCAAGCATCCAGTAAGCTCCTGGACATCGTGCACTCGCACAGGGCATTTCATTCGGAGAATAATGCCGATCTTCTCTGAATTAGCATCGATCCCTCGCTTGGAAACGAGAAAACCGAGTAACTTTCCACCAGGAACTCCGAATGTGCACTTTGATGGATTGAGCTTGATATCATACCTTCTGAGGTTGGCAAATGTTTCGGCGAGGTCAGCGAGCAGGTCGGAACCTTTTCGTGACTTGACGACGATATCATCCATATACGCTTCCACATTCTCGACCGATTTGAGGAGCGTACACTTCAATCATTCGCATAAATGTGGCTCCGCATTCTTGAGGCCGAATGGCATGGTGATATAGCGTAAGCACCGGATGAAGTGATGAAAGCTGTTTTATCTCGTCGGGTCCATACTGACGGATCCGATGATACCCGAAATAGGCGTCTAGAAAAGACAATCTCTCGCACCCCGCGGTCGAGTCAACAATTTGATCTATGCGAGGGAGAGGAAAATGATCTTTCGGGTAGGCCCGATTGATGTGCTTGAAATCAATGCACATTCGGAGCGATTTGTCCTTCTTGGGAACCATGACGACATTAGCGAGCCACTCGGAGTAGTATATCTCTCGGATAAATCCTGCCGCCAACAGTCGAGCCACTTCCTCACCAATAGCCTTTCTCTTCTGGACAGCGGACCGCCGAAGATGCTCTTTGACTGGTTTTGCTGATGAGTCGACTCTAAGGCGATGCTCGGCCAGTCCCCTGGGAACACCTGGCATGTCAGCTGGCTTCCATGCAAAAATGTCCCAGTTCTCACGGAGGAACTAGATGAGCGCTTCTTCCTATTTCGGGTCGAGTGTTGTGGAGATGTGGGTCAGGGCTGCATTGGGGTCGGTCGGGTGAATGTGAACAGGCTTCGTCTCACCGGACGATCAAATGCAGATTCTGTGGCGGGTTTCTTGGATCGCAGCAAATCACTCGGATCTGCGCTTTGCTTATACTCTTCAAACTCGACCGCTGTCACTTGGGAATCGCAATCTTGAGCCCTTCGAAAGCACTCTTCTGGCTTTTTCCGATCACCGCGATGATGATCACCCTTTGGGGCCGGGCATCTTCAGTTTGAGGTACACGTAACATGGTCGAGCCATGAACCGTGCATAACCTGGTCTCCCCAAATCCACGACCTCAAACGTCAACTTTTCCTTGCGAAAATGTTTTGAATCACCAAACACCACGTCCAGAGCTATTTGGCCGAGTGACTCGGCTTTCTTCCCTGGTATAACTCCGTGGAAGCTCATGTTACTAGTGCTGAGTCGAACATCGAATGCCCATTCCTTTCAAAGTGTGTCGCATACAACAAGTTCAGCCCACTACCATCGCCCATCAAGACTTTCGCTCGCCGAGTGCCTTCGACAACCGGATCGACCACCAAAGCTTGCCTCCTGGGGTGGCAATATGAGTCGGGTGATCAGATTGGTCGAATGTGATGGGTGTTTGGGACCATCTCAGATAACTTGGTTTTGCTGGGCAACCATGTTCACCTAACGATTAATGACCTTCACCGGCTCTTGCTTTCCACATCTGCAAAGATCATCGAGTGGAGTTGACATGCGGATATCCTTCCTCACCGCCCTCCTTGTCTTGACCTTGTCCGACTCCTTTTCCTTGTCCTTAGACTGCTTTTCCTTCAAACCGCTGGATCAGAGTCGACATTGGCGAGTGGTATGCTTTGGGTAAATGATATTGCCCTCTTCATCTTTCTTCGTGTGGATGTGACACGGCATATCCATCACGTCGTTCCCTTCTTTATCCTTTACCTTCTTAGGGTTCCAGGATCCTTTTGGTTTCCCCTTAAACTTTCCCTGAGTCACGGCCAGAGCCTCTCCAGGAGCTGCCGGTTCAGCCTTCCGCTTCTGTTTCCGACTTGTGTTTCCCTTCTCCGACTGACTCGGCTTGTACTTGCCGCTTCGAAGTCGGTCTTCTTCTTCGCCGTTGGTGTACTTGGTAGCAATCTCCATCATCCGACTCAGGGTCATGTCTCCGGTTCGACCAAATTTCAAACTCAATTCTCTGTTCTTGACACCATCCTTGAAGGCGGAGACTGCCTGATGATCAGACATGTTCTCCACGGTATGATGCAAAGTGATCCATCTCTGAATATACTCCCTGAGAGTCTCATTCGTCTTCTGCACACAAACTTGCAGCTCCGTCAATCCAGCTGGTCGCTTGCAAGTTCCTTCAAATGTTCGATTTAACACTGGGACAGATCTTCCCAAGTGTAAATGCTGCTAGGAGGTAATCGATTCAACCATGCTCTGGCAGAACCTTCCAACATGAGAGGCAAATGCTTCATGGCCACCTCGTCATTCCCACCACCAATCTGAACCGCCACTCGGTAGTCCTCAAGCCAAGTTTCAGGCTTAGACTCACAAGTGAACTTGCTGACTCCTATTGCCAGCCTGAAATTGGGGGAATTATCATGCTCTCGATAGCCTCGCTAAAACATTCGGACCGAAACATGCACTCGATCGCCAGGGCGATCTCTGTCGGGCCCACCCCGATGGGCTCTGTTCCGGTCGACCAAGCCTTGCACGATAATGGATCGCGCGTTGAAGCCTGGTTCTCTGGGGTCGATTGGAGCTCTTCGCCCCACACTGAACTGATGCCTGTCATCCTGCTGCCGAGGAGCGTAAGACCCACCTCTCGGAGGGGAAGCGGGCACTCGACGCCTGTCATCTCGGTCGTGTCGGTCTCCATACTGGTCTCGCCGATTCTCGCGACCTTCTCGCCGCGGAGGCGATCTGGGACTGTGAGCCGACTGAACCATATTCGCAGCGACGGATCGACTGTGAATTCTGTTGCGCGATTGCGACACGGCTGAATTCTGGTCCCCTGCTGCCCGGAGCAAATCCCTGATTTGCATCAATCCTCTGCCAGCCTCCAACTAAGAGGGCTGGATGGACTCTGCTATACGGGTCGTAGCTGCTAAATTCTGGATTGGGGTTCGATATACCTGAGTCGGCGGGAAGAGTTGACGTCGATTGGCGTCGGGAACTCGTTGCACTGCTTGCCGAAAGTGCTCGCCAAGATTCTCCAAGCGAGCGCGCTCGCCAAATCGCTAATCGTGCCTCCTCCAAGGCGCGAGCCTCGGGGGTTTCTCCTGCGATGGGAGTATGCAGGGCATCCATGTTCCTGCGGCGAAGTTCCTCTCTTTGCAGAGAGTCGAGTGGCTCAGGCTGGTACTCCTCGTGGTCACGTGTGGGGTCGTCTCCGCCACCTGCCCCGCCCTCATGGGCGAAGCCAGGGGAACTGTGAGGTCCGTTGACCATCAGGATTTCTGCCGCCAGATCACTACTATCACATTCGCATGCAGTCTCTACGGAGCCAGTCGACAGATCGAACAGGCCGTAGAGAGATTCGTCGGGCTCGATTGCCGCAACTTGGGCGGTGGCCGTCTGGCTAGCCACCGCGTGTCTCACCCACCGCTGAAGCCTCGACCGACCAGAGCGCTTGCGCTGGCGGGAGACCGGGTGGGTGGTCGATAGGGGAGTCGACCGATACGGGGTCGACGATTGTCGCAGCAGAACGCCGCGGACACATGCGCGAAAATTCATCGCCCCGCGGACGGGGAGCGCATCAACGTCGAGTGGAGCCTCCTGGAGCCAGGCGGAGTCGTTGGCGACAAAGGTGAGAGCGCCGAGACGGATCTCGCGACCCTCGACCAAAACTCCAGCAGTCATCATGATGAATGTACTCGGAAGAATCGCAACTTCTCCACAAAATCGCTAAAACACCGGCCCCACGGTGGGCGCCAACTGTCGTGGTTCTAAGTCTGACAGTAGAGTGGGGGTAGGTATGGAGAGGCAAGGTCCTAGCTATGGAGAGGTTGTAAACACAAGCGATGTATGAGTTCAGGCCCTTCTCGGAGGAAGTAAAAGCCCTACGTCTCGGAGCCCGGAGGCGGTCGAGTGGATTATGTGTATATGAGTTACAGGGGTGCAAACCCTTCTTCCTGTTGAGGGGGGTGGCTTATATAGAGTGTGCCAGGACCCCTGCCAGCCCACGTAATGAAGGGTTTAAAGTACATTAAGTCTGGGGCGTTACTGGTAACGCCCCACATAAAGTGTCTTAACTACCATGAAGTCTATTCAATTGCAGGCCGTTGCAGTACAGAGTGCCTCTTGACCTTCTGGTGGTCGAGTGAGTCTTCATGGTCGAGTCCTTCGAGTCAGTCGAGTGGGTTCCTCGTAAGTCGACTGGAAGGTGATCTCTTCTAAGGGTGTCCTTGGGTAGGGTACTTAGATCAGGTCTATGACCCTACCCTAGGTACATGAATCCATCAAGCGCCGCTCGGACGGAGGCATCAGAGCGAACCCAGTCGGATACCAACTCCAGGCGCCCGACCAACAGGCGGGGGTCTGCACTCCGGAGATCCTCCCGCAGCCGACTCAGCTCGTCGGTGGCGCGATCCAAGGCGACAGAGAAGGCATAGGAGACGGGAGCCGGCAGAGTAGGAGGAGAAGATGGCAGCATGATCACGGCTTGGGAGGCAGGAACCTCCTGAGCCTTGGCATCTTCGACGACAGCATCAAGCCCAGGCGCCTCCAAAGTCAGCGGGGTTATAGGGGCTGACTCCTCGTTGGAGCGCCCCTGCTGGCCTCGCGAGGATGATTGGGCAGGGGATGTGCGGGCCCCGCTTCCTTCCTTCCCTATGAGTGAAGGCGTGGCCACGGCTGATGAGCCCGTTCCAGGAGGGGTCGCCGCGTCTACCTTCAGCCTCTTCGCCGCAGGTAGCAGCCTAACCAATGAAAGATGTCATGACTCGACGGCAAAAGACATGAGCAAGGCGGAGTTCGAGTACTTACTGGTTGACTACCGCAGGATCCCATGGACTCCGGCCAAGCTTGAAGCCCGACAGCCTCTTGCGGGGCTCAGCCTCGGGAGGCCCGGCCGCGGAGGAAGGCGCACTAGAATTGCTAAAGCTAGCTTCGGCCAACACGAGGGCTGGGGTAGACCCTCGGGAGACCAGCCCAGACCTGTCCTTCCTCGGGACCAAGGGCGGGTCCTTCCCCCTCGCCTGGCACCGGCCTCGTCGTCATCAGGCATGGAGCGGAGGGTGCTGGACCTGCGCCAGGGGAAGTCTCCCCGTCCCCTCGAAGGTCGCTTCCGAGTCACGCTCCTCATCCTCTTCGTCATCTTCCTCCTCTCCGTCGCCGGAGTCATCAGAGGACAAGTTCACTGTCGCCGTCGCTGCCTGGCCCTCAGGGTCCTCCCCTGGCACCAGCCCGACCCCGTCGAAGGAGGGCATGGTGTCCACCACCCGTTCCCAGTCATCACGAAGGAACAAGGGGACCGAAGCATCCTCCGGGCCTGCCATGTCCTCTCCGACCAAGAAGTGGAGGGCTCCGGTCAGATCCTCGTCGTTCAGGGCATCCGACCTCAGGCAGAGGACGACGTCTGCATCCTCGAGCCTCCACAGCGGGCGCGAGTGCACCTGAAGAGGGGCCACCCGGTACGACAGGAACTCCCTCAAAAGTGAATCCCCGGTCAGCTTCGCCACCCTCAGATTGCCCGGCCTCAGGTCGGCGTTCATCTTCTCCAGCACCAACTTCGCCCGCCGCTCGTCGAGCTTCGTGCGGGGCCACGCCTCAATGGCCTCGGGCTGCTCTGTGGGAAGCTCCAGCAGGGGGTTGTTGCACTTGGCGTCCACCATGACCCACTTGCTCCGGAAGCCGTGGCCCTCTTCCCGGCCTTCGAGATGGCGTTGGACTTGGAGTACATGGCAAAGCTCGCGCATGCTGAGACATTGGCGGCAGTGACCCGGAGGGAGAAGAAGTGGTGCAGCAGGGCCACGGAGGGCATCACCCCAACGTGCGCCTCACAGTAGTAGGTGAAGATCGATAGAAGGAGAATGGAGTTGGGGTGGAGATGCAGAGCATGCAGCTGATACTGGCGAAGGACGGCAAGGAAGAACTCAGAGAAGGGAGGAACCAGACTAGCAATAATGGCGCTCATGAAGAGTCGGTAGAAGGTGCTCCCCTTGTCCTATGGCCGGGCGGAGCCAAGCCGGAGCGCAGTCTCCCCCATCTCGTTGCTCTGCGCCGCCGCCATCTGGCGCGTGAGGGCGAGATTCTTCTCCGTTACGTTGGGGGAGACCAGAGCCGGCGAATACCAGGCCGATGTAGCCCCGACAGCGGTCTTGCGGGGTGCCATTGTCACCGGAGGAGAAAGGTTGCGGCAAATCTGGATATTTCGGAAGCATGAGGGCGAAGAGCAAGAAAGGGGACCTGAAGCAATGAAAGTAAGGCTAACCCCAGGCCAGCCTTTTGTCGGTCGAGCATTTGCCGAGGCAATGTGGGGAAGCGGAGGCGCCCACGTCCAATCAACCGTCACGCAGCGCCCAAGGCCGCAGGATGTTGGGGCCCGTGGCGCTCCGCACTTGCCCCTTCTCTTCTCTGCTAAGCCAAGTCCGAGCGCGCCTTGGGCCCGGGGGCTAATGTCGGCGTTCTGGGAATGGGGGTGCCCAGACTTGCCCGCCTGCGGCCTGCGGCGTGGCTCAAGTGGTGGCCCAGTACGGCCCATCTTCATCAACGCAAGACTCAAGACCCTCGCGAGGGGCCAAGCCTCGGGGTGCGGATGACACGAGGCTTCCTCAAGAGTGGCCTCGTGTCACACCCTGATTTTCATGCCACAACACTTAAGCTAATAATCTTGATAAAAACTTTTGAGTGTTTTGGACTTTGCTTGATTGGATTTTTGTTTGCTGTTTGCAAGTGCTCTAAAAATCAAATAAATACTCCAACTTCTATACTTCATCTCCTTGATCCAAAACCTTTTCCCAATGATCATGCCATGTGTATATAGAAATATAGTATTTTCTTACAAAAGTAATTTGGCCAAAAAGTATTTTCTAAAATTAGTTTTCCAAAAACCCATGAATTGAGATTTGCACTGCAAGTACTTAATTTGAGGTGTGAAAAATCTTTACAAAAATATATTTGAATCCTATTAGATATAGGATACCCAGAAACCACAAAAATATAATTTTAAAAGTTATTTTCCTATTTTATTTAAAAGACTTTTCTTAAAGCCAGAAATGGTCTTTAAAAGGAAAAAAATATTTTATTGCTTCAAAAATATTTGACAAAATTTAGGGAAACTCATAGGACATATATTGTCCATATATAAGAGTTTCAACACATGGTCATGTTCAAAATATTGGTCAAATCCCTCAAAAACTCTTTCTGGATATTTCAAGCTATTGAAATATTTACAAAGGAATTATTCTCCAAAAATTCCAAGGAAATTCTAGCATGTTACATATGCCATGTTTGATGATCTTGACAAGTATTATGTCATGGAGAATAATCAAACTCCATGAAATCCCCTCAAAACCATTTTTGTCCATTTTGAAGTTTGAGCAACTTTACATTGCCAAAGATGTCCAGATGCTCTCAAACCTTGTGAACATGCTGAAATGGTCTAATAATTAATCTAGACCAAATGGCACAAGTTGGAGAACAAGTTAACTTGATCAAAGTGCCTCAAAACCACTTCTGTCCTTTTTCAAATTTGAACAACTCTACATTGGAAACTTTCTCCTCTTGATCTCAACTTTTGTGGACATGTTCAGCATCTCAAATTATGACACTACACTAAGTGGTGCATCTAGGAGAATAGTTTTGGATGACTAAATCTTGAAAAACCCCTTTCTGTTGATTTCTAGGGTTTACAAAAGTTGCATTGGCTACTTTGCCCAAATGAGCTCAAACTTGGTGGAACCCCCTACTTCCATGTGCCATTCCATCCTGTTAATTCCCATGGCAATTGGAATTAATTTTCTTGCCCAAACCAACAACAAACACCTTCTGCCATTTTTCCAAAATCATCATTTTAACCACTTCCACTCTTCTCCATGACCTCAACGTTTTACCACAGCCCCTCAGAGTCCCCTTGCACCTCCAGTAGCAATGGCAAGTCCATAGCTCAAATATTGGAGGGGTAAAACCTCATTTTTCTCTCTCTGGACAGCCTTTTCTCTCTCTCCCTCAACCTCTCTCTTCTCCTAGTGGTTCACCAGGGCATCCAAGGCCACCTCCCATTTGTTTACTTCCCCCTAGAGTCCCCAGACACTAGAGGCCAAGCCCAGAGCGCTGGAAAAATGGCCATGCCGGCCATATGCACGCTGAGCTGCCACTGATCTTGCAAGACTGTAGCCGCCGCCAGCACTCCCGGCCACCTCGGGCCTCCCCAGTGCGCCCGACGAGGTGCCTCGACGTTCGCAGCACACCACGCCCCTGGGCCCCACCTCCTTCTCCCTCCTCTCGCCCCAGCTCGCACGCGCGGCGACCGCCCGAGCGCACCAGTGAAAGTGCTCACACGCGCGGTGCCTCTAGCCCCTGCTCTCTCTCTCTCTCTTCTTCCCCTGGGCGTAGTCGACCCCCATGAACACCCCAGACACAACCAAACAGGCCCCCGTGACCCGTGGCGACGACAACGACCTCGCCGGCGCACAGGTCCACAGTGGACCACCGTGCGGCTATTTAAGCTCGCCACAGGTCTCTCTCGTGCCATCCAACTCCTTCTCACACCCCCTAGCACGCGCCCGCACCACCCAATCAGCCTCGGAGAGCTTCTATGCTCGGGATCGACAAGAGCTCCGCCGCCTCGGTCGGCCGTTGATCTCGTGGTACAGGCCTTCTTTGCTCTCTCTCTCTCTCGATCTGGAACCGCCTCACCTCTCTGACCATTTACCCTCTCTCCCCCGCGTCATTTGCAGCCGAAATCGACCGGGGCAAACTCCTCCCGAAGCCTTGCCGCCATCCTCCTCGTCGCCGGCGAACCCCTGCGCTCCTGTGACCGCCTCCACCTCCACCCGAACGGCGACTCCTCCCTGAGCACGCCGGTGCCCTCGGATCGCCTCGCTGTCGACCACAGCGACGCCGGTGAGCTCGCCGTCCTCTCTGGACGGAGGTTGACGACGACGGCCGTGGGGCCCGCTCGGTCACCTCACATCGGCAAGGCCCTGCTGTCAGTTTAAAACTCCACCGCTACCGCCGCCACAGAAGTGGAGGCGGGCCGCGCTACTCCCGCGTTTCCACGGTGAAAGCGCCCTCCCGTGAAGCCGTCTTCGACGTCACCCCCTGTCGCCAGCGCAGCTGAGCCGCTGGGCCGGCCCACTGCTATCCTTCGCCTGGTGCGCTGGATAAGGGTACACCCCCCCTTTCCCTTTTCTTTTTCTTTTTCTGTAAAAGTTGTAATATCCTTAAACAATTCAAATGGAATCCAAATTTGATGATTCAAATTTCTAGTGACTCTATAAATCAGGATCTATCTTGTGATGCAACATGCACATTTTTCCAGAGACCTTTTCTTCACAAATATTTATCAAATCCCCATTTTCCTATTTCTGTGATGAACTTTAGAAAATCACAAAGAGCGCATTTTTGATCCAAATGCCATGATTCAAATTCCTAGATGTCTATAAGTTCAAAACTTAGTTTTTGAACATTTTTATTAATACGTTCTGTAGCACATAAAATAATGGTCTATTTCTTTGTATATAGCCAACTTTGCAAATTCATAGGAAAATCATCTCAACTCCAAATCCAGTGAAGCCAATTCCTAGGTGCTTCTAAAATCATACTTTGTTAATGGGTACCTTTGCTCATTTTTCAAAAATATATTTCTGTACACTTCTTGCAAATCCATAAACCCCTTGATGCCACTATATCAAAATGTTCAGAGATGTCCATTGATCAAATCCTAGTGAAACCACTTGGGTCATCCCTCATATGACCAGAGGTATCCTAGAAAAGTCCAACTCACATTTTTAGAGCACTTTTATTTTTGCCTTATTGTGTTGCTTATTATGATTGTTTCCGACGTTAGTTGACGAAGTAGACGGAGTACTTCGAGAAGGACCAGAAGACTTCAAGACTTTGAGGAACCAGGCAAGCAGCCCTTTGGCCATGTCTATGAAACCCTTTTCATCCATGTCATATAGCTCTTTATTATTGTTGCATCGGAATCATGATGAGGTGGTACCCACGTTGATGGTTTGCCATCGTTAATTCCTCGTTGATACTTGCATTGTGCATGACCCTACCTTCTTAAGAGGGTTATGCCGGTGGGAGTAGATAGGATGCTAAGGTAGTGCTACGCAAAAAGGGACGGGTATATGCATGATGAAGGAGGCAAAGTATTTTCAAAAGACTTTTTCAAAAACCCCGTCGGGTGCCACTTATGCCCGAGGGAGATGATGAAATGGGTAACCACTTGATGACGAAGTGGTGTACCGAGGCAAGTGTGTGTGTTGTTTTCAAAACGGATTAGATTTAAGATTTGTCGATTGTCCCAACCTTACATGCGCAACCACTCTACCCTTATATGGGAAAGGGCATTATTGATTACCTAGGCCGATACTAGCTTGGAGCCCGATTACTAGTGACGGGGAGAGTTGGTGCTCTCTCTCGGGGCGGGTCGTGCTGTAGGGCGGCCATGATCGTTTTTACAAAGACCGGACACACCGCTGGTACCCGTGCTTGTGGTATGTGATGAATATGGGAGCGAGGCTCCACAACTTTATGATGTGAAATGTTGGGCACGGGGGTTACTACCAATCGAGTGGACTCCATGTTAGTGTCGTCTAGGGAAAGGTAGTGATCGGGTGCTTACCCTGGGTACTTGAGGTACCGCGGGTCGTGGATGACACGGAAGTTCCCCGGATCTAGTGGGTACAGTGTGCAACCTCTGCAGAGTGTAAAACTATTCGAATAGTCGTGTCCACGGTCAAGGACAGTTGGGCGGTGCTGCTTAAACTACGTCCAGAGTTTTCAACCATGTGTGTGTGTGTTGATAAAACTACTTGGGTCAAGTCAATGGACTTGACATGTTGAGAGGTGTTGGTGCCCACTCTATTTATGTTGGGTTGGTGCCCACTCTATTTATGTTGATATCTGTAACCTGTCCTCATGGTTACTTGAATTCTCTTGATGCATGTCTTACAAGTTGTTGAACACGTCATTGCACTCAAAACTAGCTTTCTGCAAAAATTTACCTATATCATGCATTGTTACATCTTGAACCAAAACATGGGTTGCTTGCAAGTAGATTCAATGTACTCATTGGCTTGCCACTGGTTATTTAATTGACTGCATGGAAGAACAGGATGTGATGAACAACACTTCGTGATTTAACATGCGAGCTAGGACGCTTCCTCAAATGTAATGCCCGTAGGGTTAAGGCGTAAGGCATGGGTCCAAGTTATCGACAAAGATTTCCGCTGCGATGTTATACTCAAGACTCGACCATAATGGTCCTACTTGTGTATACGGTATGTATGGATGTTAGACTCTTGTTATTCAGCTTCTGTGTGTTCAATGAGCATTGATCTCTAGGATCACTGTACACGTGCATTCGGTGATCACGACTTATGAGTCGGGGTCCCCACAGAGCTGGTATCAGAGCCATCCTGACTGTAGGAAGCCTTAGTTAGCATGGGCGTTAGTTAGCTTGAGACCATCTAAACTTCTCTTCTTTTCTGAAGCTTACCCCACCCAAGATATACTTCCCTTATTGACCTCCCCTATTCAACTTTTGTAGATGGCTGTCGCCCCCTTGAGACTCCTTATGACAGGATTTCCATCGCTCCTAAAAGAATGCCTCCAACAATGCCACTATCCCTTGCTGCCCATATACACCCTGCATGAACTGGAAAATGATGTGCTCGAGAAGGAGTTCTACGCCAAGGTTTTTGTGCCTGCCAAGACCTCACCCCAGGGGTGGTTCTTCATTGGACCACCCATGCCAACATAAGACCTGGCCATTTAGTAAGTGGCATATGAAGCGCTCCTCCGTCTTCGAGGCCTCCTTCCAGAAATGAAAGAAGAACACGCCACCCGCTACCTACCAGGAAAGAACAGATTTGGAGCCCCAGCTCAAGTGATGATTTCCCCAGAAGATGAGGATCCAACCCTCAAGTACCAAATCCGCTTCATCAACGCCGAAGACTACCTTCTACGTCACCTTACCGAAGCATTCCTTAAGGCTCGCCAAGACCTCCCTTCACTTCTGCACCTCCACTGCCTCGAGAAGATGAATGTGGCCGAGCAAGGACAGCAAATCACTATCTTACAAGCCCACCTTGTCAATCAGGAGCAACAAATCAAAGAACTTCGAAAAACCCGCAACCAAACCCCACACAGGGAGCATAGGAATGGATTTTCATATCCACCTCATAGAAGATCATCATCAGGCTATCAACGACATAACTCAAGACTGGATAGCAACCTTTTTGCTTCCGTCACTTCTCATGGGTGTGGTGAACTTGGGCACATAAAAAGGATGTGTCCCAACAAGCAGCCGACTGTCGCCTACCCTTTGGCACCACAAGGGGAACCCAGAAACTGAAGACCGAACGCCTTTCTCTCAAGTGATGAAGCAAGCACGACTACAGAATCCGAGGACCCCTAGGGTAGGACAAGTCGTGTAACCCCTATGCGCAGTCGAGTCCATATGATGGTTCAAATGAAACCATGTTGAGTGTTGCTTGTTCCTATCTGTTTGTGTTTTGATATAAGTTGCACTTTTGCCTTGGGCAGCATGTATGCAACTATATCACCTATCTTATCTTAATGGAATTATGTGTGGTCTTTTGGCACTTGTTTGTTTGCACCTGCACTATAGAACCCCCTTTAGGCAGCCCCAACTGTACTACTCTTCCTTCTCATCTCTCTCTCCTCAACTAAAGACCAACAGGACAAGATGCACCAAGGAATCTCCTTCGGCGGCCAACTAGCACTGAAGACTTTTGTTGCAGCCTCCTCGACCAAGTGAAACCTTGTAGAGTTATGATTAACCCACCAGACTAGAAACCCATTCCTAGACCCTTCGAGACTTCATAAGATACCCAGCTCGAATCCTTAACCATGTGCTTAACCCACAGAATTGCAAGAGAACCTGTTAAGCCTCCATAACCTTGCTTATCACTGGGTTCATTATGGAACTAGTGGACATAGTGAATGAGCACATTATCATCCTAAGATAGCACCAAAACTGGCGATGCCATAGGGAAGACCAATTTGAGGATATAGGAATAGAGGACAAATGACTTAATGAGTTTATAACAATGACTTGAGGAATTATATGAGACTATTTGGTGGATTATGAGGCTTTGATGTTGGTAAATGAACTTGGTGGGATCATGATTATAGAGTAGCATAACCTTGATTACCCCTGGGTAAATTGGATTTAATAGGACAATTATGACCGCAAGCTGAAATTCTTGGGAGTATTTGGATTTAACTTAGCCATGGGATATTGATAGGTGATAGTTGATATTACGACAATGACTTGGGGGAACATGTAGGGATTCTCGTTGGACAAGAGATTTGGATTTATGTAGGTGATTCTAGTTGAATATAGATGTTGAGTATGTCTACATGGTTCGGAGTACATTGGATTTAGACTGATGATCTCGATCATGATACCATGTTTCTCGGTGGACGATAAACTAGGAGATTGGACTAATTGTCGGAGTTTATTTAGGGTTCTATATGAGCTTGACCTTGGAGTTTACTTGACCATGACAATGGGAATCGGTGGACAAACTATAGTAGAGGTAGCCCTTTCAAGTATTGGGGATTATAAGGACTTTAGGAGATTTTGAGGAACTCCATAGAGATTGGATTTGTAGAACTACCGGATCATGTAAGTGATTGGTGTAGTTAGTGGGTTGTTGGAGTTGATTCATAGGAAGGAAACAAGATCTTGGAGTGGCATACAACGTGTTTCCTTAAGATAGAGGTGCTTCAGCTTAGACCTTGGAAGAATAGGATGAGCACTTGGGTTGTCACGTTCAAGCTTAGCGGCTTATATGTTCTACCCATGGATTTTTAGGGGTAGACATACATACGAGTTTGGGGATTGTGGACATATATGATTTTGTTAGACCTCCTCTCCAGAGTCATGAGGACATGAATAACATGAGGGATGATTGGAGCTGGCCTACAAGAGTTGATGCTTTCAGTGGTATAAGGTTATTTGTTCAAAGGATTAGATAGAACAATTGGCATCTCAGGAACCGTGCTTAAGGATGAGGTAACCAACGTTCGCTCGCACCCTAGAATCCTTGAAACCCTTAAGCCCTACCAAGCTACAACATGGTCGGACCATGACCGTGGGTCTCGACTCTAGATCAAGAAAACCTTGGACCATACTCAACCCTGACCACCACTAATTCCCCAGCCCACTTTACGTACCCCATAGACTTCATGGAGTGCTTGGACAAGTTAGTTGTCATCTTTCTTTGGTGACATACTTGTCTACCCGAAGATGGAAGAAGAATCGTTGATGCTGGTCAAGGAACATCCGAAGATCATCATGTCTAGGAGGAAGAACTACACCTACCACCATCATCAAGAAGTAAACCTCCGCATCGAAGACCAGGCATATCTGCAAGCCACTTCTCTCTAAGGAACCAAGCATTCCCGTGACAAGGAGACCCACACCAAGATTCACCGGCCCCCTTCAAGATCACTCCAAGATTTAATAACCCCCTCCGAGATCACTTCAAGACGAAGAGTAGATGGCTACCAGCTAGAGTTACCACCTGAGTTACCTGATGAGCGCAACGCTTTCCATGCATCACAACCACGGAAGTGTTTCCAACTTCCTAACTTGCTCGATCTCTGCAAGGACATTGACCACCGAGCCATCGACCCCTAGTCCAACCTGACCTAACGCGAGACCCTCAAAGAACCGGATCAAAAAGAGCGTCATACACGGAGCCACAGCAGCAAGTACTTCAAGCTCAATGGAGCACCGCACGGAAGGTATAGCCGAGGACGTGAAGACTACCCCGAATCCAAGTTCCATACTCCTTTCCGCGCCTAGTCTGGGAATCTCGGGGACGAGATTCTTGTAAGGGGGGTAGGTCTGTCACACCTTGATTTTCATGCCACAACACTTAAGCTAATAATCTTGATAAAATGTGTTTTGGCAAAAACTTTTGAGTGTTTTGGACTTTGCTTGATTGGATTTTTGTTTGCTGTTTGCAAGTGCTCTAAAAATCAAATAAATACTCCAACTTCTATACTTCATCTCCTTGATCCAAAACCTTTTCCCAATGATCATGCCATGTGTATATAGAAATATAGTATTTTCTTACAAAAGTAATTTGGCCAAAAAGTATTTTCTAAAATTAGTTTTCCAAAAACCCTTGAATTGAGATTTGCACTGCAAGTACTTAATTTGAGGTGTGAAAAATCTTTACAAAAATATATTTGAATCCTATTAGATACAGAATACCCAGAAACCACAAAAATATAATTTTAAAAGTTATTTTCCTATTTTATTTAAAAGCTTTTTCTTAAGGCTAGAAATGGTATTTAATAGGAAAAAATTATTTTATTGCTTCAAAAATATTTGACAAAATTTAGGGAAACTCATAGGACATATATTGTCCATATATAAGAGTTTCAACACATGGTCATGTTCAAAATATTGGTCAAATCCCTCAAAAACCCTTTCTGGATATTTCAAGCTTTTGAAATATTTACAAAGGAATTATTCTCCAAAAATTCCAAGGAAATTCTAGCATGTTACATATGACATGTTTGATGATCTTGACAAGTATTATGTCATGGAGAATAATAAAACTCCAAGAAATACCCTCAAAACCATTTCTGTCCATTTTGAAGTTTGAGCAACTTTACATTGCCAAACATGTCCAGATGCTCTCAAACCTTGTGAACATGCTAAAATGGTCTAATAATTAATCTAGACCAAATGGCACAAGTTGGAGAACAAGTTAACTTGATCAAAGTGCCTCAAAACCACTTCTGTCCTTTTTCAAATTTGAACAACTCTACATTGGAAACTTTCTCCTCTTGATCTCAACTTTTGTGGACATGTTCAGCATCTCAAATTATGACACTACACCAAGTGGTGCATCTAGGAGAATAGTTTTGGATGACTAAATCTTGAAAAACCCCTTTCTGTTGATTTCTAGGGTTTACAAAGGTTGCATTGGCTACTTTGCCCAAATGAGCTCAAACTTGGTGGAACCCCCTACTTCCATGTGCCATTCCATCCTGTTAATTCCCATGGCAATTGGAATTAATTTTCTTGCCCAAACCAACAACAAACACCTTCTGCCATTTTTCCAAAATCATCATTTTTACCACTTCCACTCTTCTCCATGACCTCAACTTTTTACCACAGCCCATCAGAGTCCCCTTGCACCTCCAGTAGCAATGGCAAGTCCATAGCTCAAATATTGGAGGGGTAAAACCTCATTTTTCTCTCTCTGGACAGCCTTTTCTCTCTCTCCCTCAACCTCTCTCTTCTCCTAGTGGTTCACCAGGGCATCCAAGGCCACCTCCCATTTGTTTACTTCCCCCTAGAGCCCCCATCCAAGGCCAAGCCCAGAGCACTGGAAAAATGGCCATGCCGGCCATATGCACGCTCTGAGCTGCTGATCTTGGCCCTCAAGATCAGTAGCCCCCAGCAAGCACTCCCGGCCACCTCGGCCTCCCAGTCGCCCGACGAGGTGCCTCGACGTCCGCAAGACGCCACGCCTGCCCCCACCTCCTTCTCCTCCTCTCGCCCCTAGCTAGACGCAGCGATCCGCCCGAGCGCACAGCTGAACGTGTTCACACGCGCGGTGCCTCTGGCCCTTGCTCTCTCTTTCTCTTCTTCCCCTGGGCGTAGTCGACCCCCATGAACACCCCAGACACAACCAAACAGGCCCCCGTGACCCGTGGCGACGGCAACGACCTCGCCGGCGCACAGGTCCACGGTGGACCACCGTCTTGACTATTTAAGCTCGCCTGTGTCTCTCTCGTGCCATCCAACTCCTTCTCACACCCCCTAGCATGCGCCCGCACCACAAAATCAGCCTCAGAGAGCTTCTATGCTCGGGATCGACCGGAGCTCCGCCGCCTCGGTCGGCCGTTGATCTCGTGGTACAGGCCTTCTTTGCTCTCTCTCTCTCTCTCGATCTAGAACCGCCTCACCTCTCTGACCATTTCCCCTCTCTCTCCCGCGTTGTTTGCAGCCGAAATTGACCGGGGCAAACTCCTCCCGAAGCCTTGCCGCCGTCCTCCTCGTCGCCGGCGAACCCCTGCGCTCCTGTGACCGCCTCCACCTCCACCCGAACGGCGACTCCTCCCTGAGCACGCCGGTGCCCTCGGATCGCCTCGGCTGCCGACCACAAAGAACGCCGGTGAGCTCGCCGTCCTCTCGGACGGAGGTTGACGATGACGGCCGTGGGGCCCGCTTGTCGACCTCACATCTGACGGGGGCCCCGCTGTCGTTTAAAACTCCACCGCTACCGCCGCCACAGAAGTGGAGGCGGGCGCGCTACTCCCGTGTTTCCACGGTGAAAGCGCCTCCGGTGAAGCCGTCTTCGACGCCACCCTCGCCCGGTAGCAGAGCTGAGCCACTGGGCGCCCATCGCTATCCTTCGCTGGTGCAGTACCTGGATAAGGGTACACCCCCTTTCCCTTTTTTTTTCTTTTTACGTAAAAGTTGTAATATCCTTAAACAATTCAAATGGAATCCAAATTTGATGATTCAAATTTCTAGTGACTCTATAAATCAGGATCTATCTTGTGATGCAACATGCACATTTTTCCAGAGACCTTTTCTTCACAAATATTTATCAAATCCCCATTTTCCTATTTCTGTGATGAACTTTAGAAAATCACAAAGAGCCCATTTTTGATCCAAATGCCATGATTCAAATTCCTAGATGTCTATAAGTTCAAAACTTAGTTTTTGAACATTTTTATTAATACTTTCTGTAGCACATAAAATAATGGTCTATTTATTTATATATAGCCAACTTCGCAAATTCATAGGAAAATCATCTCAACTCCAAATCCAGTGAAACCAATTCCTAGGTGCTTCTAAAATCATCCTTTGTTAATGGGTACCTTTGATCATTTTTCAAAAATATATTTCTGTACACTTCTTGCAAATCCATAAACCCCTTGATTCCACTATATCAAAATGTTCAGAGATGTCCATTGATCAAATCCTAATGAAACCACTTGGGTCATCCCTCATATGACCAGAGGTATCCTAGAAAAGTCCAACTCACATTTTTAGAGCACTTTTAATTTTGCCTTATTGTGTTGCTTATTATGATTGTTTCCGACGTTAGTTGACGAAGTAGACGGAGTACTTGGAGAAGGACCAGAAGACTTCAAGACTCTGAGGAACCAGGCAAGCAGCCCTTTGGCCATGTCTATGAAACCCTTTTCATCCATGTCATATAGCTCTTTATTATTGTTGCATCGGAATCATGATGAGGTGGTACCCACGTTGATGGTTTGCCACCGTTAATTCCTCGTTGATACTTGCATTGTGCATGACCCTACCTTCTTATGAGGGTTATGCCGGTGGGAATAGATAGGATTCTAAGGTAGTGCTACGCAAAAAGGGACGGGTATATGCATAATGAAGGAGGCAAAGTATTTTCAAAAGACTTTTTCAAAAACCCCGTCAGGTGCCACTTATGCCCGAGGGAGATGATGAAATGGGTAACCACTTGATGACGAAGTGGTGTACCGAGGCAAGTGTGTGTGTTGTTTTCGAAAACGGATTAGATTTAAGATTTGTCGACTGTCCCAACCTTACATGCGCAACCACTCTACTCTTATATGGGAAAGGGCATTATTGATTACCTAGGCCGATACTAGCTTGGAGCCCGCATTACTAGTGACGGGGGAGAGTTGGTGCTCTCTCTCGGGGACGGGTCGTGCTGTAGGGCGGCCATGATCGTTTTTACAAAGACGGACACACCGTTGGTAACCCGTGCTTGTGGTATGTGATGAATATGGGAGCGAGGCTCCACAACTTTATGATGTGAAATGTTGGGCACAGGGGTTACTACCAATCGAGTGGACTCCATGTTAGTGTCGTCTAGGGAAAGGTAGTGATCGGGTGCTTACCCCGGGTACTTGAGGTACCGCGGGTCGTGGATGACACGGAAGTTCGCCGGATCTAGTGGGTACAGTGTGCAACCTCTGCAGAGAGTAAAACTATTCGAATAGTCGTGTCCACGGTCAAGGACAGTTGGGCGGTGCTGCTTAAACTACGTCCAGAGTTTTCGACCATGTGTGTGTGTGTTGATAAAACTACTTGGGTCAAGTCAAAGGACTTGACATGTTGAGATGGGTTGGTGCCCACTCTATTTATGTTTGGTTGGTGCCCACTCTATTTATGTTGATATCTGTAACCTGTCCTCATGTTTACTTGAATTCTCTTGATGCATGTCTTACAAGTTGTTGAACACGTCATTGCACTCAAAACTAGCTTTCTGCAAAAATTTACCTATATCATGCATTGTTACATCTTGAACCAAAACGTGGGTTGCTTGCGAGTACATTCAAAGTACTCATTGGCTTGCCACTGTTTATTTAATTGACCGGCATGGAAGAACAAGATGTGATGAAGAACACTTGATGATTTAACATGCGAGCTAGGACGCTTCCCAATGTAATGCCCGTAAGGTTAAGGCGTAGGCATGGGTCCAAGTTATCGGCGAAGATTTCACTGCGATGTTATACTCAAGACTCGACCATAATGGTCCTACTTGTGTATACGGTATGTATGGATGTAAGACTCTTGTTATTCAGCTTCTGTGTGTTCAGTGAGCATTGATCTCTGGGATCACTGTACACGTGCATTCGGTGATCACGACTTATGAGTCGGGGTCCCCACACCTCGCCAGGCAGGCTCGCGAGGAGGCCGAGAGATCAAGGTAGGGGTACCTCGTGAGGTGCTCATGATGCAAGCTGTGACGATCGAGACCAGACGGGCGCCGGCCTGTGCAGTGTCCTTGTTTCCTCTTTGGTGCAAAGGGGGCCAGCACAGGTGTGGAGTACCGAGGCATTAGGCAAAGGTTAGCATTTCAGTGCAACGAGACCAAGACCAGCAGAGTAGCAGGATGGAGGTCACCGTGGAGCCCAAGACAGCGTCATCACCAGTGCCTTTGGCAGCCAAAGACCAACTTTAGTCAGGATAACTTTTACTAGATGCTCCCCTTCAAAATGGCCGTTGTTGGCTCCCTTCCCGCTCAATATTTGGGAAGGGAACCAAGGCCTCTATAAATAGGGCTAGCCACCACAGTAGAGGAGAAAGCTCGCCCACACCTCATCGAGTCCTCATCAGATCAATAGGCGATCGAACTCATCCAAGTAGTTCATCGCACCAGCTCAAGAACACCTCCCGCGAGGCTGTTCATCCTTTGTACTGTTCATCATCAGCCCCTGAGGCAATCCACCACACCACACACTGGAGTAGGGTATTACACCACAACGGTGGCCCGAACCAGTATAAATCTTGTGTCCCTCGTGTTTTTCATTGTTTTAGCTTAGATTCTTGCGAGGTGATCAGCCATGGATAGGTAGGGGGAAGATCTTCGCGTGCACCCTAGAGTTCGAATCTTAAGGGTCTGCTAGAACAAAACATCTGAAAACAACCCCGATGACAAGCCAAGCAATTTGTTCATACTTTTTAACGTGCTTCAGCTTTTTCAACCCTCACGCAATACATGAGCGCAAGCCATGGATAGAGCACTATAGGTGTAATAGAATATGATGGTGGAGGTTTATGTGGAGAAGACAAAAAAGGGAGAAAGTCTGACATCAACGCGGCAAATCAACGGGCTATGGAGATGCCCATCAATTGATGTCAATGCGAGGAGTAGGGATTGCCATGCAACGGATGCAATAGAGCTATAAGTGTATGAAAGCTCAAATTGAGAACTAAGTGGGTGTGCATCCAATTGTTTGCTCATGAAGACCTAGGGCATTTTGAGGAAGCCCATCGTTGGAATATACAAGCCAAGTTCTATAATGAAAATTCCCACTAGTATATGAAAGTGACTGTCGGTGTACTAAAGTAGGGGTACCTTAGTACCCCGAACTCGGGCACGGGCAGTTGCAGCGCCCCGCGGCAAGGCTCGCCGAGCGTCCGCCAAGGCCCTTCGCCATTCCTATTACTACCATTTAAGAACAAAGTGTTAACTTTGAAGACAAGGCCCCGGCAAGAAAAGCTTGCCGGAAAGGACAAGGCCCCGGCAAGAGAAACTTGCTGGGAAGAGCAAGACCCCGGCAAGAGGAGCTTGCCGGGAAGGCCAACCAAGGCGCTTCAGAAAACTTGCCACGACGCGCCGCGCGTCCCGGCAAGACCCGACGAGCGGCAAGCTTGCGGGTGCGACAAGATAGCGACCGCGGCAAGGCGCTTGCCGCGGCAAAGCCACCACTCTGCGCCCACGCTCCAGCTCACCCAACGACGTGTCGCCACAGGATCATTCCTGGTGCACGTGGCATGTGGCTGTGCAGCCTAGTGGTGCGAGGTGGCGAGCGAAGGTGACTAGAAGGCCATCGTGGCGATCGGTGGCGCCCCTAACAGTCGTTTCCTGCACTGTTGGAGCGACCAGACGGGCATTAAATGCTCTTGTCCCCTACCGTCAGAGTTATGTAGGGGGCACTGTAGATAGCAGTTGTACCAACCCGCGTTTTTACCTTTCTACCCCTCTCTCTGTGTTGCCACCTGTCGATGACCCCTTTAGACTATAAAAAGGAGGCCCGTGCGCACGTAGAAGGGGTTCGGTTTTTGGGTTCGGTCAGTTCGACTCACTCAAGACCATAGCTTGCTCACGCTCTCAAGCAAGAACATAATACAAACACAAAGCAGCAGTAGGAGTTTTATCTCTCCGGAGAGCTCCGAAGCTGGGTAAAATCTCCCCGGCGTGCTTTCGCCTCGATCTGCTCTGCGCGCCCCCCGCTCCATTGCCGGACCAGAACGGGCCCCCTGCCCCATAGGTGCTCGTGCCCTAAAGCGGCCACGACATCTTTGGCGCGCCAGGTAGGGGGGCGTCGAGGTCGTGCGTATCTGATCCGGCGTCTACGCGCGCTACGTCAACATCTTCATCGACATGCCACCCAAGAAGAAGGCTTCAGAAGTAGCCGCTCCGTCTGCGACTGTCCTATCGCCACCGGAGCAAACGGGCGGTGGAGTGGACGCCGGCGGAGGAACGGGCGCCGGCGGTGGGACTCACGTCGTCACCAGGTCCAAGGACAAGGCCCCGCAAGCTTCAGCGTCTGGATATCCACCGCACCCCTCTCAGGAGGTGCAAGATCGACAACGCCGCGGTGCCCCTAGCACCGTGCTTGCGTTGGAACAAGGCCAAGCTGGCGGATCGCGAGACGTTCAAGACCAGCGTGCGCGCCAGCATGCTGGCACGAGTGAGGTGCGGTCGCCCGGACGGGGTACTGCTCCTTCCAATCCAGTTGGGAGTCCGAGCATGTCCCGCACCTCGCGTCGCTCGCCACCGCCACCCAAGACTCCAGAGGAAGCACTGGCCCGAGCTCAGCTACTTCTAGATTACCCTCCAGCGCCAGACAAGATCGACGACTGGAGGATGACCATTCAGAGCCTCGTCGGCTTCGCCAACGCCGACAAGCCCCGGCAAACGAGCACATCGAAGCCCCGGCAAGGCGCTCAGGCGCAAGCCAAAGGCAACTACGGCCTCATGAAGAAAACTATGCTACTCATGACCTTGAGCTAGCAGCAGTGGTTCATGCCCTGAAGACATGGCGACATTACCTCATACGGAAGGGATGTGAGATATACACGGATCACAAAGGTCTGAAGTATATTTTCACTCAAAAGGAATTGAACACGAGGCAAAGAAGATGGCTAGACTTGATCAAAGTTTATGACCTCTGTGTTCAATACCACCCTAGGTAGGCTAATGTGGCAGCAGATGCATTAAGCAGAAAGGCTTGTTCCTTGAATGCTATACTCAAGGACAGGCTGCCCGCCTTGTATGAAGAACTTGAAAGCTTGGGTTGGGCTGGTTGCACCAGATTCTTAACTAACCTTGAAGTCAAGCCTTGGTGGCACCATTTGAAGTGTTATACTGGACGGAAGCGCCAGACACCCCTCAATTGGTCACGACATCGAGAAGGACTTGTCTTTGGGCCCGACATCCCCCGTGAAGCCGAAGAGCAAGTCCAGCTTGTCAAAGAGCGTTTGAAGACTGCCAAGCCAAGACCAAAGAGCTACGCTGACCCACATCGTCAAGACATGACCTTCCGGGTTGGAAACCATGTTTATCTCCGGGTCACCCCTCTCAAAGGAACCCAACACTTCCATGTCAAAGGAAAGCTCGCCCCAAGATTCATCGGCCCCCTTCGAGATCACTCCAAAATTTAAGAACCCCCTCCGAGATCGCTTCAAGACGAAGAGTAGACAACTACCAACTAGAGTTACCACCTGACTCGCCCGATGTGCACGATGCTTTCCATGCATCCCAACCCCCGGAAGTGCTTTCAACTTCCTAGCTAGCCCGAGCACTGATAAGGGCACTAACCACCAAGCCATCGACCCCTAGCCCAATCTAACCTACCGCGAGCTACCCATTAGCAACCTGGATCAAGAAGAACGTCATACGCGAAGCCACACCATCAAGTATTTCAAGTTCAATGGAGCACTACACGGAAGCAGAAGCAACATGAAGACTAGAAGACTACCCCGGATACAAGTTTCTGTATCCCTTTCCGCGCCTAGCCTAGGAATCTCGGGGACGAGATTCTTGTAAGGGGGGTAGGTCTGTCACACCCTAATTTTCATGGCACAGCACTTAAGCTCTTAATCATGCTAAAATGTGGTTTGACAAAAACTTTTGAGTGTTTTGGACTTTGCTTGATTGATTTTTGTCTGCTTTGGTTGCAAGTGCTCTAAAAATAAAATAAATCCTCCAACTCCTATACTTCATCTCCTTGCTCCAAACCCTTGAGCCAATGATCATGCCATGTGTATAGGACATAAAATATTTTCTTACAAAAATAATTTGGCCAAATAGTATTTTCAAAATTAGTTTTTCAAAAACCCTTGAATTGAGGTTTGCACTGCAAGTACTTAATTAAGGGCAGTAAAAATCTTTCTAAAAATATATTTGATTCCTATTAGATATAGGATACCCAGAAACCACAAAAATATAATTTTAAAAGTTGTTTTACTATTTTATTTAAAAGCTTTTCCTTAAGGCCAGAAATGGTCTTTAATAGGGAAAAATTATTTTATTGTTTTAAAAATATTTGACAAAATTTAGGGAAACTCATAGGACATATATTGTCCATATATAAGAGTTTCAACACATGGTCATGTTCAAAATATTGGTCAAATCCCTCAAAAACCCTTTCTGGATATTTCAAGCTTTTGAAATATTTACAAAGGAAATATTCCCCAAAAATTCCAAGAAAATTCTATCATGTCATATATGACATATTTGGTGCTTTTGCCAAGTCCCATGTCTTGGAGAACAATATAACATCATCAAATCCCCTCAAAACCATTTCTGTCCATTTAGAAGTTTGAGCAACTTTACATTGCCAAACATGTCCAAATGTTCTCAAACCTTGTGAATATGATCAAGTGGTCTAATTATTCATCTAGACCAAATGGCACAAGTTGGAGAACAATTTAACTTGATCAAAGTGCCCCAAAACCCTTCCCCGTCCGTAACCAAATTTGAACAACTCTACATTGGAAACTTTCTCCTATTGATCTCAACTTTTGTGGACATGTTCTTATCCTCAAATGATGACACTACACCAAGTGGTGCATCAAGGAGAATAGATTTGCATGACTAAATCTTGGAAGGTCCATTTCTGCTGATTTCTAGGGTTTACAAAAGTTGCATTGGCTACTTTGTCCAAATGAGCTCAAATTAGGTGGCACACCCTATTTCTAAGTGTCATTCCATCCTGTTAATTCTCATGGCAAGTGGAATTAATTTGCTTGCCCAAACTAGCATCAAACACCTTCTGCCATTTTTCCAAAATACCATTTTGACCACTTCCACTCTTCTCCATGACCTCAACTTTTACCACAACTCCTCCTAGTCCTCTCCTACCTCCAAGAACTCTCCCCGGCCATTTCTCAATGATTGAGGGTAAAATACCCCCATTTACCTCCCTGGACATCCCCTCTCTCCCTCTTCTTCTACCTCTCTCCTCTCCTAGTGGTTCACCAGGGCATCCAAGGCCACCACCCCTTTGTTTACTCCTCCCCTGACCCCCTAGACACAAGTGGCCACGCCCTACAAGCCAAAGACATGCCCTGGCATGCAATTGGCGTGCTCAGAGCCTTCTGGCACACACCCGCACTGTAGCCGCCTCCTTCCAACCGCCCCCGGCCACCTAGGGCCTCCCCCTCGTGTCCCCCGAGGTCACCTCGACGTCCGCAACACGCTACACTGTCGTCCCCATCCTCTCTCTCCCTCTCCGGCTCTCCTCGCGTGCAGACAGGCGCCGCCCGAGCGCCGCGCCGGCCGCTGCCACACAGCGGGACCCGCCATGCCGCATTCCCCGCTCCCTCTCTTCTCCCCCTGGGCGTCGTCCACGCCCACGAACTCCCTGGACTCAGTGCACCACCTTCCCGAGGGCCGTAGCGACGAGTGCGAGCTCGCCGGTGCACGAGCCCACGGCACCGCACACCCACCTTAAACAACGCCCCGAGCCCCTCCTCTGGGCTCCATTCGCTCTATCTTTTCCCCGAGACCTCTGGACAGCCTCCCCTCCCTCTCGTGCCCTCCAAAGACCCACCATGGCCGGAGCCGAGCCGCGGAATCCTCCTAAATTCGCGCCCATCTCTCCTCCTCCTTCCCTCTGACCGCGCTAGAGCGCCACCACCATCGCCACGAGCCCTCCCGTGCTCCGCCCACCTCCCCATTCCTCCTCGCCTTGCCGAACCGCGGCGTCAACCCCGTCCGCCGCACCTTTAGCCCTCCTCCTCCCTAGCTCCCATGGTCGTGCTGCACATGGACGGTGCGCCAGCCCTGCCTGAGTCCTCCGGCGCCGGGCGCCGCGAGGTGGCCCGTGCCGCCGGGGGTGGCGCTTGGTGCCGCGGCCTCGCCTCCCCTGCCTCTGCTGCTCGGCGGGAGGTAGGAGATGGCTGAGCCCCGCCCCGCTGTCGGTGACCCGTGGGCGGAGCCCACCCGTTTAAGTGGAGACGGTTTGGGCGTTGCCGTCTCCCTCACCAAGGCGTATTTTCACGAATCGCCTCGACGTGGCCTCTGCTGCCAGCCAGCCAGGCCGGGCCGCCCAATGTTAACTCCGCCAGGTAGCATGCGATAAGGTTAAATCCTTTTTCCTTTTTCTTTTCCTCGTGAACTTCTAAAATCCATAGAATATTCATATTACCTCCAAATTTGATGATTCAAATTTCCAAAGGCTCCATAAATCAAGCTCTATTTAATAGGCCACAGTGGACATTTTGTTGTCCCTGGTTTTCACTGAACCTTTTAAAAGGTCATTTATCCACATGAGTCCACTTCAAAAATCCATATTGTATTCATTTCAACTCCAAATCCAGTGAAACCAATTTCTAAATGTTTCTAAAATCATGCCTGAATTAATGGGTACTTTTACTCATTTTTATAAAATGGCATTCTGTGTACAACTTGTGGATCCATCAAACCCCTTGATTCCATCCTATCAAAATGTTCAGAGATATCCACTTATCCAATCCTAATGAAACCACTTTGGTCATCCCTCATATGACCAGAGGTATCCCAGAAAAGTCCAACTCATATTTTTAGAGCACTTTTATTTCCTGCCTTGTTGTGTTGCTTATTATGGTTGCTTTCGACGATAGAGGACGAAGTAGACGAAATGCTCGGAATTGGACCAGAGATATTTGAAGACCTCGAAGACTTTGTTGAAACAGGCAAGCAGCCCTTTGACCATGTCTATGAAACCCTTTTTATGCATGTCATATGGCACTTATTATTGTTGCATCGAATCATGAAGGATGGGTAACCACTTTGGTGAGTTGCCTCCGGTACTTTTCTCGTTGACACTTGCATTGTGCATGACCCTACCTCCTTATGAGGGTTATGACGATGGGAGTAGATAGGATGCTAAGTAGTTTGCTACGCAAAAAGGGACGGGAGTATGCATGTGATGGAGACAAAATACTTTTCAAACAACTTTCGAAAACCCCATCGGGTGCCATATATGCCCGAGGGAGATGATGAGTAAGGTAACCACTTGATGACGAAGTGGTGTACCGAGGCAAGTGTGTGTTGTTTTCGAAAACGGATTAGATTTAAGATTTGATGACTGTCCCAACCCTACATGCGCGACCACTCTACCCTTATATGGGAAAGGGCATTGTTGAGTACCTAGACCGATACTAGATTGGTGCCCGCATTACTAGTGACGGGGGAGAGTTGGTGCTCTCTCTCGGGACGGGGTCGTGCTAGGTAGGGCGGCCATGTCTGTCTTTACAGCACCGGACACACCGCTGGTACCCGTGCTTGTGGTATGTGATGAATATGGGAGCGAGTCTCCACAACTTTATGATGAGAAATGTTTGTACGGGGTTACTACCAATCGAGTGGACTCCATGTTAGTATCGTCTAGGGAAAGGTAGTGATCGGTGCTTACCCCGGTACTTGAGGTACCGCTGGTCGTGGATGACACGGAAGTTCCCGGATCTAGTGGGTAAAGTGTGCAACCTCTGCAGAGTGTAAAACTATTGAATAGCCGTGTCCACGGTCAAGGACGGTTAGGCGGTCTTTGCTTAAACTATGTCCGGGGTTTTCAACCGTGTGAATGAGATGATGGAAATGACTTGGGTCAAGTCAACGGCTTGACACGATTGAGATGGGTTGGTGCCCACTCTGTTTGTGATAATGGGTTGGTGCCCATTTGTTTATGACAATGGGTTGGTGCCCACTCTATTTATGTTGATATCTGTGACCAGATCTCATGGTTACTTGAATTCTTTTGATGCATGCTTTATAGGTTGTTGAACATGTCATTGCACTCAAAACTAGCTTTATGCAAAACTTTACCTATGTCATGCATTACTGTACCTTGAACCAAATCATGGGTTGCTTGCGAGTACATTCAAAGTACTCATTGGCTTGCCACTGGTTATTTAATTGACCAGGCATGGAAGAACAGGATGTGATAAAGAACACTTGATGGACGAGCATGCGAGCTAGGGCGCTTCGGTCGTAATGCCCGTAGGGTTAAGGCAGATGGCATGGGTCCAAGTTATCGACGAAGATTTCGCTGCGATGTTATACTCAAGACTCGACCATAATGGTCCTACTTGTGTAATACGGCGTATGGATGTAAGACTCTTGTTATTCAGCTTACGTGTTTCGGTGAGCATTGATCTCGGGATCATCAGACACGTGCATTCGGTGATCACGACTTATGAGTCGGGGTCCCCACAGAGCTGGTATCGAGCCATCCCGACCGTAGGAAGCCTTAGTTAGCATGGTCGTTAGTTAGGTAAAACTATTTCCAAACTACTACTAGTTTTCAAAACTATCTATACTTCTCTTCCCTTTCGAGTTTTTCAAAACTAGGGTATACTTTCCTTATTGGTCTCTTCCCTTCAAAACCTTTGGTCGCTAGAACCCTTATGCCATGACCACGATTCCTTGTAATCCTCGTGGGTAATCTGAAGGATGATGCCTTGCCGGACATTCACCTACATCTCCGAACACAAGATTGGCGACATCACAACAAGACGATATCAACGTAAGATACATCCTCGAGGAATGAGGACACGAAGACCCGGAGATGGTGACACCCTTGACACTTGCCCCAAGATGATGCAATCTTAGCCTCACGATGATCGGGGCATAGAATATGCAAGATCATGGTATACATCGCTAATAGAGTAACCATGTCACTACCGTTGTTGTATCGGCAACCATCGATGGATGAGAACCTAGCCATTTGGTCCGCCTCACCATAGTGAGCAGGAAAACGGTTCTCCTCATCCCCGCTCTTGGTGTCGGTTGTCATCAACGTAACCGACATGATGGACCTCTATTACGCCTTGATAATGTCATTGCATAAAGGATTACCTACCGTACCATCGACGGCTTAGAAGACAAGAAGGATCGTCATGATTAAGAAGACAACAGAAGATCGAGTCAATGCCTGCTATGAGAAGCCACCTTCACCCCATCACTTCAACAGGCAAGAAGTTGTTGAAGACTCTTCAAGCTCAACCGGGATCGTTTCATCAAACAAATACAAGAGACGTAGCAGCACCTGAGGGAACCCGGGAGACTGCACGAGGCTCAAGGCACGACTATAGAGTCCGAGGACCCCTAGGGTAGGATGAGTCGTGTACCCCCTATGCGCAGTCGAGTCCGTATGATGGTTCGAGTAGAACCCTGATTGTGTGTTGCTTGTTTTTATTTGTCTGTGTTTTTGATATCAGTTGCCCTTTTTGCCCTAGGCAACAAGTATGCAACTATATCACCTGCCTTATCTTGTTGTTTGTGTTCGGCCCCTTCTGGCACTTGTTTGTTTGCACCTACACTATAGAACCCCCTTTAGGCATCCCCCTCCTCTATGCTACTTTTCCCTCTCATCTCTCTCCTCAACTGAAGACAAGCAAGACAATATGCACCAAGGATTCCACCTCGGCGACCAACAAGCACTGAAGACTTTTGCTACAACCTCCTCGACCAAGTACAACCACGTATGTTTGCACCTCAAGACTAGAACCCATCCCTAGACCCTTCGAGACTTCACGAGATACCCCAGCTCGAAACCTTAACCACGAGCTTAACCTACGGAATTGCAGGAGAACCTGTTAAGCCTCCGTAACCTTGCTTATCACTGGGTTCATTATGGAACTAGTGGACATGGTGAACGAGCACATTATCTTCCTAAGATAGCACCAAAACTGATGATGCCATAGGAAGACCAGTTTGAGGATATAGGAACAGAGGACAAATGACTTGATGAGTTTATATCTATGACTTTGAGGAATTATTCGAGACTCTTTGGTGGATTATAAGGCTACCATGTTGGTAGATGAACTTGGTGGGATCATGGTTATAGAGTAACATAGTTTTCATTACCCCTGAGTAAATTGGATTTATAGGACAATTATGATCGCAAGCTGAACTCCTGGAAGTGCAAGGATTTGAGTTGATCAGATGATAGGAGACAGTTGATATTACGACAATGACTTGGGGAAACATGTAGGATTCTCATTGGGCAAGAAATTTGGATTTTAGTAGGTGATTCTAGTTGAATATAGATGATGAGCATGTCTACATGGTTCGGAGTAAATTGGATTTAGACTAATGATCTCGATCGTGATACCATGTTTCTCGGTGGATGATAAACTAGGAGATTGGACTAATTGTCGGAGTTGATTTAGGGATCTATATAAGCCTGACCTTGGAATTTACTTGACCATGATAATGGGAATCGGTGGACTGGCTATAGTAGAGATAGCCTTTTCAAGTATCTGGGGATTATAGGAACCTTAGGAGATCATGTGGAACACCATAGACATTGGATTTGTAGAATTAATGGATTATGCAGTGATTGATGGAAGTTAATGGGCTGTTGGAGTTGATTCATAGGAAGGGAACAAGATCTTGGAGTGGCTTACGACGTGTTTCTCTAGGATAGAGGTACTTTATCTTGGACCTTGGAAAAATAGGCTGAGCACTTGGATTGTCACGTTCAAGCTTAGCAGCTTATATGTTCTACCCATGGATTTTTGGGTAGACATACATATGAGTTTGGGGATTGTGGACATATATGATTTTGTTAGACCTCCTCTTGAGAGCCATGAGGATATGAATCACATGGGTGATGATTGAGTTGACCTAAGCAAATGATGTTTGTCGGTGATATGATGTGATTGTTTAAAGGACTAGATAGACTATTGGCATCTCGTAAACCGTGCGTAAAGGTAGGATGATAAATGTTCATTCGCACACTAGAATCCTTGAAACCCTTATGCCCTACCAAGCCACAACATGGTCGGATCCTAACCTCGGGCTTTGGCTCTAGATCAATAAGACCTTGGCCAATGCTCAACCATGACCACCATCAACGCCTCAGCCCACTCTCGCACTCCCCAAATACTTCATAGAGTACTTGGGCAAGTAGACCATCATCCTTACTTGAGGGCATGAATGTCCACATGAAGACGGAAGAAGAGTTGATCAGCTGGTTAGGGGACATCCGAAGACCGCCATGTCAAGGAGGAAGAACTATACCCACCACCGTCGTCAAGGAGTGAGCTTCCGCATTGAAGACTATGCATATCTGCAAGCCACTCCTCCCAAAGGCAACTACGGCCTCATGAAGAAAACTATGCTACTCATGACCTTGAGCTAGCAGCAGTGGTTCATGCCCTGAAGACATGGCGACATTACCTCATACGGAAGGGATGTGAGATATACACGGATCACAAAGGTCTGAAGTATATTTTCACTCAAAAGGAATTGAACACGAGGCAAAGAAGATGGCTAGACTTGATCAAAGTTTATGACCTCTGTGTTCAATACCACCCTAGGTAGGCTAATGTGGCAGCAGATGCTTAAGCAGAAAGGCTTGTTCCTTGAATGCTATACTCAAGGACAGGCTGCCCGCCTTGTATGAAGAACTTGAAAGCTTCGGGTTGGAACTGGTTGCACCAGGATTCTTAACTAACCTTGAAGTCAAGCCTTCAGGTGGCACCATTTGAAGTGTTATACGGACGGAAGCGCCGCACACCCCTCAATTGGTCAGCGACCGGAGAAGGACTTGTCTTTGGGCCCGACATCCCCCGTGAAGCCGAAGAGCAAGTCCAGCTTGTCAAAGAGCGTTTGAAGACTGCCAAGCCAAGACCAAAGAGCTACGCTGACCCACATCGTCAAGACATGACCTTCCGGTTGGAAACCATGTTTATCTCCGGTCACCCTCTCAAAGGAACCCAACACTTCCATGTCAAAGGAAAGCTCGCCCCAAGATTCATCGCCCCTTCGAGATCACTCCAAAATTTAAGAACCCTCCGAGATCGCTTCAAGACGAAGAGTAGACAACTACCAACTAGAGTTACCACCGACTGCGCCTGATGTGCACGATGCTTTCCATGCATCCCAACCCCGGAAGTGCTTTCAACTTCCTAGCTAGCCCGAGCAATCGATAAGGGCACTAACCACCAAGCCATCGACCCCTAGCCCAATCTAACCTACCGCGAGCTACCCATTAGCAACTGGATCAAGAAGAACGTCATACGCCAAGCCACACCATCAAGTATTTCAAGTTCAATGGAGCACTACACGCGAAGGTATAACATGAAGACTAGAAGACTACCCCGGATACAAGTTTCAGATCCCTTTCGCGCTTAGCCTAGGAATCTCGGGACGAGATTCTTGTAAGAGGGTAGGTCTGTCACACCCTAATTTTCATGGCACAGACTTAAGCTCTTAATCATGCTAAAATGTGGTTTGACAAAAACTTTTGAGTGTTTTGGACTTTGCTTGATTGATTTTTGTCTGCTGGTTGCAAGTGCTCTAAAAATAAAATAAATCCTCCAACTCCTATACTTCATCTCCTTGCTCCAAACCCTTGAGCCAATGATCATGCCATGTGTATAGGACATAAAATATTTTCTTACAAAAATAATTTGGCCAAATAGTATTTTCAAAATTAGTTTTTCAAAACCCTTGAATTGAGGTTTGCACTGCAAGTACTTAATTAAGGGCAGTAAAAATCTTTCTAAAAATATATTTGATTCCTATTAGATATAGGATACCCGAAACCACAAAATATAATTTTAAAAGTTGTTTTACTATTTTATTTAAAAGCTTTTCCTTAAGGCCAGAAATGGTCTTTAATAGGAAAAATTATTTTATTGTTTTAAAAATATTTGACAAAATTTAGGAAACTCATAGGACATATATTGTCCATATATAAGAGTTTCAACACATGGTCATGTTCAAAATATTGGTCAAATCCTCAAAAACCCTTTACGGATATTTCAAGCTTTTGAAATATTTACAAAGGAAATATTCCCCAAAAATTCCAAGAAAATTCTATCATGTCATATATGACATATTTGGTGCTTTTGCCAAGTCCCATGTCTTGGAGAACAATATAACATCATCAAATCCCCTCAAAACCATTTCTGTCCATTTAGAAGTTTGAGCAACTTTACATTGCCAAACATGTCCAAATGTTCTCAAACCTTGTGAATATGATCAAGTGGTCTAATTATTCATCTAGACCAAATGGCACAAGTTGGAGAACAATTTAACTTGATCAAAGTGCCCCAAAACCCTTCCTGTCCAGAACCAAATTTGAACAACTCTACATTGGAAACTTTCTCCTATTGATCTCAACTTTTGTGGACATGTTCTTATCCTCAAATGATGACACTACACCAAGTGGTGCATCAAGGAGAATAGATTTGCATGACTAAATCTTGGAAGGTCCATTTCTGCTGATTTCTAGGGTTTACAAAAGTTGCATTGGCTACTTTGTCCAAATGAGCTCAAATTAGGTGGCACACCCTATTTCTAAGTGTCATTCCATCCTGTTAATTCTCATGGCAAGTGGAATTAATTTGCTTGCCCAAACTAGCATCAAACACCTTCTGCCATTTTTCCAAAATACCATTTTTGACCACTTCCACTCTTCTCCATGACCTCAACTTTTTACCACAACTCCTCCTAGTCCTCTCCTACCTCCAGTAACTCTCCCCTGGCCATTTCTCAATGATTGAGGGGTAAAATACCCCCATTTACCTCCCTGGACAGCCCCTCTCTCCCTCTTCTTCTACCTCTCTCCTCTCCTAGTGGTTCACCAGGGCATCCAAGGCCACCACCCCTTTGTTTACTCCTCCCCTGACCCCCTAGACACAAGTGGCCACGCCCTACAAGTCAAAGACATGCCCTGCATGCAATTGGCGTGCTCAGAGCCTTCATGAGTGCACACCAAGACTTGTAGCCGCCTCCTTCCAACCGCCCGGCCACCTAGGGCCTCCCCTCGTGTCCCCGAGGTCACCTCGGCGTCCGCAACACGCTACACACTGTCGTCCCCATCCTCTCTCTCCCTCTCGGCTCTCCTCGCGTGCAGACAGGCGCCGCCCGCCGCGCCCGGCTGGCCACGGCTGGGACCCGCCATGCCGCATTCCCGCTCCTCTCTTCTCCCCACAGGCGTCGTCCACGCCCACGAACTCCCTGGACTCGGTGCACCACCTTCCCGAGGGTCGTGGCACGCAGTGCAGCTCGCGGTGCACGAGCCCACGGTGCACCGTCACCCCACCTTAAACAACGTCCCGAGCCCCTCCTCTGGGCTCCATTCGCTCTATCTTTTCCCGAGACCTCTGGACAGCCTCCCCTCCCTCTCGTGCCCTCCAAAGACCCACCATGGCCGGAGCCGAGCCGCCGAATCCTCCTAAATTCGCGCCCATCTCCTCCTCCTTCCCTCTGGACCGCGCTAGAGCGCCACCACCGTCGCCACGAGCCCTCCCGTGCTCCGTCCACTCCTCCCCATTCCTCCCTCGCCTTGCCGAACCCGCCGTCAACCCCGGTCCGCCGCACCCTGTAGCCCTCCTCCTCCCTAGCTCCCCATGTCGTGTCTGCACATGGACGGGTCTTGCCATGCAAGGCCGAGTCCTCCGTCGCCGGGCGCCGCGGAGGTGGCCCGTGCCGCCTGGGGAGGCGCCGTGCCGCTCGGCCTCGCCTCCCCTGCCTCGCTCTGTTCGGCGGGAGGTAGGAGATGGCTGAGCCCGGCCCCGCTGTCGGTGACCGGTGGGCGGAGCCCACCCGTTTAAGTGGAGACGGTTTGGGCGTTGCCGTCTCCCTCACAAGGCGTATTTTCACGAATCGCCTCGACGTGGCCTCTGCAGCACAGAGCAGCCGAGCCAGCTGGGCCGCCTAATGTTAACTCCGCCCAGCGCAGAGATAAGGTTAAATCCTTTTCCCTTTTTCTTTTCCCCGTGAACTTCTAAAATCCATAGAATATTCATATTACCTCCAAATTTGATGATTCAAATTTCCAGTGGCTCCATAAATCAAGCTCTATTTAATAGGCCACAGTGGACATTTTTGTTGTCCCTGGTTTTCACTGAACCTTTTTAAAAGGTCATTTATCCACATGAGTCCACTTCAAAAATCCATATTGTATTCATTTCAACTCCAAATCCAGTGAAACCAATTTCTAAATGTTTCTAAAATCATGCCTGAATTAATGGGTACTTTTACTCATTTTTATAAAATGGCATTCTGTGTACAACTTGTGGATCCATCAAACCCCTTGATTCCATCCTATCAAAATGTTCAGAGATATCCACTTATCCAATCCTAATGAAACCACTTTGGTCATCCCTCATATGACCAGAGGTATCCCAGAAAAGTCCAACTCATATTTTTAGAGCACTTTTATTTCCTGCCTTGTTGTGTTGCTTATTATGGTTGCTTTCGACGATAGAGGACGAAGTAGACGAAATGCTCGGAGTTGGACCAGAGATATTTGAAGACCTCGAAGACTTTGTTGAAACAGGCAAGCAGCCCTTTGACCATGTCTATGAAACCCTTTTTATGCATGTCATATGGCACTTATTATTGTTGCATCGGAATCATGAAGGATGGGTAACCACTTTGGTGAGTTGCCTCCGGTACTTTTCTCGTTGACACTTGCATTGTGCATGACCCTACCTCCTTATGAGGGTTATGACGATGGGAGTAGATAGGATGCTAAGTAGTTTGCTACGCAAAAAGGGACGGGAGTATGCATGTGATGGAGACAAAATACTTTTCAAACAACTTTCGAAAACCCCATCGGGTGCCATATATGCCCGAGGGAGATGATGAGTAAGGTAACCACTTGATGACGAAGTGGTGTACCGAGGCAAGTGTGTGTTGTTTTCGAAAACGGATTAGATTTAAGATTTGATGACTGTCCCAACCCTACATGCGCGACCACTCTACCCTTATATGGGAAAGGGCATTGTTGAGTACCTAGACCGATACTAGCTTGGTGCCCGCATTACTAGTGACGGGGGAGAGTTGGTGCTCTCTCTCGGGACGGGGTCGTGCCAGGTAGGGCGGCCATGTCTGTCTTTACAGCACCGGACACACCGTTGGTACCCCGTGCTTGTGGTATGTGATGAATATGGGAGCGAGTCTCCACAACTTTATGATGAGAAATGTTTGGCACGGGGGTTACTACCAATCGAGTGGACTCCATGTTAGTATCGTCTAGGGAAAGGTAGTGATCGGGTGCTTACCCCGGGTACTTGAGGTACCGCGGGTCGTGGATGACACGGAAGTTCCCCGGATCTAGTGGGTAAAGTGTGCAACCTCTGCAGAGTGTAAAACTATTCGAATAGCCGTGTCCACGGTCAAGGACGGTTGGGCGGTGCTGCTTAAACTATGTCCAGGGTTTTCAACCGTGTGAATGAGATGATGGAAATGACTTGGGTCAAGTCAACAGCTTGACACGATTGAGATGGGTTGGTGCCCACTCTGTTTGTGATAATGGGTTGGTGCCCATTTGTTTATGACAATGGGTTGGTGCCCACTCTATTTATGTTGATATCTGTGACCAGATCTCATGGTTACTTGAATTCTTTTGATGCATGCTTTATAGGTTGTTGAACATGTCATTGCACTCAAAACTAGCTTTATGCAAAACTTTACCTATGTCATGCATTCTTGTACCTTGAACCAAATCATGGGTTGCTTGCGTAGTACATTCAAAGTACTCATTGGCTTGCCACCGGTTATTTAATTGACCGGGCATGGAAGAACAGGATGTGATAAAGAACACTTGGTGACGAGCATGCGAGCTAGGGCGCTTCGGTCGATGAATGCCCGTAGGGTTAAGGCAGATGGCATGGGTCCAAGTTATCGGCGAAGATTTCGCTGCGATGTTATACTCAAGACTCGACCATAATGGTCCTACTTGTGTAATACGGTACGTATGGATGTAAGACTCTTGTTATTCAGCTTCTGTGTGTTCAGTGAGCATTGATCTCTGGGATCACTGTACACGTGCATTCGGTGATCACGACTTATGAGTCGGGGTCCCCACACGCGCACTCCCCGCCCCAAAGGCCAAGATCGCCGACTCGCCGGGCCAACCTCGACACCGACTCCACCGCGTCGTCGGACCCGCGACCTCACCGGGATCAACGCCACGTTCTCCAAGAACGACGACACGAAGACGCTCGTACTCGCATCAAGCGCAGGAGAGAAGCGCGGCATCAATCTGACCAGCGCGCTGGGCCCACTGTCGATATGCATGCGCCAGGGGAACCAGGCGACTTGCCGTATGCGGTAGGTTGCCCTGCGTTCACTCGTGAGCTGCGGCAAGTCCAGTGGCCCAGCACCAAGAACTTCAAGCCAGACGTACCCAAGAAGTACGATGGTAGGATACATCCGTCGGAGTTCCTCAGCGTCTACACCATCGTGGTGCAGGCTGCCGGGGGGCGCGATGAGAAGATCCTCACCAACTACTTCCCGCTGGTGCTCAAGCCCAACGTCAGATCTTGGCTCATGCACTTGCCGGACAGCTCCATTTCTTCGTGGGCGGACCTGTGCCATCAGTTTGTCGGCGCATTCACAGGCGGCCACAAGCCCCATGGCCAGGAAAGCGAGCTTCATTTGCTTGCCCAGAAGGAAGGAGAATCCCTGCGCAAGTACATACAGAGATTCAGCCAGTGCAGCGAACATCCCGAGACGTCCACCCTGCCATGGTTATCGGCGCGTTCCATCGAACGTCGCGTAACGCGCAGGATGAGGGAGGAGATGGCGATGTGCAAGATCGAGATGTCGGCGAGCTATATGCTCGGCCGACAAGTGTGCATCGTCTTTGAAGGGGAGGAAACTCCCGAGAGAATATAGGAGCGTATGATCGGACAGTGAGGACGCCCCTCGGCAAAGAGGAACCGGAGGCGGAATAACGAAAGAGAAAGGCTAAGGATGTGCTAGTTGTTGAGCAGTCCGGAACGGAGGCGGCTCCGACAAGGCCAAAGTCTGGCGACTCGGCGAGGCTGTGGTGGCCGCCGACAAGCGGACGGCTCCGGCAAGCGAGATTGCAGATCCATCGCACCAAGGGCCATGATCTCCAAGCGTGCAAGAAGGTTGAGCAGATGGCGAGCTACGAAGGCTGAATATGAGCGTCGCGACAAGGAGAAGGCCCGGGAAGGTGGCGGAGGATCCGGCAAGAAACTTCCCGCCCGGGGAGGGCGCCGCGGCAAGCCCAAGCAGCGGCAAGGAGATAGACCTCCCCGTGGCCGCGACAAGGACGAAGAAGAAGATGAGGATGATGACATGGATGAGGATGAGACCGACGACCAAGAGTTTCAGAAGGCGATGGAGGTTTTGTGCGTTGACAGCGGTGCCTCTCTGCACACCTCGCACCGTCAACTCAAACAATGGGTGCGGGAGGTGAATGCAGCAGAGCCATCAGTCGAATCGCGCAAGCCCCTGAAGTGGTCCAGCACGCCCATTGTCTTTGACGTTGAGGATCACCCTGATCGCATCACTGCGGTCGGGTGCTTGCCGATGTTGGTTTCGCCAACCATCCGCAACCTCAAGGTCACAAAGATGTTGGTTGACGGCGGGGCCGGCCCAAATCTGATCTCTTCCGCGGTACTCAACAAGCTCCAGATCCCCCACAGCGAGGTCGAAGAAACTGGTACCTTTCAAGGAATCAACCCGGGAAGGAGCAAGCCAAAGGGGAAGATCACACTGCTAGTGACTTTTGGCAGCGAGCTGAACTTCAGGACAGAGAGAGTCACATTCGACGTTGCTGATTTCCCATTTCCCTACAATGGGATACTCGGCCATCCAGCGCTTGCCAAGTTCATGGCAGCCTCTCATTATGCTTACAAGGTGCTCAAGATGCCTGGTCCGATAAGTGTCATTTCTGTCCACAGCGACAAGAAAGATGCACTTATCTGTACCGACAAGATCTACTGGGAAGCAGCAGCCGCAGCAGAGCACAAACCACTTGCCGCTGAAGCTCCCGGGGGGAAGAAGAAGACCAAGTTCGGCAAGAGTAGCTCTGATGCCCACTCCGGCAAGCGCACCTCTTCGGAGTGCTGCGCTACCGTCGAGGACGCACCATCGAGCTCCACCGGCAAGTGCAAGAAGGCAAAGACAGCTTCACCAAAGACCGAGTCCGGCAAGGGTAGCTCTGATGCCCACTCCGTCAAGCGCACCTCTTTGGAGTGCTGCGCTACCGTCGAGGACGCACCATCGAGCTCCACCGGCAAGTAGAGCATAGTCGTTTTTAAATTTTTATGCTATCTCCTTGAACGGCCATGCCTTGTATGGAAAACCTGTGCGCAGAAGAATCGGTTCGTGGCTAAGTTGCGCCATTACTCTGTTTCGAGTCCGCTCAACATTGGAAGCGTGCTGCAACTAGCCCCGACAAGGTTCCTTGCCGTGGGCGACACCGCCAGCAGGCTGCTGATGTTCCGCACTCAGCAAGCGTGCTTGCGCCGGCAAGATCCCTAAAAGTGTAGGGTAAAAGCATACAAGGGATGGAATCAAGTAAAGGAGATAACATAGCAGTTGGCGTTGTTCAAAGAAATGCAGCCTTGCCGGAATGCAGAAGACGAGAAAGCTAAGTTGCCGAAGTTTGAGCACAGTCAGTTTTTAAATTTTTATGTTATCTCCTTGAACGACCGCGCCTTGTATGGAAAACCTGTGCGCGGAGGAATCGACTCGCGGCTAAGTTGCGCCCTTGATTTGTTTTCGAGTCCGCTCAACAATACAAGCGCCGCAACTAGCCCCGACCAGGTTTCTTCTTTGGAGGCAAGACCGCCAATGGTTGCTGATGTTCCGCTTTTCGGCAAGTGTGCTTGCGCCGGCAAGTTCCCTCAAAGCGTAGGGTAAAATCATACAAGGGACGGAATTGAATAAAGGATATAACATAACTAGCATTGCCCAGAATGAAGTTATATGACAAAATAACTTGTTACGGCACTGACTAAGTTGTTCTCATAGCTAAAATAACAGCGACAAGGAAGGAGAAGAAGGGTGCGCCGGCACCCGGGCCCCGGTAAGCCAGCGTTGCTGGGGGCTGCGAGTATCAAGATTCATCCGCGGCAAGCCCGGATTGCCGCGGGCTGCGATGTCAGATAAGTCTTTCGTCCCTCATCATGCATCCTCTTATGGACTAGGGAATGCGAAACCGCGTTTCTTCCCAGAAACTGCCGTGCCTTGTATGGAAAACCTGTGCGCGGAGGAACCGGCGTCGTGGCCAAGTTGCGCCCTTGATTTGTTTCGAGTCCGCTCAACAATACAAGTGCGCTGCAACTAGCCCCGACAAGGTTTCTTGCCGGAGGCAACACCGCCAGCAGGCTGCTGATGTTCCGCACTCAGCAAGTGTGCTTGCGCCGGCAAGATCCCTAAAAGCATAGGGTAAAAGCATACAAGAGATGCAACAGAATAAAGGATATAACCCGACAAGCATTCCCCTTTTCATTAAAAAACATCCCACATAGATACAGTCCATAGAGGATGAAAAACATGAAAGAGAGGATTACAAGTTCTTAATGCAGCTAAGGCCCGAAGGCTTACAAATTAAAAAGATAAGATGCCCGTAATCCTTTTTTATGTCCCTCTCTGCAGGAGGTAGGTCAAGGAGGCGAGAAGGGCAAAAGAGGCGCCTAGGCGAGCTACGGGTGCCAGAAGACACCAAGAGAACATCCCGGGAGCCTTCGGAGGCTGGATGGTGATGGCGGCGCCGGAAGAGGGGCTCGAAGACGGGGCGGCAGGACGTCAGCACGCTGTCGAGGGCACTACGCCCTCGTACTCCGACTTGACGGCCTTGCCGCCAACCCTCTTCCTCTTCCGCAGCCTCCCTACGCCAGCCGCCCAAGGAGACGACCCCGGGGAGTTCAAGGGGCCGGCGACACGGATGATGGGGTCGCCGGTGACGCGCGAAGCGACGCCCGACACCTAGTCGGGCCCGTCATCCCGCCGCCCGCTACCCTCGTCGTCGCTGTCGCTCTCCTCCTCGTCACTCTCACTTGAGGAGGAACCTTCATTGTCGGAGGAGCTGTCCACGCAGCACCTCGCCCGAATGCCGGAGTCCCCGAAGACCTTGACGGAGAGAAGGTCGCCCTCCATTAACTTAAAATGGAGGGTAAACCCCGCCGTCAAGCTATGGATGCGAGCGAACATCTTCCACCCACGATCAAGATACATCACATTAGGGGCTGGGAATACAACATGGACTCGCGTGCCGCTGATTCCACAGCCCCTCATGTGCAATCTTAGTGTCTCGGGCGGGTCCAACTCCATCGCATTTGCAAACGGAGCTGGAAGCCGGAGGCGACGACGAGGCGCCCGGCGCAGCCTGAGGAAGAACTCGCAAGGGTCGTCCCTGGTATGGACCGCCGTGGGGAGAGGAACCGCCGGCGGAGGCGGAGATGGCGTGCCACCCCGTCCGCTTCTTCCCCGAGCACTCCGAGCCCGTCCTCGACCTCGTCCACGACCTCGCCCCTCCCTCTTCCCCTTGTGGCCGGCTCTGCCACCACGAGCGCGGGATAGGGAGGGGCGCGCTGCCTGGCGGCGACCCTCGCCGCCACTGAAGAAGGACCAGGGTTCCCTCCCTCCATGGCAAATGAGAGGAAGGGGAACAAAAGCTGAATAAAGGAGGAGATGGGAGAGTGCGGGCTTCTGCGCTCCCCTCTCGCCCTTCTTAAAGGAGCGAGGTGGGGGCTCGGCCGCCCCGCCCAGCCAATCAAGGCGCGGGAATCGCAACGGCCCAGTCTCCCACTCCCACCGTCCGTGACCCCAGGCGCATGGGAGCCGCGTGGCGGAGATGCAGAGCCGAGGTGACTAATGAGGTGACCTCGCCCCGCCCCATGATCGCAGGGGGTGGACGCCTCGAAAATTGCGCATGCCACCCACGTCTCCCACGACGCCGCGATTGACGCGTGCCGTTACGGGAGGACGCGGTGGATTCGGAGCGGATCTGGTTTGGACCCAGGCTGCGCGTGCCCGTGCCCTGTTTTGGGCCTGGCCCAACAGCGCTCGGCACCGTGTATGGCCCAGGCCCGGGGGCTCCTGTCGGTGTACTAAAGTAGGGGTACCTTAGTACCCCGAACTTGGGCACGGCAGCGATTCTGGCCCAGCAACAAGGCTTCGCGGGCGTCCCGCCAAGGCCCTTCGCCATTCCTATTACTACCATTTAAGAACAAAGTGTTAACTTTGAAGACAAGGCCCCGGCAAGAAAAGCTTGCCGGGAAGGACAAGGCCCCGGCAAGAGAAACTTGCCGGGAAGAGCAAGACCCCGGCAAGAGGAGCTTGCCGGGAAGGCCAACCAAGGCGCGTCAGAAAACTTGCCACGACGCGCCGCCCGTCCCGGCAAGACCCGACGAGCGGCAAGCTTGCGGGTGCGACAAGATAGCGACCGCGGCAAGGCGCTTGCCGCGGCAAAGCCACCACTCTGCGCCCACGCTCCAGCTCACCCAACGACGGTCGCCACAGATCATTCCGGTGCACGTGGCGTGTGGTCAGGCAGCCTAGCAAAGCGAGGTGGCGAGCGAAGGTGACTAGAAGGCCATCGTGGCGATCGGTGGCGCCCCTAACGGTCGTTTCCTGCACTGTTGGAGCGACCAGACGGGCATTAAATGCTCTTGTCCCCTCTTGTCGAGTTAGGTAGGGGCATCAGAGATAGCAGTTGTACCAACCCGCGTTTTTACCTTTCTACCCCTCTCTCTGTGTTGCACCTGTCGGTGAGCCCTTTAGACTATAAAAAGGAGGCCCGTGCGCACGTAGAAGGGGTTCGGTTTTTGGGTTCGGCCAGTTCGACTCACTCAAGACCATAGCTTGCTCACGCTCTCGAGCAGGAACAGAATACAAACACAAAGCAATAGAGTTTAATTCTTGCTCGGCCTGTCATCTCTCTAAATAGATATAAGTGAAGCAATAGAGTTTAATTCTTTCTACCAAATATATGCCCACACTCTAACAAATATAAGTGAAGCAAAAGAGCATTCTACAAATGGCGATTTTCAATGTGAAGACAAATAGGCAATCCAATCTTCAAATAATATAAGTGAAGCACATGAAGCATTCTATAAAAGCCATACTCAAAATATTTAAGTGAAGTGCAAAGAGAATTCTATAAATCAACCAAGGACTATCTTATACCATCATGGTGCATAAAATAAAAGTAAAAACAAAATGCAAAAGACGCTCCAAGACTTGCACATATCGCATGAACGAAACGAATCCGAAAACATACCGATACTTGTTGAAGAAAGAGAGGATGCCTTCTGGGGCATCCCCAAGCTTAGACGCTCGAGTCTCCTTGAATATTTACATGGGGTGCCTTTGGGCATCCCCAAGCTTGAGCTCTCGCCTCTCCTCCTTTACCTCATATCGAGACCTTCTCGATCAAACACTCCATCCACACAAAACTTCAACAGAAAACTCGGTAAGATCCGTTAGTATAATAGAGCAAATCACTACTCTAAGTACTGTAGCAAACCAATTCATATTTTGTTTTTGCATTGTGTCTACTGTAATATATCTTTTTCATCGCTTAATACACTGATAGAAATTGATAGTCTCATCAAAACAAGCAAACTATGCATCAAAAACAGAATCTGTCAAAAACAGAAGAGTCTGTAGCAATCTGAACATTCACCATACTTCTGGTACCCCAAAAATTCTACAAACATTATTAAAAATAAAAACTTTGTACAGAAATACAGTGCAAAACGATTCAGAACCATTTGACGTTCCAGCTAAAAATGTAAAATCGCGTACTACAGCCAAAGTTTCTGTCCTGCACTGTACAAACCAACAAGCATTGTAAACATCCTAAAGGCAAACCTTGGCACATTATTTTTATAATACAATGGAATTGTACAAGGGGATAATTTTTTTGATGAAAAGTTTCTGTAATTAAGATTCACAAAGTTTCCGTGAGCATTAACAAAGTTCAAGGAGCTCCCACTTCAACAATGCTTGTCTTTCTCACTTTCACTTTCCTTTTTGAAAAGTTTTAGGTTCCCCTCTTTATTTTATTTTTTTGTTTTTAAACTATATGAAAGCACTCTACAGAAATAAATGACTCTCAAAAACTTCCGGGCAGTCTCCATGGCAGCGCTTTCTTTAAAGCAATTAAGCTAGGCATATAGTGCTCAAGTAATGAATCCACCTGGATCCCAAGGTATATCAAAGCCAATTTTAATTAACAATGATTTGTGATTTAGTAGCGAGCTAAAAGTAACATATATCATGCAACAACGAAGTTTACTCTCTTCCTATGCATCGGCATATCATAAAGGAACAATTCATGCACACATAGTAAAGGTCAATGCATGTATAAGCGGTTTCTTTCAATTTTATCATATTGGAAACTTAGAGAGGTGGAGATATAGTTCCTCTCTCATAATAATTGCAAGTAGGAGCAGCAAGCACATGCATATCACATTCATCAAAATTATCATGTGCAATGGTAAAAGGTAACCCATCAATATAATACTTAATAAGCACAAATTTCTCTGATATAGTGTAGTTTGGAGAATTTAAAAAGATATTAGGACTATCATGCATGGTTGTAATAGCAAGAATTTCATGTTTAACATAAGGAACTATAGCAAGTTCATCTCCATGAGCATAATTCATATTGGCATCTTGGCCACAAGCATCATCAAAAAGGGATATTTCAAGAGAAACAACGGGATCATAGCAATCATCCTTCAGTAAGCACGAAGGGGAATTAAACAATGTATGAGTTGAAGAGTTACTCTCATTAAAAGGTGGGCACGGGTAGCTAATCCGGTCTTCCTCCTTTTGTTCTTCGCTCTCCTCATCATCTTTTGCATCCAATGAGCTCACTGTTTCATCAATTTATTCTTCCATAGACTCCTACGAAATGTTAGTCTCTTCTTGGACAGCGGAGACTTTCTCAATAAATGCATCAATTTCAGAATTGAATTCATAATTCTCATAGCAATATTTAAGTATAGCAAAATTTTCAGGTCTATAAACTGAATCATCAAAATCTTCAAATGTTTTAAACATAGATTCAACCTCATAAGCACCCATAAAAGCAACAAATTCTTCTATTTGTTCCACATCATAGTAATCATAAATACCATTAGCATAAGAAGCCAAGGTTTTATTATCATTGAATTTGCATGAAAAGGGAAGCTGTGGAGACTTTATCCTAGAGCAACAAGTATAATCATGGCTCAAGCATAGATCCCGAGCATACCAACGCAACATATACATTTGATCCCATAATAGTTTCCCTTGTTGTGTCAGCGATAATCCCTAAAGTATTCACGTTGATCCAACATGTCTCCTGTCGGGGCGAATCTCTGTGGCCTCGAGCACCTATGGGGCACTGGGGGCCCCTTCTAGTCCGGCGAGGGAGCGGGGGTCGTGCGCAGAGCAGATCGAGGTCGAGCGCGCGGGGGAGACGGGCAATTTTTTACCCAGCTTCGGGGCTCTCCGGAGAGATAAAACCCCTACTGCTGCTTTGGTGGTTGTATTTGATCTTGCTCGAGCATGCGAGCGTATGGTAGTGCTGTGGGTGTCGAATGGACCGAACCCCTTCTACGTGCGCATGGGCCTCCCTTTTATAGTCTGAAGGGGGTACCCACAGGTGGCAGCGTAGGAAGAGGGGGTAGAAATGTAAAAACGCAGGTTGGTACAACAGTGCACAACAGTGCCCCTACCTAACTCTGACGGCAGGGGACAAGGGCATTAAATGCCCGTCTGTCGCCTAACAATGTACAGAAACGACCGTTAGGTGAGCCACCGGTTGCCACGATGGCGCCTCTGTCAGCTCCGTTTGCCACCTCGCTCCGCATGGCTGCGTAGTGCCTCGCCACGTGCCCTTGGGATGGCCTTGTGATGACACGTCGCCGGGTGCGCTGGAGTTTGGTGGCAGCCCTGCGCGGCAAGTGCCTTGCCGCAGCCCTTTTCTGATGTGCCGCAAGCTTGCGGCCGGCTGCTTGCTTTGGGCGCTGGGCGCCAGGGCAAGTCTTCCGTGATGCTGGTTGGCCTTCCCGCAAGCTCCTCTTGCCGGGCCTTCGTGTTCTTGGCTAGTACTTTGTTCTTGAATGGCAGTAATAAAGAATGGCGGAGGGCCTTGGCGGGCGCCCGGCAAGCCTTGCCGCGGGGTGCTGCGACTGCCCATGCACAAGTTCGGGGTACTAAAGGTACCCCTACTTTAGTACACCGACAGAGCCCCGCCCTGGGCCATACACGGTGCCGCGTTGTTGGGCCAGCGCCAAAAGCGATGCACGGCCCCGCGTGGCTCGGGTCCGCATGAAATTGGGCTCCGTGTCCACCGCGCCCTCGCAACGGCACGCGTCGATTGCGGCGTCGTGGGAGACGTGGGTGGCGGGTGCGATCTTCAAGGCGCCCACCCGTGATCACCAAGGGCGAGCGAGGTCACTTCATCCGTCGCCTGCCTCCGCTTTTTACGCTGCTCCCATGCGCGGGGTCGGGCGGCGAAGGTGTGAGACTGGGCCATCACGGGCGGAGATGGTGGGTCGGCCCCGCTCTTCTGCCCCCCTCGTGCCCTGATTGGCTGAGCGGGGCGGTCGAGCCCCCACTTCGCTCCTTTAACAAGGGCTGAAGGGGCGCAAGAACCCCGCACTCCATCACCTTCCACTTCCTTCATCTTCCACATTTTCCTCCCATCTCGCCATGGAGGGAGGGAATCTGGTCCTTCTTGGTGGCGGCGAGGGTCGCCACCAGCAGCGAGCCTCTCCCTACCTGCGCTGCGGCGGAGCCGCCCGGGGGGAAGAGGGAGGGGGCGAGGCCGCGGACGAGGTCGCGGACGTGGTCGGAGCGTTGGGGGAGAGGCGGCCGGGGCAATGCGCCACCCCCGTCTCCGCCGGCAGCTCCTCTCCTTGAGGCGGTCCACACCGGGGACGACCCCTGGGAGTTCTTCCTCAAGCTGCGCCGAGCACCTTGTCGCCGACTCCGGCTGCCGGCCCCGTTCGCGAGCGCGATGGAACCGGATCCGCCCGAGATGTTGGAGCTGCGCATGAGGGGCTGCAGGATCAGCGGCACTCGAGTGAGCGTCGTATCCCCAGCCCCCGGCGTGATGTACTTCGACCGAGGGTGGAAGACGTTCGCCCGCATCCACAGCTTGACGGCCGGGTTTACCCTCCATTTTAAGTTAATGGAGGGCGACCTTCTCGCCGTCAAGGTCTTCAGGGACTCCGGCACCCAGGCGAGATGCTGTGTGGACAGCTCCTCCGATAGCAAAGGCCCCTCCTCGAGCGAGAGTGACGAGGAGGGGAGCGACAGCGACGACGAGGATGGCGGGTCCGACTAGGCATCGGTCGCTGCCTCGCGCGCCACCGGCGACCCCATCATCCGGGTCGCCGGCCTTCTGAACTCCCCGGGGCCGTCTCCTTGGGCGGCTGGCGTAGGGAGGCTGCGGAAGAGGAACAGGGGTGGCGGCAAGGCCGTCAAGTCGGAGTACGAGGGTGAGGAGCCCTCGACAGCGTGCTGACGTTCCGCCGCCCCGTCTTCAAGCTCTGCCTCCGGCGCCTCCGTCTCCGCCAAGCTCCTGGCCGGCCCCCGGATAGCTCACCTAGGCGCCCCTTTTGCCCTCCCCGGCAAGCTCCTCTTGCCGGGGCCTCCTTGACCTACCTCCTGAACAGAGAAACAGGAGAAGGATTACGGGCATCTTATCTTTCAATTTGTAAGCCCTCGGGCATTAGCTGTATTTTAAATTTGTAATCCTCTCTATCATGTTTTTCATCCTCTATGGACTCGTACTAAACGGGGATGTTTTTAATGAAAAGAGGGGAATGCTTGTCGGACTAAGTCCTTTACTTGATTTTGTGTCTTGTATGTTCCCACCCTACGCTTCTAGGAGACTTGCCGGAGCGAACACACTTGCTGAGTGCGGGACATCAGCGGCCCGCTGGCGGCATTGCTTCCGGCAAGCAACCTTGTCGGGGCAGTTGCGACGCGCTTGTATTGTTGAGCGGACTCGGAAACAAACCAAGGGCGCAACGTGGCCACGACTCGGCTCCTCCGCGCACGGGTTTTACAAGACACGCTCGTTCAAGGACGCGGCCCCGCCGTCCCCGGCCCACAAGAGGATGCATGATGAGGGATGAAAAACTTATCTGACTCTGCAGCCCCCGGCGACCCTAGCTTGCCGGGGAGGAATCTTGGCAATTGCAGCCCCCGGCAACTCTGGCTCCGCCAAGACCCAGGTGCCGTTGTGCCTTCTATTGCCGTTGCCGCCGGTGCCGCGGCCTCCGGAGGCCCTGGCCCGTCCCGAAGGAACTTTGGCACTTGTAGCCCCCAGCGAAGCTGTCTTGCCGGGGCCCGCGCGCCAGCGCGCCCCCTCTAGCTTCTCCTTGTCGCTGTGATTGTAGCCATGAAAATAACTGAGACAGTGCTGTAATAAGCTATGTTTTGTTTTTTTATGGTGCGACTCTGCAGCGCGATGCCATGCTTTGCCCTTCGTATGTTTACACTCTACGCTTCTAGGGAACTTGCCGGGGCTAACACACTTGCTGAGTACGGAACATCAGCAGCCCGCTGGCGGTGTTGTTTCCGACAAGAAACCTTCTCGGGCCAGTTGCAGCGCACTTGAATTGTCGAGCGGACTCGGAAACAAATCAAGGACGCAACTCAGCCGCCAGTTAGTTCCTCCGCGCACAAGTTTCTCATACGAAGGTCGTCCCACGGCAAGGCTTGCTACGTTACGCCCTCTACTTCGTTGTATCCCTTGTACGTTTTTAACCCTACGCTTCTAGGGAACTTGCCGGCGCTAACACACTTGCTGAGTGCGGGGCATCAGCAGCCTGCTGGCGGTGTTGTATCCGGCAAGAAACCTTCTCGGGCCAGTTGCAGCGCACTTGTATTGTTGAGCGGACTCGGAAACAAAGCAAGGACGCAACTTAACCCCGAGTTGGTTCCTCTGCGCACAGTTTTTTCGTACAAAGGATAAACGCTCGAGGGACATAACACAAAGCTATAGGGCTAAAAAGTGCTCTGTACAAAAGCTTGGGTGACTTAGCTTTTCCGTCTTCAGCAATCCGGTGGGGCCGTGCTTCTTCCCCGATTTCTGCCCCCCCCTTGTATGTTTTCTTCCTCACGCTTTCGGGGAACCCTTCGGCGCAAACACACTTGCTGAGCGCAGGACATCAGCAGCCCACTGGCGGTGTTGCCTCCGGCGGGAAGAACTCGTCGGGCCGGTTGCGGTGTGCTTTTATCGTCGAGCGGACTCGAAGCAGATTGATGGCGCAAGCTAACCACGATTCGACCCCTCTGCGCTCGGGTTCTTCACACAAGGTATGGACTTTCAGGGAGCACAACTCAAAAGTTCGAAGTTTGGCATCTTTCTTTGCCTCATCGGCCGGCAGAGCTCGATGGTGCGTCCTCGACGGCAGTGCGTCACTCCGGAGAGGCGGGCTTGCCGGAGTGAGCGCCAGAGCCGTTCTCGCCGGGCTTAGTCTTTGGTTGGTCTGCCTTTGCCTTCTCGCACTTGCTGGTGGAGCTCGATGGTGCGTCCTCGACGGCAGCGCAGCACTCCGGGGAGGTGCGCTTGCCGGAGTGGGCATCAGAGCTATCCTTGCCGGACTTGGCTTTCTTCTTCCCCCGGGGAGCTTCAGCGGCAAGTGGCTCGCGCTCTGCCGCGGCCGCTGCTTCCCGGTAGATCTTGTCGGCGCAGATGAGCGCATCCCTCTTGTCGCCTTGGACAGAGATAACACTCATCGGACCGGGCATCTTGAGCACGTTGTACGCGTAGTGAGAGGCCGCCATGAACTTGGCGAGTGCGGGTCGGTCGAGTATCCCGTTGTAGGGTAAGGGGATATCAGCCACATCGAACGTGACCCTCTCGATCCCCGAAGTTCAGTTCGCTGCCCGACGCCACCGCAATGTGATCTTCCCCTTTGGCTTGCTCCTTCCCGGATTTATTCCTTGAAAGGCACCGGTTTCTTCGAGCTCGCTGTCGGGGATCTGGAGCTTCTTTAGCACTGCGGAGGAAATCAAATTCAGGCCGGCCCCGCCGTCAACCAGCATCTTCGTGACGTTGAGGTTGCGAATTGTTGGTGAAACCAACATCGGCAAGCACCCGACCGCAGTGATGCGATCAAGGTGGTCCTCAACATCGAAGATGATGGGCGTGCTGGACCACTTCAGAGGCCTGCGTGCCTCGACGGACGGCTCCGCTGCATTCACTTCTTGCACCCACTATTTGAGTTGGCGGTGCGAGGTGTGCAGGGAGGCGCCGCCGTCGATGCACAACACTTCTGTCATATACGAAACTCTTGATCATCGGTCTCATCTTCCTCCATCTCTTCATCCTCATCTTCATCTTTGTCCTTGTCGCGGCCGCGGGGAGGCCTGTCTCCTTGCCGCGGCTTAGCCTTGCCGCGGGGCCCTCCCTGGGCGGGAAGCTTCTTGCTGGATCCTCCGCCACCTCCCTGGGCTTTCTCCTTATCGCGCGCTCATACTCAGCTTTTGCAGCTCCGCCATCTGCTCTACTTTTTTGCAGGTTTGGAGGTCATGGCCTTTGGTGCGGTGGATCTTGCAATAACGCTTGCCGGAGCCATTCTGCTTGTTGGCGGCTGCTACAGCCTCGCCGGAGTCGTCGGTTTTGGCCTTGTCGGAGCCGCCTCCGTTGCCGGAATGCTCAACAGCTAGTACGCCCTTAGCTTTTCTCTTCCTATTGTTCCGCCCGGCTCTTCCTTGCCGGGCGGCACCCTCTTGTCGATTCTTCGCTCCGCAACCTCTCCGAGGATTTTCCTCCCCTCCTCAGCCAGCGCAGACACTTGTCGGCCAGAGCGTAGAGCTCGGCGACATCTCGATCTTGCACATCGCCATCTCCTCCCTCATCCTGCGGTTACGCACGTTCTGATGAAACGCGCTGATAACCGCGGCAGGGTGGACGTCTAGGATGTTGCGCTGCACCTGGCTGAATCTTTGTATGTACTTGCGCAGGGGCTCCCCCTCCTTCTGGACGAGCAAGTGAAGGTCACTCTCCTGGCCATGAGGCTTGTGGCCAACCGTGAAGGCGCCGACAAACTGATGACACAGGTCCACCCATGAAGAGATGGAGCCGTTCGGCAAGTGCATGAGCCAAGATCTGACGTTGGGCTTGAGTACCAGCGGGAAGTAGTTGGCAAGGATCTTCTCATCGCGCCCTCCGGCAGCCTGTACCGCGATGGTATAGATGCTGAGGAACTCCGACGGGTGTATTCTGCCATCATACTTCTCGGGCACGTCTGGCTTGAAGTTCTTGGTTTTGGGCCACTGGACTTGCCGCAGCTCGCGGGTGAACGCAGGGCAACCTGCCGCGTCGCGACAAGTCGCTGTTCTCCGGTGCGTCGCTGGCGGCGGGCCCAGCGCTGGTCGATTGACGTCGCGCTTATCTCCGGCGCTTCGATGCGAGTCTGGCGTCTTCGTGTTGCCGTTCTTGGAGGACGGCGTTGATCGCGGGCGAGTTCGCGGGTCCGACGATGCGGTGGAGTCGCCGTCGGGGTTGGTCCGCGAGCTGGTGATCTTAGCCTTCGGGCTGGAGTGCACGGAGGTGGCACCCCAGCTGTCTTGTCGGCGTCGGCTTGCGCCTGGGCGCCTTGCCGGGGCCTCGATTCGCTGCGCCGTTGGCGGCCGATGAGGCTATATATGGTCATCCTCCGCCGTCGATCTTGTGCGGCGTCGGAGGGTAGTCTAAAGCAGCCGGCTCGGGCCGCGCTTCCTCTGCTATCTTGGGTGGCGGTGGTGATGAGCGGCGCGAGGAGCGGATGTGCTCGGACTCCCAACCTGGATTGGGAGGTGCAACACCCGTCCGGCGATCAGACCTCGCTTCGCGCCCGATGCGGGCGTGCATGCTGACCTCGAGCGTCCCGCGACCCACCAGCTTGGCCTTGTTCCAACGCGAGCACAGTGCTAGGAGCACCGGGGCGTTGTCGGCCTTGCACATCTTGGGAAGGGTGCGGCGTCTGCTCGGTCGCCGACGCTTGCGGGGCCTTATTCTTGGATCTGGTGACGACGCGAGACCCACCGGCGGCGCCCGCTCCTCCGCCGGCGTCCACTCCTCCGCCCGTTTGCTCCGGCGGTGGTGGCAAAATCGACGTAGACGGAGCGGCCACCTCCGAAGGATTCTTCTTCGGTGGCATGTTGACGATGACGTTGATGCACCTCGCGTGGAGACCGGATCAGATGCTCACGACCTCGACGCAGCCCCTACCTGGCGCGCCAATGATGTCGGGGCGAATCTCTGTGGCCTCGAGCACCTATGGGGCATCGGGGCCCTTCTAGTCCGGCGAGGAGCGGGGTCGTCTTGTGAGCAGATTGAGGTCGGCGCTGGGGGAGACGGGCAATTTTCACCCGGCCGGGGCTCTCCGAGAGATAAAACCCTCTGCTGCTTTGGTGGTTGTATTTGATCTTGCTCGAGCATGCGAGCGTATGGTAGTGCTGTGGGTGTCGAATGGACCGAACCCCTTCTACGTGCGCATGGGCCTCCCTTTTATAGTCTGAAGGGGGTACCCACAGGTGGCAGCGTAGGAAGAGGGCGTAGAAATGTAAAAACGCAGGTTGGTACAACAGTGCACAACAGTGCCCCTACCTAACTTTGACGACAGGGGACAAGGGCATTAAATGCCCGTCTGGTCGCCCCGACAGTGTAAAGAACGACCGTTAGGTGAGCCACCGGTTGCCACGACGGCGCCTCTGTCAGCTCCGTTTGCCACCTCGCTCCGCATGGCTGCGTAGTGCCTCGCCACGTGCCCTTGGGATGGCCTTGTGATGACACGTCGTCGGGTGCGCTGGAGTTTGGGTGGCAGCCCTGCGCGGCAAGTGCCTTGCCGCAGCCCTTTTTCGTTGATGTGCGGCAAGCTTGCCGGCTGCCGGCTGCTTGCTGGGCGCGGCGCCAGCGGCAAGTCTTCCGTGATGCCTGGTTGGCCTTCCCGGCAAGCTCCTCTTGCCGGGGCCTTCGTGTTCTTGGCTAGTACTTTGTTCATGAATGGCAGTAATAAAGAATGGCGGAGGGCCTTGGCGGGCGCCCGGCAAGCCTTGCCGCGGGGTGCTGCGACTGCCCGTGCACAAGTTCGGGGTACTAAAGGTACCCCTACTTTAGTACACCGACATCTCCCATAACAAAATTTCATGGGTTTTCTCAGGATTATGAAAGTAGTACATAATTTCTTTCACATAACGAGCATCGAGGGTTTTAGGATGCTCCCCATCTCCATGAGTAGCAAGTCCTAATTTTTTTGGCATTTCATGTTCCATATACATAACTAAAGATAGAGAACAACTAAGAACAGCAAATAAAAATTACTTAGTGATAAAGAAAACAAGCACACACGAGAATATTCACCCCACGCTATGACTTCCCGGCAACGGCGCCAGAAAAAGGTCTTGATAACCCACAAGTGTAGTGGATAATTGTAGCCTCTTTCGATAAGTAAGAGTGTCGAACCCAACAAGGAGCTAAAGGTAGAACCAATATTCTCTCAAGTCCTATCTGCCACTGATACAACTCTACGCACGCTTAGTGTTCGCTTTACCTAGAACAAGTATGAAACTAGAAGTACTTTGTAGGTGTTGTTGGATAGGTTTGCAAGATAATAAAGAACACGTAAATAAAAAGTAGGGTCTGTTTAGATAAAGAATCAATAAAGTAAATATAGAGAGTGTGGAAAAGTGGTGGTAGGAGTTGTGGAATTGTCCCTAAGCAATTGACTAGTTTACTAGACCGGTAATCACTATTGCAATTCTATTTGAGGGAGAGGCATAAGCTAACATAATTTCTCTTCTTTGAACATATGCACTTATGATTGGAACTCTAGAAAGCATCCGCAACTACTAAAGATCATTAAGGTAAAACCCAACCATAGCATTAAAGTATCAAGTCCCCTTTATCCCATACGCAAACAACCTACTTACTCGGGTCCGTGCTTCTGTCACTCACGCCACCCACCATAAGCAAATCATGAAAATATTTCAAACCCTACAGCAGGAATCCCTCACACTTGCGCGACATGGAGGGCACAATAGGATAGCACCAATAATAAAACATGCAATTCAAATCAATCATAGCAATTCATCAATCACCGGTAGGAAAACAAAAATCTACTCAGACATCATAGGATGGCAACACATCATTGGATAATAATATGAAGCATAAAGCACCATGTTCAAGTAGAGGGTACAGCGGGTTTTGGGAGAGTGGACCGCTGAATATAGATGGGGTTAGGTTAGGGAGATGTTGGTGAATATGGCGGAGGTGTTGGTGAAGATCGCGGTGATGATGATGGCCCCCGGCAGCGCTCCGGCGCCACGTGAAACAAGGGGGAGAGAGCCCCCTTCTTCTTCTTCCTTGACCTTCTCCCTAGATGGGAGAAGGGTTTCCCCTCTGGTCCTTGGCTCACATGGCTCGCCCCTCCGAGATTGGATCTGTCTCTCTATCTCTCTCTGTTTCTGCGCTCCCTGATTCTGCCCTGGCACTGTTTCTTTTATATCCGGAGATCCGTAAATCCGATTGGGTTGAATCTTTCGCCCAGATTTTTCTCATAAAATTAACTTTCTTATAGCAAAAGAAGAGCGTCAACTGCCTTACGGGGTGCCCATGAGGGTCCAGGGCGCGCCCCCTTTCCTCGTGGCCCCCTCGAGCACCCTCTCGCGTTGATTTTACTTCCCAAAAATCATAAATATTCCAAAATAATTCTTCGTCCGTTTTTATCCCGTTTGGACTTCGTTTGATATTGGGTTTCTGCAAAACATAAAACATGCAACAAACAGGAACTGGCACTGGGCACTGGATCAATATGTTAGTCCCAAAAAATAGTATAAACAGTTGCCAAAAGTATATGAAAGTTGAATAATATTGGAATGGAACAATAAAAAATTATAGATATGACGGAGACGTATCACAAGGCCGGAGGAAGCTATACCTGAGAGTCAACGAGATGTTACTAGGAGGGCGCCGGCGTCCGGGATCTGCCCATACTGCGGCAGCGAGCAAGTGGCGAAGGCCCTACCGCACCGGAGCTTGGCTAGAGAGAATGGCTGGTACCACTGATCGGGACGTGTTGCCTCAACGCCGTCGAACGGAGATACAATGCACATCCACCCTTTCCGTCGGCGGACGGGATGCAGCCGGATCACTGACCAATGCTGAGAGAGAGAGGCCACTATCGCCTTGTGTGAGATGGTGTGATGAGAGACAAACCCATTTTTTCATTTTCCCCACGGCAATTGTTTTATATTCTATACGTGCCATTGAGGAATATATAACTTTATTTAATACTAACGTGTCAAGTCGAAATTTGGTCTGTCTAGGCATGGTACCCAGCCCTCCTTCGAGTAAACAACCACTACACGCGTCAAATTATCACGTGGGCTGCCTTTTCTTCCAGAAACGAACTCCACCGTGTACCCGCGCAGGTGTGGCCGGGAACGAGACGTGAGTACGTGTGTCCTGCGTGCACCTCTTCTCTAGGTGCAGGTACGTACGTGGGTGGGTGTGAGAGAGATTGTTTGTGTGAAACAGAGGCAATGTGTTGATGATATCTCAAACAGAAAAACATAACGTATGCAATGTGTGTGAAACGGAGTCATGGACGTGAGATATCGATAGAATTGAAAACGGGATGAAGTGTGTGGCTGCGCGATCGACAAAGAGTGCCATCGAATTTGTGTTTTCCCACGTTAAAGATACAGGGGGCTGGCCTACTAGAATTTGAGAGGGCAGAGGTGCAATTTTTCTCCGTGGCATGGATACCTACCTACAACGTTTGACTATCGGTGTGTGTGTGGGGGGGGAGGGGGCAGAGACCGATCGACTAATATATGTATGGGGAAGGAGAGAGACCTAGCTATGTATTGAGGGAGATCGATCGACATCCATGGATATGTGTAGCAGAGGAATAAGGATGGGAGAAGACAAAGGTAGAGCGTCGGAGGGTTGGTGCTGGAGTGGCGTCTCACAAATGGTGGGGGAGGCCTGCTAGACAAACGGAGGGTACGAGTAGAATATCAATAAGAGAGGGCGGGGGATGTCTTTCTGTCTATGCACGTGTGTGTGAGAGACGGGTCAGGAGGTATGCAAGGGTGATGAGGGGAGATGATATGGTTGTGGTAAGCATACGAAACTACATAGGAAGATGAACTGTCGTGTGTCCGAGAAAGGGAGAGACATAACTAGTGAGGTAAGTGTATCGGTGCATCGGGAAAACGAATTATAGTTGACCTGGCTATATGTAGGGAGATCAGTACGTATACACGCCTGCATGTGTTAGAAGCAAATAAGGTCCGGAGAGATAGACAGGGGGAGAGGGGTGCGGCTAGGAGGTGGTGCTAGAGGCCTGCCATGTCAAGGGGGAGGAGTGTGCGAGTATGAGATCAATGAAAAGAAGGGCGGGAGTGTGCACCTGCGTGGAACCGTATTGTACATAGGGGGGCATGTACGGTGAGAAGAGAAGAGGGGAAGTATATGTGTGTTTGTTGTACGCACACTTGGCTAGAGAGGTATATCGACCGGTGTGTGCCGGAAAGAAGGAGCTGTGGGCCTACACACACCGCGGGTGGATGACCTAAAGAGAAATAATGAACGTGCACAATGGAGGGGACACTAAGGGTGGGTGAGAGGGGGGCAGGCGTGTGCATGCACGATAGAAAGTTAGCGCTAGCTAGCTAAAAATAGAAGAGGATCGTGAACGTGTAAAAGATGAACAAAGATCATAATTCATTATAAAAAAGTGGATACAGATACATGAAGAAGATATCATAATGTAGAACATTGATTATAATTTCGGCTAATGTGTGGCTTTTGCAGCTCAGGTCTAAATACTTGTCATAATGTAGGGGGCGGGGCACTATACTTTGTGTGATAAACACGGTGTACATATGGAACATAGTTTAGATTATGAATATATAGTTAGTTCATCAAATGTACTATTATTTGGAATCAAAATCAAGTGTATTCAAAAAATAGAATTGGAGTTCATGTAGTACACATAGTTCATATCTATCTCTATAGTAATCATATGGTGTGTTATTAAGGTAATACACGAATGCTGGTTGAAGTTGGCAACAATCATGATTGTAGATTCTTATTGAAATAAAGAAACGAATTCAAATTCAGTTCAAATTACAGCGGTAGTATAGACATTTGGAATGCACTAAAATGTTGGTATGAGTAGGTTACATGAATTATACAGCAAGCAAAAAAATTTAATTGGACATAACATGGATTCATACTCCCTCCTTCCATCTAAATAGGGCGTAATGCGTTTTTTAAGACCCCTTTGACTATTGACAAGATTAGTAGTACATAACATGCACAATGTGAAAATTATATCATTGAAAGCTTCTTTCATAGACGAATTTAATGGTATGCTTTGTGTAAGTTGCATGTCATATATTATTGCTCTAATATTTGGTCAAAGTCAGCATCGAAAAACCATTAGGCCCTATATATATGGAAGGAGGGAGTAGCATTGAATAGCATTAGTATAGTAAAACGGGGCAAGACTCTCTCTTTGTGTAGTGTGAATAGTTTTATTTTTTTTCGTTTTCTTTTTGGTTGAGGGAAGTGCGAATTGATTTGGTACGTACAAGTACAATATTACACGTTAGGCTTGTCCTAAAATTCAACCCGCGCTTTGTTATATCCGAAAATTCAGATATCGTGCTCCCAAACTGGCGCTTTCACAACCCGCGCTTTGCTATCCCGAAATTACAACGCTACAAAACTCCCTCCAGCTGCCAAATCCCGACACGCGAAATCCCCCTTCTCACCCTGAGCCAAAAGGGCCACTAGTTCAAATCGGTGGGGGGTACTTTTGTAACACTCCCTACATTTTGGACAAGTGCGTCCCTAAGTCATGGTTCACCCCCTCCCATAGCCCCCTTTTTGCCATTCCAAATCCCAAGCCGGCGGCACCTCTCCGCTCCAGCCGCAAAGCCCCACCCTCCTCCATCCGCCACCTCACTGCTGCCCAGCCGGATCCTCTTCCCCGACGACGTCATCCACCACAACAGCTCGACGTCCCTCGTCCACCTTCCCGGACGAGGATCCGTCATCCATCTTGTCGTCCTGCCGGTTCAGATGCCCCATCCTCCACCTCCAAGGAGCTACTTCGATGATCGCCTCGTCTATCGCTGGTGCTCCATCCCCACAGCGCCACCTGAACCTGCTTCACCAGAACCACATCATCCTCACCGACTCCTCGGACAAAGCCGAGGCCTACTCGGCGCCACCAAAGAGGTTGTACGCTCATCGCATCGCACCTTCTCCTTAACTCGACATCCCGGCGCCGACGGTGCACCATCCCGCACCCCCATGGAGCAGCTACCTTGAAGCCGGCGCCGTGGGCGACATCTCCACGGCGGCTCTCCCCCATTGCGAGGCCCCTTCGGCGGCGGTGTCCATACCAACCGGATCTGCTGCTGCTCCTCCGGCTCTCGCTCGCTCACTCATGCTGGTACTGCTGCTCTCCCCCTCGCTCGTGCTACTGCTCTGCTCAGATTTAGCTACACTTTAGCCGACTGAATCGACTTTTGGGTCAGTCGATTTTCAGGGGGTGGGGGGCTCACCGGAGTTAAGGAAGAACCACCCGCAGCGGGGACGGGGGCTCGTCGGATAGGTACCCTACTATCTATCTTAGGGTTCAGGGTGGGGGCGGGGGCCTAGAGGGCTGGCCGGGGCGGCGGTGGGGAGTTGTTTTGAGGCGGCGAGGCGGCGCTGGGGCCGGCGGTTCGGCTGGTGGTGACTGGCGGCTCAAGGGGGTGCGGGTTGAAGATGAACTGCAGGCCCTCCCTAAACTACATATCAAGTGCCTCTCTGCTACCATTGCGTTCAGTTTCGACAATAACATTCAGATTCCACATTAAATTTCAGTTTCGACAGTTAAGTTCAGAGTCAACAGTTTTTACCTCATCTGTTGTAGTCAGGTGGTTTTTGGTGATGTAAATTTTACATCTATTTTACATCAACTATTGGAGATGCTATTAGAATCCCACTTGAGATTGACGATGTCTGTCTTGTGCTGCTTCAGCCTTGACATCTTACGGCTCACCGGAGCTGCTCCAACGACAGAACGATCCATCACAACAGAGTAGTGCCCTGGACGCCGTCTACAGATTCCTCAGATCTTCCTCCACACCTCCGACAGCCACCTCTACCTCAACTGCTTCAGCAACCAACCGAATGATGCTAAGGTCGACACGACTATGACAAAGAGGTTGTACACTTGTTGCATCATTTATTACTATACATTCATGTCGATCTATTAGGGCTATTTTGGATCAATGGAAAAACATAGCAATAGGAATTTTGCAATGGCACTCTACTATTCAATTATTCATGCATTTTGTTGAAAGGAATGAAACAAAACATCCACCTGGACCTACTTTTCAAAATCCTATGCATGAAAACAAGACCAAGTGCATTAGTGACATAATAACATTCTAACTGTACACGCTTTCATATGGTTTCACTTTATTTTGGCCATGTTTCTTTGCATTCCTCTGCTCTTCCAATTCTTGTAAACCAAACAACAAAGTTGACCAAAATCCTGTGTATACAAATGCTCTGTTTGCCATGTGCATTCCTATCCTATTCTGGCGTTTTCCCTATCACTATGTTTTTAGAATCATGCAAGCCAAATGAGCCCTTATAGAATTACTTCAGTTATAGGTAGGTGTCGAAGGGAAGCTTTTGTTGTTTGTCCTGCTCCTGCCGCGATGTCATCCACCTCACCTAAGCTACTCCATCGACAGAAGCATCCACCAAACCAGACATCACGACTCCTGACTGTCATTCGCCGCCTCAGATCTCCTTCCCTGCCGCCGGCACCCATCACAACAGCATCACCATCATCGACTCAGCAAATGAACCTAAGGAGTACATGGGTCCAAAAGAGAGGTCGCACTCTTTTGTTTCTACTTATGTTATGCATTGCTTAAAATTACCTACTACTTTATCATCCTGTTCACCTCTTGGACTCCAAGTCAGGTCCAAATTAATGTTCAAACTTGAGTTCTAAATTAGTTGCAGGGCACATATCGAGGCAGCAATTAATAGTATGTCTGTCTAATATCTGGTTCACCTAGGGTATGCCTATGTTGTTCATCTTGGGTGGGAAACAAATAGTAAAGCAATCATCATCTGTCTTTTTTATTAAATTAAAGCAATCATAAGCCTGCTATCATTATTTTTGGATCCATCCACTGGTTGTTACCACCACTCTAAATTTCTGCATGCTCTCCTTACATAATCTCACCATATTTTTTTCGTATGCATGTCAGATATTGTACACAGTCATGCTGAACATGTAGAGAAAAAGAGAAGAGTTTTGCGCAGCAATACAATGTCATGCAGACATCGCTCCATGGTGGGTTCAATGGCAAACCCTCCCCACTCCTCTCCAGATTGTAATCCAGAGGAAGATATCTATTCTGAGGCGGATTCACAAGCCGCTGAACACTCCTATTTACCCCCAAGGTGTTTGCTCTACCTTGGCATGATGATGTTAGTCATATCATGCATATGTTGCCTTGAAGTGCCTACTTTTGAAATCATATTGTCATCTGCTTAGTTTAGACATGTTCTGTAATGCCACCTTTTTAGTTTCTATATCATATATGGGAATTATGCAGTCTCATGTCTTTTCGCCAGCCATAATATATGTGAAATGTGCAATGCCATCCTATTTAACCAGGCATCATATATTTGAATGATATCTTGCCCATCCTTTTCTTCATTACATTTTCATTATCGACAATGTTTGTACACGAAACTACTCTTCCTGTGAATCAGCCATTTGGGTGGGAGATGGAAAAATCTAGAGTGAAAACAAGGCCTTCAGAGCAGACAGTGCTACCTGTCGAAGTAGATCCCTTGTTGGGTCCCGATAGCTCCTCAGAGATGGATTCAGACCGAGGTGTATGCTCTAACTTGTCATGGTTATACTTCTCATATCATGCATATGGTGTCTTGCATTGCATAGTTTAGACATCATATACACAATATTCAACACCATGTTCTTAGTTCAAACATCATATCGAATGTCCTCTGTTTAGCATATAAATCACATATGTGAATTAAATGATGCGATCCCGATTACTTAGATAACATGTAGGTGAATTATGTCATGCGATCCTGTTTAGTTATTCATCATATCTTTGAATTATGTTATGCTATGCTATCCAGTTTAGATAGACATCATATATGTGAAATTATGCCATGCTATCCGTTTTAGTTAAACAATATACATGTCAACTATTTCATGCCCTCTTTTTTCCACACTATCTATTGCATCTATCTCTCATGCAATGTCTGTACATTCAACTATGTTTCCTATTTATCAGCCATTTGAATTGGAGCGGGTGATGCTAGTATCTAGCAGACTAAAAACACGGTCTTCAAATAAAATAGTGCTACCTCTTGGTGGAGATAGCACCCCGGTTGTACATACACAAGAACTAGCCCTACCACACATAACCCAAACTCTCGCAGATTGTACCCCTACTGCGATGGACAGAGAACCAGCTTCACGCAATCTAGCCCCAACCCAAGCAGATAGTAACCCAGTTCCTGTTGAAATGACACCATCTCCACCACAGAGCTCACAAACAAGAGCAGTTAGTAAGGCAGCTCCAGTGCCCAAAGGGCCAGTACTACCATGGCGAACCCCAACTCCACCATTTAGTATGCCTATTCTTGTGGAGGAAGCACAACCATCTAGTCGTAGTTTAGCATCTATCGCATTTGATGTTGTTAAATCGTATGTGCGTATCTTCCTATCTTGGAAATATTATACTGAAGCTAAATGAAAATGCGAGTTGCAGGTGTTTTTCCAGGAGTTATGTGTAAGTAATGTTATTCATGGCAATTACTTTGCTTTGTCCCATACATCATACCTCCATGATGGTTATAATACAACAATTTTTCCCATTTTTCTCTATAGAGAAGGACCAATTTGGAAACTCAGGATGAGGCAACCTATGCTAATACCTCTGCTATCTTCAAGAATGCTTGGTGGTAGTATCGGAATTACCTGAAGAAAACGTACTTCACTAGCAAAGAAACTCATCAAATTCCCTTACATTCTCCTGAGACACATTTACTGGACGATGACTGGGAACGCCTTGTTCTGTACTGGTCCCGAACCAAGAATGTGGTAAGGTCTATGAGCTCATTTTCTATTTTTAAGTACTATATTCTTGCATCTTATTGTACTCTCTTCATGTAGAACAAGTGCCTAAACCTGAAGAACAATTGTTCTAATTTAAGATTCCATTGCTATCATAGTTCAAAAAAGCGCTAGGCGTTAATTGTGTGTTTTTCCACCGCCTTGCGCTTTAATGACCAAAGCGCATGCTTATGCGTAGTTATGCACATATTAAGCATAGTTATGCGCAATGCATTCTGCCAACACCTAGAGCCTAGGCGTGCCTTTTTAACTATGATTGCTATCGTGCATACTGCCACTACTAGGAAAAGGCCTACTAATGGCGCACCAGTTTTGCCTACTAATGGCGCACTACTGGTGTGCCATTAGTATCACGCCACTAGTATTTTTTACTAATGGCGCACCACTGGTGCGCCATTAGTATCTGGTATACTAATGGCGCACCACACAGTGCACCATTAGTATTGCCCACAGTGCGCCACTAGTGTCTGCTATACTAATGGCGCACCACATGGTAGTGCGCCATTAGTAACAATTTTTTTAATTTTTTTTTTGTTTTTTCTTAATCTCGGGTCACTATTTCACATATGAGATATCCAACACATATATATACAACAAGCATCCATATAACAATCATATCCAACACACAAGTTTCATCATATATACATACATAGCCAACACATAGTTCCATCGTTACATATTACAAAAGTTTCACATTGTTCATCCAACACCGTTATCCATCAATTCACAAAAGTTTCACATTGATACAAAATAAAGACACAAATGGAAAAGAAGCACTCCATCCATGCAAGCTTCCGTGAATTAAATCAAATCTGCAAAATGATAAACAAGAAGTTAGAAGAAGAAGAAGAAGAAGAAGAAGAGAAGCAGAAGAAGAAGACTAGAAGAATACTAGAAGAAGAAGAACAATAGAAGAAGAATAAGAAGAATAAGAAGAATAAGAAGAATAAGAAGAAGACTATAAGCTCATTATGTAAACTTGATCATTTTGTGCTAACATAAGTAATTTTGGAGCTAACCTATAGGAAACTAAGCATATAAACTCTCTAAGTTAGGATATTAGAGCCAACTTAGGTAAAATGAGGCTAACCTATGTCATTTTGGAAAAGAAGAAGAATAAGAAGAATAAGAAGAAGACTATAAGCTTATTATGTAAACTTGATCATTTTGTGCTAACATAAGTAATTTTGGAGATAACCAATAGGAAACTAAGCATGTAAGCTCTAAGTTAGCATATTAGAGCCAACTTAGGTAAAATGAAGCTAACCTATGTCATTTTGGAAAAGAAGAAGAATAAGAAGAAGACTATAAGCTTATTATGTAAACTTGATCATTTTGTGCTAACATAAGTTATTTTGGAGCTACCCTATAGGAAACTAAGCATATAAGCTCTAAGTTAGCATATTAGAGCCAACTTAGCTAAAATGAAGCTAACCTATAGGAAACTAAGCATATTAGAGATAACATAGGTAACTAAGTATATATATATATATATATATATATATATCATTTTGGAGATCTGACATACCTGACATAGTTCAGTTCTCATTGTTCTGCTCCTTCTCCTTCCTCAGCCTGATGCGCCAAGAGCGGCGAGGCGGTGGAGGCAGTGGGATGTAGTATTCTACCACAATTGGCATGGTCATGTCGCCCAGCTGTGGGATCGCTGGCGCCACCACCGGTGCGTGGTCATTGTCAGGCACCACCACCATCGTGAGGCCACCTTCAGGGAGGACGGGCACGACCATCGCTAGGTCATTCTCAGCCACCTCCATCTCTTGCCCATGGTAAGCCACCACCATCTCTTGCCCATGGTCAGCCACCACCATCTCTTGCCCTTGGTCAGCCACCACCAGCGCTAGGTCATCCTCAGCCTGATGCCCATCGTCATCCTGCGGCTCCTCATCCCCACTCTGATCCTCTTCTCCCGCACTCCAGTCCGGATCATCCTTCTTGTTGTCTATGCTAAAGCCAGAATCGGTGTTGCTTTTGCTATAGCAATAGTCGCTGCTGCTTTGGCTGTAGCCAGTGTCGCTGCTGCTGCTCCCATTGCCTGTCCAAATGCAACAATGACCATTAACAATCGATGTGAGACAAAGCCAAATGTAGAGGAATAAGAAGAGGTAGAACGTACTGGCATGATCATCGTCAGAGTAGCGCATGCGACACATAGTCGCGTTGAACACCTTCACGATGAGCATGGTGGCGTCGTCGTCGTACCTGAAGAGAAGGAAGTACCCCAGCCGCAGGTCATAGGCACGGTAGAACTTCTCCCACCCACGATACAAGTACATGTGGCCCTCTTTGATCACCAACTCCACATCCCACTGCCTGTGAAACCCACTGCCGGCCTGTCGCAGTTTCACATTATTTGGCGGATCTTCACCCAGCATGTTCATAAAACTGTCAGGCAGCCTCTGCAGTTTGGGACAATGAGTGATGTAGCAAACAACAGATATCATAATGAGATGGGTGAAGGGGAGATCTCTCGTTTTATATACCTGCGTCATGGATGATACTGAAGTCCCAAGTATGATACTGAAGAATTCGGAAGCCTCTGTCACAGCCCCATTTCTGGCCTTGCCTGTCTTGCATTAGCCTCCATGCATCATGTCTAAATTTTTATGAAACTTTGAAATGGGGGCTGACAAACCCTAGCACCAAAATTAAATCAAATAGGGTCAACCATAAAATATTTTCAATAAACCCAAAATGTCCCTAAGAAAAGTTCATGATTTCTGGTTAAGGTGGAAACCTCTGCCAAAAATGATGAATATATTCTTAGATCATTTTTGGATTTTTAAATTAACTCATATTGTATTTGAATTAGGGCATTTAAATCCTATAAATATTTTAAATGCACTAAAAATTCTGAAACTACTTGAGGGCTGTTGGGAATAATTTCACAAGTGCCCACAATTATTTTTAGCATTTTACCAAATGGTTTGGTATATCTACTAAATCAAAACAAAATTAAAAAATGGAAAAGCAGAACTAATTATTATTAGAGAGAGAGAGAGAATCGACTGGCGCCATCGGTCCGCCCAAGACGGCCCGATCCACTGCCGTGCTACCGTCCCTTTCCTTGGGACAGAAGGACGCCGGGCATGTGCCCCTTGCGTGCGGCCACGCGTCTCGGCCACCTCCTGCTTCCGCCGCCTCCCCGACGTCGTTCTGGACGCCCTCGACGTCGACACGCATCCCCCGACCCGTCTCACTCTTCCCCGAGGCCCTCCTCCCCTCTGCTCCCTCTCTCTCGCTTGAACCCGAGCGCGACCGTTGCCTCTGCTCGTTGCTGTCGTGCCCACCGCCGATGCCTTGCCTCCCCGATCAGTCCAGCACCTCTGCCACCTCACACCATGTCTCTCCATCAAAGAAAGCTAACGCGGAGGCCCTGTGTAGCCGCCATCGTCGCCATCTTCCTCGTCCCTGTCCGGTGATCGCCGTCGTCGATTCGCCGCACGCAGGACGTCCCCGAGCCTGCTGACCTCTATGAGCTCCCCGTCTTTTCCCCCTCGTTATCTTCGTCGTTTGCGACCTCTAGCGTCCGTAACCGCCGTGGCCGAGCTTCCCTTGCCGCCGGCCATGTCGCCGCCGTCGTTGCAGCCACTGCAGCTTGCGCCTGAGCATCGCCCCATGCTCAGCACGCTCCCCGGAGCCGAGCGCACCCATCCGCTAACCTTCCCGCGCACTTTAACGCCAAACCCGAGCTTGCCGAACTCCGGCCACCGCCGCGAGCTTGTCTCCGGAGACTACAGGCCACCCCAGCCGCTGTCGCTTGCCTAGTTGGATGCGGCGCACCTTCAGCTACCCGTAGACGCAAACCACGCGCAAAACCGAGCCCCGTAGCGGTTTTCCGGCGAGCTTCCGCCGCAGTCTGAGGTCGCCGCCGGTCAAACTCTAGCGGGCTGACGTGGTCTCATAGTTGGGCGCTAATCACCACTAACCCTCCCTAACAGACACAGACAGGCGGGTCCCGCAGTGGGTCAAATCCCAGTCAACACGGGTTAACTCCCAGTTAGCAGTTAGCCAATGACATGTGGGACCCAGTCGTCAGGTTTGTCCTGGTCAGCCATGGTTGACCTGCTGACGCAATGCTGACGCAGTAATAGATTTTCTAGATTTATTCTTATTCAGGAAATTCCAGAAAATTATATGAACTTCCAAAATTCATATAAATTCAACCGTACCTCCAAATGAAATAAATTATATATGAAAAATGATCAGAAAAATCCAATCTATCCATCTTAACTGGTTTTATGCATGTTAGAACAACTTATGACTAATGTTTAGGACAAATGGTATGAATGGCATTTAAATAACCACATGTGGAGTTTGAATTTGAATCTTGGATTCAAACCAACTCCATTTAACCTACTGCTAGATGCATTAGCTCAAATCACAGCATATTGTGCATTGTATTGATTGTGTTTCTTCCTTGTTTCTCGGTGTTTGTCCCCTCTCGATAGACGTGGTTTTGACGATGTGATCAATGACACCAATGAAGAGCTATACTATCTTCAGAAGTGTCAGGCAAGCAAAACCCCCTTGTTCATTCTGATACAATCCCACTTTCTCGCTCATGCTCTATTTTACTGCATTAGGACAACAACGATACAACTGTTACTTGCTGTGGTACTTGAACCCCTTTATTCTCTGCATGACCTGTCATTGCCACATTAAATAGATGAAACCCACTAGCATGAGTAGGAGTTGTTTGAGCCCTGATGTGCCTACTCATTCATGCTTGTTTGTCATGCCTGCTATTGCTTAGAGTTGTGTCAGGTCGGATTCATTAGGGATGAATTGGAGGTGTGTGAACATGTCCTACTATTGAGAGCTAAGTGTGTGAACACGATTTGGTAAAGGTAGCGGTGAGAGGCCATGTAGGAGTACATGGTGGGTTGTCTCATTGAAGCCGTCCTTAGGAACTGAGTTCTGTGTTTGTGATCCATGAACAGCTACTACCACACATTGGGATCCTTAATTGACTCTCTCGACTTATTAATCAACTTGATCTCTATCCAGGAGTTGCAACTAGTTTCTGGTGTTTGTAGGTAGTGTTAGTAGTCTACCAAGTGGCACCTGGTACAAGTGGGATTGGGACAGACTAGGCACCGTGGCACGGTATACCAAGCGTAGATCCACCCATCGAGGTGGGCTTGGGAACCCTGCACACATCGTTTGGGCACGTGAGCGACACCCCGGCCGGATCTCCTTGCGGATGGAACTCGAATAGGCGATAAACCTGGACGAGAGACTTGTGTGGGTAGGCAGGTTGTGGACGACTCCCTCGCCAGGCTTCCGCTTGAAGGTTGCCGAGATACACGACGTGTACATGCTCATAAGTGGCGAGAGCGTGTGTGAAGAAGTACACGCCTGCAGGGTTAATATGATCTATTCGAATAGCCGTGTCTGCGGTAATGGACTTCTGGGTTGCCTGTACAGTTCATAGACAAGTGAAATTGGATAGTCTAAAATACGCAAGATAAGCATGTGTGTTCTGGATGGCGTTCTCGTAGGGAGATGGGAGCGGTTCCATAGTGGTGTATTGATATGGTGAATATGTGGACTCGTGTGCGCCACCTCAAAAGAGTTACCTGCAGTCGTAGTTCAGGATAGCCACCGAGACAAAGCTGGCTTGCTGCAGTTAAACCCCACCATCCCTTTGTTGATAATGATGCATATGTAGATAGCTCTGATGTAAGTCTTGCTGGGTACATTTGTACTCACGTTTGCCTATTTTATGTTTTTGCAGAGACTTGGCCTCATTAGTAGTTCCTCGTGGACTTGACGCTTAGCTTGTTACCTCAGCTATGATCTTGTGCCCGGCAGATCTAGTAGATAGTCGCTTCTCACCTTTTGATTTGTAGATGTCTCGACTCAAACATGTTGAGCTTCCGCTTGTGCTTTGACTTGTATGTTTCAATGTTGGGTCATGAGACCCATGTTTGTAATATCTCGCTCCTCGGAGCCTATTGAATAAAATACTTGAGTTGTAGATTCATGTTGTGATGCCATGTTGTATTTGCACATATCGAGCATATTGTGTGTATGTTATTGAAATGCTTGGTATGTGTGGGATCTGACTATCTAGTTGTTTATCCTTAGTAGCATCTCTTACCGGGAAATGTCTCCTAGTGTTTCCATTGAGCCATGGTAGCTTGCTACTACTCCGGAACACTTAGACTGGTCGGCATGTGTCCTTCTTCGTTCCTGTGTCTGTCCCCTCGGGGAAATGTCACGCGATGAATACCGGAGTCCTGTTAGCCCGCTAAAGCCCGGTTCACCGAAGTCCTGCTAGCCAAGTGCTACAGCCTGGATTCACTCGCTGATGACCGACACATTCGATGTTGGGTCATGGATGCCTATCCGTGTAAGTTTGTGCCACTTTGAGTTTACAACTAGCCATGTCAGCCCAGGCTCCTTATCATATGGATGCTAGCGACACTATCATATATGTGTGCCAAAAGGCGTAAACGGTCCCGGGCAAAGGTAAGGCGACACCCATGGGAATACCGTGCGTGAGGCCGCAAAGTGATATGAGGTGTTACATGCTAGATCGATGTGGCATTGAGTTGGAGTCCTGACAGCTTTGGTATCAGAGCTTGACTGCCTGTAGGACTACCAAGCCAAACTGGTCGAAGTTGAGTCTAGAAATTCTTTAGATATATAAGGGAATTGATTGTGGGATGGAACGTAAGGCTCTTTTTACTCCTTATACCTTATGCCCTTCTGATCTGAGTCACCCTCTTCTCTTCTACGGGGGTTAAGGAACTAGGATTCTCATCTTTCTATCAGGATCACGTGTTACTAATCCGTAGACTTGTAGGATTGATGGATTCAAGTCTCAATTCAGTTTGTATTACTTCTGTGTGTTCATAGCTAGCCTCAGAACCTTGATATGGTGATGTTAAGTGGTTATGACACCATTTTGCATGATGTCTCAAATCTTTTTGAGCATTTACAGCCGTTATGTTGTCCGAGTCAGCCCAGGTCTAAATAGTCTGATGCATTTGCAAATCCCTTCTTACCGTTCAGACGTTCCTTTGGGCCAGTTTAACCACACTAATCGGTGAGTTGAGGTACCCTATTGCCTCGACATATATGTTGGAGCTATTATTATGACCCTAGGTGTTTTAGGGAGTCACCTAGTAATCTAGCCATGTTTTGTGTTCCCTGTGTGATGATTCTGGCCACCATTCTCGAAAGCATCCCATGATGCAATTTAGTTAGTAGGTATTCTATTCCTAGGGTTTTGAACCCGAGATTCACCCTACTTACCTCATGTTGATAGTGTTTGCTATTTCCTTTAGGATATTAGTAACCTTTGCATTAGTCCTCGATGTTCGTGGTATTTCCTTCTTCCACATACTATGAACTGCTTATGGCAGAAGTTCTTTGAACCAAAAGATCACAACCAGAGTGCTCGTGATGAGTTCTCGATTCTGTGTTGTTACTCTGCTAGCTCTACCTTTCTGCATGGGTTATCCGGAAGAAACATGTTGAACTTGGTTCGACATGCTAATCCATGCATCCACAACTCAGAAAATCATATGTTATTTTGGGTTGTCCCATTTTAGTTGTCTTCCGACCCTCGTCTATCAATTGACAGTCAAGAGTATGCGTGCATTTGTTCATCGATGCCTATTACTCCTGTGGTCCGCCAAGCCATTCTATTCTAGAATGACTAGGAGAAACAAACTCTAGTACCTCATCCATATCCAGGATTGGGTCAAAGCAGTTGTATTCCATAGATCAAAATGCAATCAAGCTTTTGATCCCTTCTACCCTGAGGTGTTACCCTCTTTACGTCAGGATCGTCATGAGAATTGCACTATCTCTTATGAATTCTTGACGCAGTAATACCTCTCGCCCTCATTATTCATTTCTCGGCTTCCGTGTTGTTGCAACCGGAATGCTGACAAGTGAACCGTGTTGTGTGAAATCTATACTCCTAGCAACTCCATTGCTTGGTAGTTAAAGGACAATAATTTCATTCTTAGCATGTTGGTTCCAGAATCATCATTCGAAGAGAGATCGTGCTACCTAGTCCTTATTTCTGGTGCACCTCTCGATCAATGAGTTAGGGCGATGCCAATTCCTTGGTTATTTGATCATATCGTCTTGCCTGAGAAGCAAGATTATTCTCGAGCTTAGTAGCATATCGGTGTTTCGTGATTCTCCGAATGTCTTCTCGGAGGTATCACCAGGATGTCACCTGACCGCTATGTTGAGCTCGTGATCAGGTTGGTTTCTTATAAACCACCCGTTCTCCAAGAATCTGTGTTGGATACCCTGAACTAGTTGGTTGAGCTAAACAACAACTTGGAGAGTTGGAAGACAAAAGCTTTGCCTAAACTTAGTTCATTTCCAAGGGATATTTTGTATGTGTGTTGAAGAAAGATGGTATTTTCATCTATTGACACCTGTGATCAGTTAATGGACCTATCATCTTATCCAATCTTTGATTAGAGTGTGGGCTATTCTCAGATCAAATCAGAACCAACGATATTCGTAATGTTGTCTTACTCGTGGTTTTCCCTCGAGCATACACCATTATATTCTTTGGTCTGACCAATGCTATCACCGTGTACACTTAACTATGGAATTCCTTTTATATGGAAACCTGGATGAATTGTTGTTGAGCCCATCGACAACATCCTTATCTTCTCCATGTTTTTGTCGCACATTAAGCTAGTGTTGGAAACTTTTATAAGCATTATCTTCATGAACCGCTCATGGAGCATATGTCCGGATGAAGGAAGTGACCTTCTCTAATTCATGTGCTTTTGATGCAAGTTGCCGCCGTGAATTCGAGAAAGTCAATTGAGGGAGTCCTGGACTAGGGGGTGTCCGGATAGCTGGACTATCATCATCGGCCGGACTCCAAGACTATGAAGATACAAGATTGAAGACTTCGTCCCGTGTCCGGATGGGACTTTCCTTGGCGTGGAAGGCAAGCTTGGCAATACGGATATGTAGATCTCCTACCATTGTAACCGACTCTGTGTAACCCTAGCCCTGTCCGGTGTCTATATAAACCGGAGGGTTTTAGTCCATAGGACGCACAACCATTACAACAATCATACCATAGACTAGCTTCTAGGGTTTAGCCTCGTTGATCTCGTGGTAGATCCACTCTTGTACTACCCATATCATCAATATCAATCAAGAAGGAGTAGGGTTTTAACTCCATCGAGAGGGCCTGAACCTGGGTAAAAACATCGTGTCCCTTGTCTCCTGTTACCATCCGCCTAGACGCACAGTTCAGGACCCCCTACCCGAGATCCGCCGGTTTTGACACAGACGTTGGTGCTTTCATTGAGAGTTCCTCTGTGCCGTCGCGATCAGGAAGGATGCCTCTTCCCGTCTTTAAAGACGGCATCATCGCCAAAGGAGCCCTGGCCGCCGGCCAAACTATTCGGCTAGGTGGTTTTCTCATGACCGCCTGTTCGGCCACCGCTTCGACGATGACCTCTCGGGTCATCAAAAGCGATCTTCACGTCAACTCGGAATTCACCGAGCAGCTGGATCCAATAGAGCTCTTGTCTGTAAACGAGCTCTTGGATCGCATCGCCGCCCAACGAGGCCTTCCTACGTACACGGACTCCAACAATGCATCCGAATACGAGGCCCTCCTACGTGGTCTCCAGATGGCAATCTCCATGGGTATTCAACGCCTAGAGGTGCGCGGGGATTCAAACCTTGCAATATCCCAAGTAAATGGAGACTTTGACGCTAAGGATCTAAAAATGGCAGCCTATCGTAACGCTGTCCTAAAAATGTCAGCTCGGTTCGAAGGACTCGAATTCCACCACGTAGCCCGGGATAATAACCAAGCACCCGACGTGTTGGCACGCATCAGCGCGAAACGCGACGCTGTCCCTCCAAACATCTTCCTGGAACGGCTCTTTAAGCCATCCGTACTATGGGAAGAGGAGTCCGGAAATAACAACCTGGAAACAACCGCGCCACCCAACACAGAACAATCTGACATAATCGGCGGTCCAGCCGATGAAATAACACCTTCAGCCCACAAAATAATGGTGGTAATTGCCCCGTGGACAGAACCATTCCTAGCCTACTTAATTAGGCAGGAACTTCCCGAAGACCAAAATGAGGCCTGCTGCATAGTTCGGCGATCTAAAGCCTACAAGGTCCATGAGGGAGAACTTTATAAGAAAAGCACAACCGGAGTCCTTCAAAGGTGCATCTCCGAAGAGGAAGGGCGAAATCTGCTAGCTGAAATTCACGCCGGACTAGGCGGACACCACGCTGCAGCCCGGGCCCTTGTAGGTAAGGCCTTCCGCACAGGATTTTATTGGCCGACGGCCCGGGCAGATGCTCAGGACTTAGTCCAAAGATGCGTCGGTTGTCAGCTCTTTGCTAATCAGAGCCATATGCCACCCACCGCCCTCAAAACTATACCCATTACCTGGCCGTTCGCGGTCTGGAGGCTTGATATGGTTGGACCCCTTAAAGGGGGAACCCACAAGCAAAAGTACCTATTGGTCATGGTGGACAAACTCACCAAATGGATAGAGGCCAAGCCAGTTAAAACGGCAGAGTCCGGACCAGTGATAGACTTCATATCCGGGGTAGTAAACCATTATGGCGTCCCCCATAGCATCATTACCGATAACGACACGAACTTCACAGCCGACGAGGTCAAACTCTGGTGCAAAAATATGGGCATTAAGCTCGATTACGCTTCAGTCTATCGTCCCCAAACCAACGGTCAAGTTGAGCGAGCAAATGGTCTGATAATGAGCGGCATCAAACCCAGACTAGTGCGGTCCCTTACGGAATCTAACACGCACTGGCTAGAGGAGCTTGACTCTGTACTCTGGGGGTTGCGGACCACGCCAAACCGTACTACCGGATTCACACCATTCTTTATGGTATACGGCGCAGAGGCAGTTTTGCCCTACGACATAATTCATGACTCACCTCGAGTGCGCTTGTACGAAGAAAGAGAAGCCAAGCTGGATCGGCAGGACAACTTAGACGCATTGGAGGAGGAACGCGATGTGGCAAAGGCCCGTTCCGCATTCTATCAGCAGCAGGCTCGAAGATATCAAAGCAGAGAAGTACGGGCTAAAACTTACAATGTTGGCGAACTAGTTCTACGCCTGCCGGACAAGAAAAAGGACAAACTCAAGCCCAAATGGGAAGGTCCCTTCATCATCGACCAAGTCCTGACCGGCGGAGCATACCGGCTGCGAAATACATCGGACAACCGACTCGCTCCGAACCCATGGAATGCAGCCCGCCTCCGAAGATTCTACGCCTAGCGCCGGACTAAGAGTTCGTTTCCTTCCTCCGTCCACATTTTCACACTTCAGCTGTCTTTTGTTTCTCTCTTTTCTCCCACCTTTTTCATAAAAGGCCTCGAGGGCCTATTTGCGCATTGTTCGCACACACTTGATGTGCTACCAGCACTCATTATACCTGGGGGCTTCTTTAACAGAAGCTTACTTATACGGGCTTCACGCCCAGCACATGTGTTAAACTTCCACATGTACCTTTTATTCACCATTATATGCATCGATATGACTTAAGTTTTGGCCAAGCTGGGTTGCTTGGCTCCTATGCTTACCCCTACGTTCCCGATTGTTCGGCTAGGAGGTAAAGGGAGCACCTCTGCGACTATTATCGCTGGTCACCGGATGTGTACCTCAGTCAAGTTAAGCAAAGCTAGCGTTCTTAATGGAATATTCGGTCGGTGACTTGAAAGATGATTTTTTTACATATTTATTTATCTACCACCAGATGTTTTCCTGCTCTTTTCGCAGTCCGGACATGCACTTTAGGGCATGCCTCCCAGGGAAAGGAACCCTTAACGGAACTATTCTCCCTGGAAGATGTTTCTTACTAACCATGTAATATAACATAACTAGTTGGGCACTTATCCGATAAAGCTCTAATGACCCACTACTAGAAAAACCGCTACTAATGGCGCACCTAATTTGGCCATTAATGGCGCATCACTGGTGCGCCATTACTAGCACACCATTAGTAATTTTTACTAATGGCGCCCCACTGGTATGCCATTAGTATCTGGTATACTAATGGCGCACCACTGGTGAGCCATTAGTATAGGCCACGGTGCGCCATTAGTATGCCTCCCAGGCCATGTATACCAGTGCTTTGGCATACTAATGGCGCATTTACAACGGGATGCCATTATTAGTAATCACAGATACTAATGGCGCCTTTGTCGATGATGCGCCATTAGTATGCTTTGTCATACTAATGGCGCCTCGTCATGTGATGCGCCATTAGTATGAATATTAGGTTTTTTATTTTTATTTTCTGTTTTTGCACAGGTTACAAAATGTATAATTTGACAAAATATAGACAGCACACATCAACAACAGATTCATCGAATACAATAGAAGATTAGTCTTTGAATACAATTCATCATATTAGTCTCCTAATACAATTCATCATATTAGTCTCCGAATTGAAAAGACCGAACAAAGATAGAACATTATATTACAAGTCTCGAGACCGTGAGTAGCGAGTTTGTCTTCACATTACAAGTCGATATCGATCATCTAAACTACCATCACATAGAAGAGAGCTGCGGTCATCACGATGAGCATCATCACGATGAAACTTCGTCTTCATCCGGTTCCTCCAACACTCCTCCCTCTCCGCTAGATAGCGGGCGTATCTAGATTCGCCTCGCCCTAGTGGTGTACCCTTTGTAACTGTTACCGCTGAATCGGTGAACCTGTCTCCGACACTCCTCCCATCATCGAGACTCCGGAACCTTACCCTTGTACACGACATACGCCGGCATCGCTATGCACTAGCCAAACGAAACGTTAGAACCAATTCACGAGACAATACATAAGCAATATATAAGTATGCAAAGTAATGATCGGAAGAGAAAAGCAAGACACTAATAGCATCGATTACATCTAAGTTGAACGACTCTCGAAACCAAAGAGACATACTACAAGTTCATTAAAGTTTAATTACAACATGAGCCAATCGATGTTTGAGAACTAGACACAAGATCACCGCTTTCGACTCGACTCAAGGGACCGGAGGTGGATCAAGCCGCCGTCTATCGTGGGAGTCATGAAATAACGGTCGTTGTCACCGCATTTGTAGCATTGTGTCGATGTCACCGTTGGACGGTTGATTGTTGAGGTAGAACTGCCCCGAGGTACGAAGGACATCTTGATGGATGATTTCCGCAAACTCCATCGGATGCGAAAGAATTCTTGCCGGAGATCCGCGTCTGGATTGCCGACACGCTCTTTGCCCAATCTTTGAGTTTACTCGGTGGCGGTTGATGATGGTCCCGCACGATCGCCGCATGAGATGGATGGCGAGTAGGCACCCTTCGACTGCCAGCGGCTGCTTGACGCAGCAGAACGTCAGACAGGGAGAACACGTGTTTGCCGTGCTTACGAATAGGCTTGGTGAAGGTGCCTCCAGATTTGGCGTAGCCGGGGAGAACATCATCAAGAACCTTCTTGACATTTGTGTAGTCTACGTTCGACTAACGGTCCGGGTCGAAATACGTGTCCATGGAATATTTGGGGCTTGGGAGGATGAGCGTGCAATGTGTGTCACTGCAGAAAACACGGAATGTTAAAAGAAAAACGATCGAAATGTAAGAATTCATATGTTACGGGCCGGTTGAGGGGAGGACTTACTCGGGAAAGTAAGGCACGAGGAAGTTATCCTTATCTTGGTTTGCCAGAATAATGCCTTCGAGGTAAGAACTCGCGACTTGCCGTCCCCAGCGCTGCGCAAGATCTTGGCAGGCATGTAGAAGGGGTCGACTATCACGATGTCCGGATCTTGTCGCTAATGATCCACATTTCCATACTCAAATAAAATAGCCGAACGAAGGTGTAGTGCAGCGGATGAAGGTTCAACATAGCGTGGATGTCATCAAAACGCAGGACGATCATACGCCCGATGGAGTTATCCACAAAGCCCTTGCCCTCGCACCTTGGCCGCGAAAACCGGTATGCCACATCCTTCTCTCGAGACGCCGCTTCTCAAAGAAAGAACAACATCATGCAGACTCCGCATAGCACCGTTGCAGCATTGAGCATATTTGTCGGTAGCATCGCCCTACCGCCACATGCACCCTCCTCGAGATATCCTGCGATGAAGGTGGCCCGTCCCGCACGGATCGCACTTTCGGTGCCGGCTGGCTCGCACCCTTCTTAGTCTTTCTTTTGCGTGCATTCTTCTTCTCCCGTAATGGGACCGAGTTCGCTCACAGACCGCCTTCTTGAGTGTGTTGGGGCAGATATTATTTTGCACCTCGCCTATCCGAGGCTCGGTGAAGTCGGCAGCCGGAGGCGCCTCTCGAGAGCTGAACGCCAGACGGCGCTGTTGCAACTTGGCTTTTCCGCGGTACCAGCTAGATCGCACACGCCTTTTGTTGGGTTTGGTTCTTGAGAAGGAGGCCCCATGAAGTCGCCATCGCACTCCATGATCGGTAAAGTATCGATCGACGCTGCCAAATGTATCATCATCGTCGCCGCCGCCGTCGCTTTCGATCCCGTGCCATATGCATGTTTGGATCCAGTGGCATAGGGATGTCCGGCACCGTTGCGGCGGTCTTGCCATGGGGCCGACTTGGCGCCGGCACGACTGGCGGTGTTGTCTTTGGGGTGGTGTCCCCCGCCCCCAAACGAATCTAGCTCTTCGGTCAAAGTAGGGGCCAGCTTAGGCAGGCATTGAGGGTCATCACGTCATCATCGTCGGCCCCGACGGGTCGAATCGGAGGTAACAAGTCGTCGCAGCCTGGCAGCACCCGAACCAGTTGAAGCCTAAACAAGTTGGGTGGCATCTGGGTACCGTGGAACAAGGGGTTGCCCGGTTGAACGATTTTGCCCTTGGCGACATCGACCAACTCGTTGTTCACGAAGTGGAGGAGAGTGCACGGAACGTCGGCGGCGCCCTGCGAAAACATGTAGGGCGTCAGGGATGCCCAGTCAAAGGCAAGGAGATGAAGTCCTCGGCCGAGAGAGGCTTAATTAGTTACCGTGATGATGGCGTCGAGCTCGGTGTCACATCCCTAGTTCTAGTATGCACTGAGCTAGCTAGTCATGTGTTGCATCATGTTTAAATTTCATTTAAACCTAAAATGGGGATTGACCAAACCCTAGCACCAAATGAATTCAACTAGGTTCAACTAAAATATTTTCAATGAGTCCAAATGGCTTTCAAAAATGTTCATCATTTCTGGAAAATGCTAGACCAATAACCAGAGGTGCTGCACATTTTTCCATGACATATTTGGTCACTGAATTAAATCATATGTACTTTGCATTTGGGCATTTAAATGCTATTAAATATTCTAAATGCTCAAATAATCATAAACTAAAATGTTTACTGTTGGATATATTTCAAACAGTAGTCATGATTAGTTTCATGATTTTTGGAAATACCCTGGCATTTTTAATAAAGCCAAACACAAATACAGATAATAGAAAACAGAAATAGAAATAAGAGAGAGAGAGAGAGAGAGAAAACCTTACCTGGCGCCTACTAACCGGCCCACCTCCCGACCCAGCCCATATGCAAGGCCAACAGCTGCTTGGCTCGCCAGTAGGAGGCAGTGCTCGGCGGCGAGCACCGCATGGGTGCCACGCACCTGGTCGCCGCCTCGCCGCTCCCCTCGTCCGGCTACGACGTGGATCGCTCCCCCCTCTCTCCCCCGAAACCCTCAGACACCTCCTCCCCTCTCCAGCTCCTCCCCCTTGCGCTCCCCAGCCATGGCCGACGCCACCGCCGCCGCTCCATCACCGCATCAAGCCCCCGCCGTCCGTGCTCGTCTCGCCAGTGTCCAGAGCTCCGCCGCCGTCCTTCTCGCCGAGCTAACCGAGCCCCGCGTGCTCGTGAGGCCCGAGTCCACCGCACCGCCTCGCCCGAGTCCGCTGTCGCGGAGATCCCTTCAACGCTGTCGCCGCATCAGCTCGTCCCCGACCCGCCGGTGGCCTCTACGAGTGCTCTGGAGCCTAGCTACCCTCCTACCCTTCCTCTCTCGCCCCGAGCTGTGTAGCCACCGCACGAAGATCACCAGACGCACCGCCAGGATCTCGTCCGCCGACGTGCTCCCGGCCATCCTCCGGCCACCTCTCGGTGTCCATCGCACTCACCACGCTGCGTTGAGTCCAACCGCACACTCCCCGAACCTCACTGCACCCCCCTAGCTCGAGTTCGTCTCCAACCGAACTCCGTTGGCCGCCTAGGTCGTCGCCGGCGCCAACTCTGGCCACCCCGACCCCAACTGACTCCACCAAGAGCCACGGCTCGTCCCCAGCTCCACGTTGATTCCTTCCGCGTCCCATTTGGTGGCCGGAACGGCCAAAACCACTTCCGCCGCCGCGCTCGCCTGCGGCTAAACGCCGGCGCAGCCGACTTTGACTTTGACCACGGGTGGGCCCTGGTTGACTCTGTTGAGTCAATGACAGGTCGGGCCCAGCCCTGTTAACTAAACTGGTTTAGTTTTAATTAAGTTTTAGCTAAACTAATTACACTGACACCCTGGACCCACACGTCAGGGTTGACCCTGCTGACGTGGCCGTTGACCTGGCCCACCTGCAGCGAGCTAAATAGCCTCGGGTCATCGACTGCTGGACCCCATCGTCGGTTTGACCTGGAGGCGCCCAGTTGACCTGCTGACGTCATGATGATGTCAGGCTGACGCAGTAACTTATTTTCTGGATTTATTTTTATATAGGAAATTCCAGAAATTGTTGCAAACTTCTAAAATTCATATAAAATCAACCGTAGCTCCAAATCAAACAAATTATATATGAAAAATTATCAGAAAAATTCAGGGGATCCATCTGTACCATTTTCATGCATGTTTGAACAATGTTTGTCCTCTGTTTTGGACAAGACAAATAAAGGGCATTTAAATAATCATATATGGAGTTGGAATTTGAATCATGTATTCAAACCAACTTCATTTAAATCATAGTTAGGTGCATTAGCTCAAATCACAGCATATTGCCATGTCATGATCATGCATCATATTGTGGCATTGCATTGATTGTGTTTCTTCTCTGTTGCCGGTATTTGTCCCCTCTCGATAGACGTGGTTACGAAGACGAGTTCCATGACACCGATGAAGAACTATACTGTCTTCAGAAGTGCCAGGCAAGCAAAACCCGCCTTGTTCATTCCGATACAATCCTACTCTCTCGCCCCTGCTCTCTTTTACTGCATTAGGACAACAACGATTCAACTGTTACTAGCTGCGGTAGCTGAACCCCTTTATCCTTTTCATGACCTGTCATTCCATAGTAAATAGATGAAACCCACTAGCATGAGTAGGAGTTGTTTGAGCCTTGTTGTGCCTACTCATACATGCTTGTTTGTCATGCCTGCTACTGCTTAGAGTTGAGTCGGGTCTGATTCATCGAGGATGAATCGAGGTGTGAACATGTCCTCATGTGTGTGAGCTAAGTGTGTGAACACGATTTGGTAAAGGTAGCGGTGAGAGGCCATGTAGGAGTACATGGTGGGTTGTCTCATTGCAGCCGTCCTCAGAACTGAGTTCGTGTTTGTGATCCATGATTCAGCTACTACCACGCATTGGGCCCGAAACCAATGGACCCTCTCGGCTTCTTAATCACCCTTGTCCTCTGTCCAGGAGTTGCAAGTAGTTTCTGGTGTTTGTAGTATGCTGGAGGCCGTGTACAACGCTGACCGTAGGGGTGGGCTGTGATGCGGTAGGCACGTGGCACGGTGTACCGGGCGCCCGTTTGGTGTCTCGGGAACCCTGCTCACATCGTTTGGGGCTGTGAGCGAAACTTTGGCCGGATCTCCTCATGGATGGAACCCGAATAGGCGATAAACCTTGACTAGGGACTTGAGTGTTTAGGTAGGTCGTGGCTGACACCCACGTTGGGCTTCCGCTTGAAGGTTGCCGAGTACATGTCGTGTAAACGGCGGTAACTGGTGAGAGCATGTGTGAAGAAGTACACCCCTGCAAAGTTAACATCATCTATTCGAATAGCCGTGTCCGCGGTAAAGGACTTCTGGGGTGCCTATATAAGTTCATTGACAAGTGAAAGTGGATACTCTAAAATACGCAAGATAAGTGTGAGTGCTATGGTTGGCGTTCTCGTAGGGAGACGGGAGCGGATCCATAGTGGTGTATTGATATGGTGAATATGTGGACTCGTGTGCGCCACCTCAAAAGAGTTACTTGCAGTCGTAGTTTAGGATAGCCACTAAGTCAAAGCTGGCTTGCTGCAGTTAAACCCCACCATCCCCTTTGTTGATAATGATGCATATGTAGTTAGTTCTGATGTAAGTCTTGCTGGGTACATTTGTACTCACGTTTGCCTATTTTATGTTTTTGCAGAGAGACTTCAGTCTCGCTAGTAGTTCCGCTTGGACTTCGACGTTTAGCTTGTCACCTCAGCTACGATCTTGTGCCCTCGGACATATTAGCTTCCGCCTGTGCTTTGATTTGTATGCTCTGAATGTTGGGTCATGAGACCCCTGTTTGTAATATCTCGCTCCTCGGAGCCTAATGAATAAATACTTGAGTCGTAGAGTCATGTTGTGATGCCATGTTGTATTTGCACATATCGAGCATATTGTATGTATGTTATTGAAATGCTTGTTATGTGTGGGATCTGACTATCTAGTTGTTTATCTTTAGTAGCCTCTCTTACCGGGAAATGTCTCCTAGTGTTTCCACCGAGCCATGGTAGCTTGCTACTGCTCCGGAACACTTAGGCTGGCCGGCATGTGTCCTTCTTCGCTCTCGTGTATGCGTCCCTTCGGGAAATGTCACGCGATGAATACCGGAGTCTGTTAGCCCAGCTGCAGCCGGTTCACGGAGTCTGCTAGCCCAAAGCTACACCTGGATTCACTCGCGATGACCGACACGTTCGATGCTGGGTCATGGATGTCTGTCCTGTAAGTTTGTGCCACTGGGTTTACGACTATCCATGTCAGCCGGGCTCCTTATCATATGGATGCTAGCGACCCTATCATATACGTGTGCCAAAAGGCTTAAACGGTCCCGGCAAAGGTAAGGCGACACCCGTGGGAATACCGTGCGTGAGGCCGCAAAGTGATATGAGGTGTTACATGCTAGATCGATGTGGCATTGAGTTGGGGTCCTGACAGCTTTCGTATCAGAGCCTGACTGCATGTAGGATTACCAAGCCAAACTGGTCGAAGTTGTGTCTAGAAATGCTTTAGTTATATGTAAGGGAATTGATTGTGGGATGGAACGTAAGGCTCTTTTACTCCTTATACCTCATGGCCTTCTGATCTGAGTCAACCTCTTCTCTTCTACGGGGTTTAAGAACTAGGCCTTCTCATCTATCTACCAGGATGACGTGTTACTAATCCATAGACTTATAGAATTGATAGTTTCAAATCTCAGCTCAGTTTTACTACCTCCGTATGTTCATAACTGTTGATCTCGAAACCTTGATATTGTGCTTCGGAGTGGCTATGCCACCCTTTTTGTAGTATGTCTCCAATCTTTTCAGCATTTACAGCCGTTATGCTGTCCGAGTCATCCCAGGTTTCTAAATAGTCTGATGCACATGCAAACCCTTTCCCTCTGGTTTTGATGCTCCTTTGGGCCAGGTTAATCACACTAAATGCTGAGTTGAGGTATTCTATTGCCTTGACATATATGTTGGAATTATTATTATGACCCTAGGTGTCTTAGGGGATCATCTAGTAATCTAGCCATGATTTGTGTTCCCGGTGTGATGATTCTGGCCACCATTCTTGAAAGCATCCCGTGATGCCATTTAGTAGTAGGTATTCTACTCCTGGGTTCTTGACCCAAGATTCACTCTACTTACCTCGTGTTGATAGTGTTGCAAGTTCCTTTAGGTTATTAGTAACCTTTTGCATTAGTCCTCGAGGTACTTGGTATTTCCTTCTTCCAAATACTATGAACCGCTTATGGCAGAAGTTCCTCGCTGAACCGAAGGATCACAATCAGAGTCCTCTTGAGGAGTTCTCCATTCATAATTGTGACCCTGCCAGTCCTACCTCTCTGCATGGGTTATTCAGAAGAAACATGTTGAACTTGGTTCGGCATACTAATCTATGCATCCACAACTCAGAAAATTATATGTTCTTTTGAGTTGTCCCTCTTTAGTTGTGTTCTGACCCTCGTCTATCAATTGATAGCCAAGAGTAAGCTTGCATTCGTTTGTCGATGTCTATTACTCTTGTGGTCCGTCAAGCCATTCTATCTGGAATGACTTGGAGAAACAAACTCCAGTACCTCATCCATTTCTAGGATTGGGTCAAAGCAGTTGTGTTCCACAGATCAAAATGCTAATCCAGCTTTTGTTCTGTTCTACCTTGGAGTGTTACCATCTTTATGTCAAGAGTGTCATGAGAATTGTACTACCTCTTATGAATTCTTGACGCAGTGATACCTCCCACTATCATTATTCATTTCTCGGTCCCCATGTTTTTGCAACTGGAATACCGACAAGTGAATCGTGATGTGTGAAATCAATACTCCTAGCAACTCCGTTGTTTGGTAGTTAATGGACAATATTCTCATTCTTAGCGTGTTGATTACTGAATGATCACCCTAAGTATGATTGTGCTACCTAGTCCTTATTTCCGGTACACTCTCCGATCAATGAGTTAGGATAGTGCCAACCCTTGCTTATTTGATCATATCGTCTTGCCCTGAAAAGCAAGATTGTTCTCGAGCTTAGTGACATACCGGTGGTTCGTGATGTTCCGAATATCATCTCGGAAGTATTACCAGGTTGTCACCTGACCGCTATGTTGAGTTCGTGATCAAGATGGTTTCTTGTAACCACCCCTTCTCCAAGGATCTGTATCGGATACCCCTGAGCTAGTTGGTCAAGCTAAACAACAACTTGGAGAGTTGGAAGATAAAAGCTTGTCTGACTTAGTTCGTGTTAAAGGATATCTTGTGTGTGTGTTGAAGAAAGATGATACCTTCATCAATTGATCCTTGAGACCAGTTGTTGGAGCTATTGTCTTGCCAAAACTTTGATTTGAGTATGGGCTATCCTCAAATCAAATCAGAACCAACGATGTTTGTAATGTTGTCTTACTCGTGGATTTTCCTCGAGCATACACCATTATATCTTTTGGGTCTGACCAGTACTATCACCTTGTTCACATAATTATGGAATTCCAACTCCATGGGAATCTGGATGAATTGTTGTTGAACCCATCGACAACACCCTTGTCTCCTCCATGATTTTGTTGAACATTAAGCTAGTGTTGGAAACTTCTATAAGCATTAACTTCATGCTCTGTTCATGAAGTATATGTTTGGATGAAAGAAGTGAATTTCCCTAATTCACGGTACTTGGTGTAAGTTGCCGCCGTGAATTCGATAAAGTCAACGTTGCTTCCTTGGAATCATCCCAAGTTGGTCACACATGTGCAAAGTATACTATGGTTTGGTAGATTAATTACCTCCACTCCATATGTATTCCGTAGCACACCAAGCCACTGATTGACTTGTTCAAGGAAAATAAGTTCCTTCTTAAGAATCATGACTTATGCAAGGACTTCGATATCTGTAATGATGGTTCCCCTCTTGAACTCGCTAGTGTTTTATTATAAGACTACTATGTGGTCATGCTTGTCTTGGACAGCGTGTTCACAGGTTTGTAGCAGAACCAGCTCATGTTTTGGAGCTTGCTATCGTAGTTCATTTCCCGAGAATCTCGCGACGTCATCTCGTCGATTTATGTTGCAAACTTTCATTTCTCTTTCTAGACCTGATGAGTCTGGAATGTTCTGACACCAACCAGATCTGAATCTCAGGCAGATATGATGGTTGGAACGTTTCCCAAGAATTATATTATTGGTCTCTCTGTAGCCCGGTAAAATGGATGTCGTGGCCAACACACCCAGCTGGAAGACCTGTTATTGTAATATCTTGAGTGAAGAAGTTGGCCACCTCTCCATAAGGACTTCGTAGGAATTATTCCCTATTTGTGTGCCTTATGATTTTTGTGCTCCCGAAGTCCGACCTTTACTTGATGTTCTAGATACCAGACCATTTCAATGAATGGGATACGCTAGTAGATCAAGGAGAACATTAGAAGCGGAGTGTTAAATGTCTATCGGTCGATCATCCAGATTTCGTCCCCTTGGCCTCACTAAAGTGAAATCTGAGAAAGTGTTATCTTCCTTTGCATCTGCATCGTCCATCGCCATTCATCATGGTATTATGTTGTGTTGCCAGGATCCTTGACACGGATGTTGGTAAAACCTTGATGAATATGGAAATGCTCAAGTTCTTGAGAGCACGCACAAGCTCTAGGTGTTATCATCGGCACTAACTGGGCTTGCTCTCAGTTTCCTCGGTTATGCTATAACCATTCCAATAGTGGAATCACTCTCTGCTGTTGAGCTTCTCCCCAGTTACTAAAATCATCCATTCTGTTTCCTCAACAAGGTAATCCACATCATCCATACTTGTCCGGGTATATCATTCTTCCGGACTCCTTCAAATGATCGATTATGATTTGCCTTAGGCTGGTATAAAGAGTTTCAATGATCTCTGAATCAAAGGTAATTCTTTTTGCCACTCAAGGGGATATTCCGACAAGTCACCTTCCCTAAGGTGTCTCGTTGTGGTATCATGGCAACTATTTCCCTCGCTACTTTGAAACCTCATCAAATTGTTTCCTCCGTCCTTCATGATGTGTGATTTACCTCTGAGCTCAAGAGAGGTTCTACATCTCATTCCGTGAGTTGATCTTGTGATCATTAAGATGATCCATCCTTGTAGAGTGTCTCTATCCTCGTGTTGGATGAAAATCTCAAAGCAAAGACGTCAAGATCAATGGGAGCACTGAATCAGCATCCTCGAGAAAGACAGTTGGATCATGAAGTTTGTGATACTTAGTGTCCCCTTTGTCTTCTTACCTCACGTCTTGAATCTCGGGACGAGATTCTTGTTTAGTGGGGGTGAGCTGTCACATCCCTAGTTCTGGTATGCACTGAGCTAGCTAGTCATGTGTTGCATCATGTTTAAATTTCATTTAAACCTGAAATGGGGATTGACCAAACCCTAGCACCAAATGAATTCAACTAGGTTCAACTAAAATATTTTCAATGAGTCCAAATGGCTTTGAAAAATGTTCATCATTTCTGGAAAATGCTAGAACCATAACCAGAGGTGCTGCACATTTTTCCATGACATATTTGGTCACTGAATTAAATCATATGTACTTTGCATTTGGGCATTTAAGTGCTATTAAATATTCTAAATGCTCAAATAATCATAAACTAAAATGTTTACTGTTGGATATATTTCAAACAGTAGTCATGATTAGTTTCATGATTTTTGGAAATACCCTGGCATTTTTAACAAAGCCAAACACAAATACAGATAATAGAAAACAGAAAGAGAAATAAGAGAGAGAGAGAGAGAGAAAACCTTACCTGGCGCCTACTAACTGCCCACTGCTGCCCAGCCCACCGCCTGCACCACCAATGAGCTACTTTGGCTCGGCCAGCAGCGGCAGTGCTCGGCGGCGAGCACCGCATGGGTGCCACGCACCTGGTCGCCGCCTCGCCGCTCCCCTCGTCCGGCTGCGACGTGGATCGCTCCCCCCTCTCTCCCCAAAAACCCTCACACACCTCCTCCCCTCTCCAGCTCCTCCCCCTCACGCTCCCCAGCCATGGCCGACGCCACCGCTGCCGCTCCGTCACCGTACCGCGCTCCCCGCCGTCCGTGCTCCGTCTCGCCGTGTCCAGGAGCTCCACCGCCGTCCTTCTCGTCGAGCTAACCGAGCCCCGCGTGCTCGTGAGGCCCGAGTCCACCGCACCGTCCTCGCCCGAGTCCGCTGTCGCCGGAGATCCCCTTCAACGCCGTCGCCGCATCAGCTCGTCCCCGACCCCGCCGGTGGCCTCTACGAGTGCTCTGTGAGCCTAGCTACACCTCCTACCCTTCCTCTCTTGCCCCCGAGCTGTGTAGCCACCGCACGAAGATCACCCGCACGCACCGCCGCGGATCTCGTCGCCGATGTGCTCCCGGCCATCCTCCGGCCACCTCTCGGTGTCCATCGCACTCACCAGGCTGCGTTGAGTCCAACCGAGCACTCCCCGAACCTCACTGCACCCCCCTAGCTCGAGTTCGTCTCCAACCGAACTCCGGTGGCCGCCTAGGTCGTCTCCGGCGCCAACTCCGGCCACCCCGACCCCAACTGACTCCACCAAGAGCCGCGGCTCGTCCCCAGCTCCACGTTGATTCCTTCCGCGTCCCATTTGGTGGCCGAAACGGCCAAAACCACTTCCGCCGCCGCGTCGGGCTCGCCGGCGGCTAAACGCCGGCGCAGCCGACTTTGACTTTGACCACGGGTGGGCCCTGGTTGACTCTGTTGAGTCAATGACAGGTGGGGCCCAACCCTGTTAACTAAACTGGTTTAGTTTTAATTAATTTTTAGCTAAACTAATTACACTGACACCCTGGACCCACACGTCAGGGTTGACCCTGCTGACGTGGCCGTTGACCTGGCCCACCTGTCAGCGAGCTAAATAGCCCTGGGTCACTGACCAGTGGACCCCACTGGTCAGGTTTGACCTAGAGGTGCCCAGTTGACCTGCTGACGTCATGATGATGTCAGGCTGACGCAGTAACTTATTTTCTGGATTTATTTTTATATAGGAAATTCCAGAAATTGTTGCAAACTTCTAAAATTCATATAAAATCAACCGTAGCTCCAAATCAAACAAATTATATATGAAAAATTATCAGAAAAATTCAAGGGATCCATCTGTACCATTTTCATGGATGTTTGAACAATGTTTGTCCTCTGTTTTGGACAAAACAAATAAAGGGCATTTAAATAATCATATATGGAGTTGGAATTTGAATCATGTATTCAAACCAACTTCATTTAAATCATAGTTAGGTGCATTAGCTCAAATCACAGCATATTGCCATGTCATGATCATGCATCATATTGTGGCATTGCATTGATTGTGTTTCTTCTCTGTTGCCGGTATTTGTCCCCTCTCGATAGACGTGGTTTCGACGACGAGTTCAATGACACCGATGAAGAACTATATTATCTTCAGAAGTGCCAGGCAAGCAAAACCCCCCTTGTTCATTCCGATACAATCCCACTCTCTCACCCCTGCTCTCTTTTACTGCATTAGGACAACAACGATTCAACTGTTACTTGTTGCGGTAGCTGAACCCCTTTATCCTTTGCATGACCTGTCATTCCACAGTAAATAGATGAAACCCACTAGCATGAGTAGGAGTTGTTTGAGCCTTGTTGTGCCTACTCATACATGCTTGTTTGTCATGCCTGCTGCTGCTTAGAGTTGAGTCGGGTCTGATTCATCGAGGATGAATCAGAGGTGTGTGAACATGTCCTACTGTATGTGAGCTAAGTGTGTGAACACGATTTGGTAAAGGTAGCTGTGAGAGGCCATGTAGGAGTACATGGTGGGTTGTCTCATTGCAGCCATCCTCAGGAACTGAGTTCTGTGTTTGTGATCCATGATTCAGCTACTACCACGCATTGGGCCCGAAACCAATGGACCATCTCGGCTTCTTAATCACCCTTGTCCTCTGTCCAGGAGTTGCAAGTAGTTTCTGGTGTTTGTAGTATGCTTGAGGCCGTGGACAGCGCTGACCGTAGGGGTGGGCTGTGATGCGGTAGGCACGTGGCATAGTGTACCGGGCGCCCGTTTGGTGTCTCGGGAACCCTGCTCACATCGTTTGGGGCTGTGAGCGAAACTTCGGCCGGATCTCCTCATGGATGGAACCCGAATAGGCGATAAACCTGGACTAGGGACTTGAGTGTTTAGGTAGGTCGTGGCCGACACCCACGTTGGGCTTCCGCTTGAAGGTTGCGGAGTACATGTCGTGTAAACGGCGGTAAGTGGTGAGAGCGTGTGTGAAGAAGTACACCCCTGCAGGGTTAACATCATCTATTCGAATAGCCGTGTCCGCGGTAAAGGACTTCTGGGTTGCCTATATCAGTTCATAGACAAGTGAAAGTTGATACTCTAAAATACGCAAGATAAATGTGAGTGCTATGGTTGGCGTTCTCGTAGGGAGACGGGAGCGGATCCATAGTGGTGTATTGATATGGTGAATATGTGGACTCGTGTGCGCCACCTCAAAAGAGTTACTTGCAGTCGTAGTTTAGGAAAGCCACTGAGTCAAAGCTGGTTTGCTGCAGTTAAACCCCACCATCCCGTTTGTTGATAATGGTGCATATGTAGTTAATTCTGATGTAAGTCTTGCTGGGTACATTTGTACTCACGTTTGCCTATTTTAGGTTTTTGCAGAGAGACTTCAGTCTCGCTAGTAGTTCTGCTTGGACTTCGAAGTTTAGCTTGTCACCTCAGCTACGATCTTGTGCCCTCGGCAGGATCTGGTAGATAGTCAGGCTTCTAAGCCTTTTTCATTTGTAGATGTCTGTACTCAGACTTATTAGCTTCCGCTTGTGCTTTGATTTGTATGCTCTGAATGTTGGGTCATGAGACCCCTGTTTGTAATATCTCGCTCCTCGGGAGCCTAATGAGTAAATACTCGAGTCGTAGAGTCATGTTGTGATGCCATGTTGTATTTGCACATATCGAGCATATTGTGTGTATGTTATTGAAATGCTTGGTATGTGTGGGATCGACTATCTAGTTGTTTATCTTTAGTAGCCTCTCTTACGGAAATGTCTCCTAGTGTTTCCACCGAGCCATGGTAGCTTGCTACTACTCCGAACACTTAGGCTGGCGGCATGTGTCCTTCTTCGTTCACAGTCTGTCCCTTCGAAATGTCACGCGATGAATACCGAGTCTGTTAGCCGCTGCAGCCGGTTCACGGAGTCTGCTAGCCCAAAGCTACAGCCTGGATTCACTCAACAAGACCGACACGTTCGATCTTTGGGTCATGGATGCTGTCCTGTAAGTTTGTGCCACTGGGTTTACGACTAGCCATGTCAGCCGGGCTCCTTATCATATGGATGCTAGCGACACTATCATATCGTGTGCCAAAAGGCGCAAGCGGTCCCGGCAAAGGTAAGGCGACACCGTGGGAATACCGTGCGTGAGGCCGCAAAGTGATATGAGGTGTTACATGCTAGATCGATGTGGCATTGAGTTGGGGTCCTGACACTCGGCTAATGTCGAGCACCGCCAACGGCGGGCGTGCGATTAGCGGAGGGGCCGCTTGTTGCGAGAGGTGCGGCGGCGTACACCCGGTGCATTAAGCTCCGTGCGGCGTCGGAGACACCAATGCCGCCTCCGCCGAAGGCACCAATAGCCCGCCATCGCATTATGCGAAGTTCTGGCCGTGAAGCTATGAATCGGGGTGGCCCTGTTGGCGCCCGCAATCCACGACTCAACCCGAGATCAAGGTAGGCACAATGGCGGTGATCGTCGCTCCGAGTCGTTGTTCCACTTGCTCTTGGACAATCTCCGGAATCCGCGCCACCTGTGCCTTGAGTTCTTGAACCTCTCGCGCCTGGCTTTCCGAGCTGGTCTTTTTCTCCTTCCGCACACCAGCGGTATAGTATGACCCCCATTTTGTCGACAAGCCTTTGCCGGCCACACGACCAGCTGACATCGGCTTACTGAGCTTATCCTTGTTCTTCATTACATTCAACGCCCTATTTAGAGTGGTGTCCCAAGGGTTGCTCTTAGTCGACCCCGCGCTACTGCTTTCAGTCGCCTGCGGAAGGAATGTGAACCATTTAGAAATTTGGCTTCATTAATTAGAATGCAACCATATGGAGCTAATTACGCGGGGGTGTATTCCTTACCAGAACAAGCTCAAGCTGCCTGGTCTTCGGATCCGTGGTAAGCTCCTTTTTTTCGGGTCCTTCTTGTACCGGGCCCGGACAAAGTTCCTGGTCTGCTTGTCACCGTATTTATCGAAGAGGGGCGGTAGGCCTTGCTCGGCACGGTCCGCCTCCTCCTTGTCCCATATAGGCTCCGCCACTCTGTAACCGCCGGGACCGAGTGTGTGTTCCCCTATGTTCAGCTCCCGCATTTGTTTCCCCCACTCACTTGATTGGGAGTTTGCGGTTCTCGAGCAATTGATCTTGAAGTCGTTGTAGTCATCTTCGGTGATCGAAGGATTTTTCTCCTTGATCTTCTGATAACTCTCACCTTTCTCGATCATTGTCTTCACATTGCTTTTCCAAGTAGACAGGGCCTTGCTCATCTTCGTGAGGGCATCATTGTTCACTTTATTCCCTTTGAGGCTTGTGTTTGCAAATTCAGCGGGGAACTTGTATCGTTCGTGCAGCTTCATGAAGAGGAGGTTGCGCAAATTCCCTCGGTCAGGATGCCTCAGGTTCTCGGTGTTGATCAAGACGGTGCTCCGGACAATGCACCCGAGCTGAAGCGAGTACCCCTTGACTATTCGTTCGGGCGTAGTTGGATTCCCATTGGAGTCCACTTCAGTAACTTCCTCCTTGAGGGTGAGGAGCACGATCGGGCGCCAGTCCTTCCGTTGCCTCTTCGGTTGGCTGCCATCTGTGCGTACGCCGCCATCATCAGTGGTGGCATCCTCGGCGGCACCATCAGTGGTGGCATCAGTGTGGCCATCCTCGGCGGCACCATCAGCGGCCTCATACAAGTGAGGTTGTTCCTCCATCTCCTGGGACAGCTCCCAGAATGCCTTGCCGCCCGAACCCCCGGCCTCATCGTTGTGGGCCATGTTTCTCTCTAAATAGAAACAAAGTTTGGTCAAAAAGTTGGTTATTGTCAAGGAACAAGATCATGGTCTCATCATTTAGGGTTTGTCGACACCAAGGCATCCTAAAATCTAAGCTTTTATCATTGAGGGTTTTTCGACGCCGAGGCACCCTAAAAGCCTAAGCTTTCATCATTTTGGTTTTTATCGACACCGAGGCACCCTAAAAGCCATGCATTAGTCACAAGTACGCCGGGGCACTTGATCCTACTTAATTAACTACAACAATACCCCGGCCCATGCATTAGTCACAAGTACCCCATATGTCCTATTTTTAGCAAAGTCATGCTAAAATTCACGGAAAATTTCAGCATGAACTTTGCTGAAAATAGGACATATGGAGTACCCGAATTTGCCAGAACGGAAGTTAATCGACATTCCAGAAAACTCAAGGGCCTCTTGGGGTACCTGCAAAATCATTATCCCAGGTGGACATGGATGCAATGTCACATGTCACATGGATCCCACACCCACAGGAGCTGGTGAAGCTTCATGTGTATTTCACGAAAACCAACCTGACTAAAGAGCTTTATGTAGAAAACAAATCACTCCACCAGCTCACACAGGATCATCCCTCTAAGCAATTACTCAAAATTGATCAAAGTTTATGCATTAGAGAATATCAGTCATTGATATATGGGTCCACATATGTTATGAAACAAACACTAAAACAAATTGCATGCGTGATGTCAGCGATGATGACCAAGCCCAATTATCCGTGTGCTTTGTCCAACTATAAGCACAATGGAGTGCAGCAAAATAAGTACTGAATTCTTTTGTTAATTCACAACTTTGTACACATACTCTGCATAGACAAAGTGCCTTCTTTTCATATATAATAACATGCATGGTGACGAGGAAACACTGAACCCTACATCAGGAAACAGCCTAGTAATCTATTGTGGCGAAAGAACAGTTTGCTTTGTGCTCACCACGCAGGGGAGGAGGCGACGAGGTCCGGGTGGTGGTAGTACTCCAGGAACTCTATGTGTGCAGTGCAGACCAAGGCAGGATGGCAGCCTCGGTCGTCCAGCTTGACTTCGCTACAGGAATAAAGGAGCAAATGGCTGAATCATCTTGGTACAAACAAAGTAAGAACCTGCTAAATGTGCACTAGCAGCAAAATAAATAAAGGCATCCAAGAGAGACATATCCACAAAGACTATAAATTAAAGTTCAGGGTTATGAAGCATATTGAGTTTATCTGAATGCTTGGTTGCTTATTCAGAGTAAAACAAAGTACCAATAAGAAATACTTTCTAAGAAATGCTAATTAGAAGACTCGCACGATGTGAGAGCTGCGCTACACTAAAAAGTGTCGATTTCTTCAGAAATTTCAGTCTTCAGAGTTTCAGCTCCTGATAGGCACCAGTTCACTAGCTGTCTCTCTCCACCTCTGAAATCACTCTGCAGTTTGTGCCTTCTCTTCAATCAGGTGTATATGTTGACCCTTGACTGTCACAAAACACTAGTACACCATACTCCCCACTTCTGCTCTACTCTTCTCTGAATTTCACTCCTAATAGCTGCTACGACCGTATCTGAAAGAATGAATCGTGCCTAAACACCTATGCATAATTAGCATACAAGATTTGGTAACCTTTCATCATGTCTGCAACATACTCTCAATTGTTTTCCCAACCAAAAAAACAATAGTTGCAACATCATATCAAGATTTTTCACTTTCCATGCAGAGTAGAATTCGCAACTGGCAGCACCTTAATTCCAGTATAGTTTGAAACATTGGGTAGTACTACTACAGGATGTCAGGCTGCAGATGAGCATGAACTAATGCTGGATGCTATAAACTTCAATTTACAAATAGTGGCTGAAATTAACAAACAGTGGCTGAAATTTACCTACACTTGGCCAAACAGGCAGGACGTCACTGGAACGGGCGGCGCTGGTGTCGGGGCGGCGCTGGTGTCGGGGCAGCGTCGAGGGCGGTGGGATGACGGTGGTGTCGGGGCGGCGCTGGCGACGGTGGTGTGGACGGGCGGCGCCCGGTGTCGGGCGGCGGGCGACGGTGGTGTCGGGCGGCGGCTGGCGACGGTGGTGTGGACGGGCGGCGCTGGTGTCGGGCGGCATCGAGGGCGGCGGGCGGTGGTGGTGTCGGGCGCTGGCGACGGTGGTGTGGACGGGCGGCGCTGGTGTCGAGGCGGGCGACGGTGGTGTCGGGCGGCGCTGGCGACGGTGGTGGGACGGGCGGCGCTGGTGTCGGGCGGCGCGAGGCGGTGGGGCGGCGGCGCGGGAGAGGAGAGGGAAGGGATCGCGGGCGGCGCGAGAGAGGGATCGGTGCAGTAGGGCGGCACAATACTAATGGCGCACCACCCCTCGGTGCGCCATAAGTACATACATGCTAATGGCGCACCTCACCCTGGTGCGCCATTAGTATTTTTTTTTCTGCTCGAGCCAACAGGGGTTATCTACCACCTGACCTGATACACGTTAAGTCTTCTCTACTAGCTCGACTGGTCAGCAGCTAGTTCTCACACCAGGAGGTCCTGGGTTCGATTCCCAGGCTCCACAATTTTTTTTATGCATTTAAAATGCTGTTTGATACTAATTTGTGTTTAAATATGTTCAAACTTGTTTAAATCATAACAGTAATATTTTTTTATAAGATAGTAATATTTTTTAAAAAAATATCATCAAACAGAAATGCCGGTGGAGCGGGGGAGGGTGCGGGGGGTGCGGGGGGTCGGCGGCGGCGGTTGAGTAGGGGAGGGGTGCGGGGGGTCGGCGGCGGCGGTTGAGTAGGGGAATCGAGAGGGTGCGGGCGGTCGGCGGCGGCGGCCGGTGGACTGGATCTGGCGAGGTGGGATAGCGGTCGAGATGGAGGGGGATCGAGATCAAGTGTCCATGAAATTAAAAAATATTCATGATAGTTCAAAAAGTACCCATGAAATACAATCGAGAAATGAAGTCTACGATTTAAATACAATCGATCTTAGCTAGCTATCTTTTCACAATCTTCTTGCCCTTCTTTTTCGCAAATGGAGTTCTTCTATGGAACGGACGTCCTTCAGGTAGGGTGGTCCTGCTTCTTCTTGTGGTGTATGCTGCTACTTCATCATCGTCGTCATGTTCGATCCTCGGGTCGCCGTACTTGTCGAAGTCTTGCTCATTGGCTACTCCATCCATTCCGATGATCTTCCTTTTGCCTGTCACACCCTGATTTTCATGCCACAACACTTAAGTCAATAATATGCTAAAATGTGGTTTGTCAAAAACTTTTGAGTGTTTTGTCTTTCCTTTGATTGAATGTTTGACTGCTGTTTGCAGTGCTCTAAAAATCAAATAAATCCTCCAACTCCTAAACTTCATCTCCTTGCTCCAAACTCTTGAACCAATGATCATGCCATGTGTATAGGACTTAAAAATAATTTCTTACAAAAATAATTTGGCCAAATAGTATTTTCAAAAATTAGTTTTCCAAAAACCCCTGAATTGAGGTTTGCACTGCAAGTACTTAATTAAGGGCATTAAAAATCCTTCTAAAAATATATTTGACTCCTATTAGATATAGGATATCCATAAACCACAAAAATATAATTTTGAAAGTTATTTTCCTATTTTATTTAAGAGCTTTTTCTTAAGGCCAGAAATGGTCTTTAATAGGGAAAAATTATTTTCTTGCTTCAAAAATATTTGACAAAATTTAGGGAAACTCATAGGACATATATTGTCCATATATAAGAGTTTCAACACATGGCAATGTTCAAAATATTGGTCAAATCCCTCAAAAACCCTTTCTGGATATTTCAAGCTTTTGAAATATTTACAAAGGAAATATTCTCCAAAAATTCCAAGAAAATTCTATCGTGTCACATATGACATATGTGGTGATCTTGCCAAGTCCCATGTCTTGGAGAACAAGATAACATCATCAAATCCCCTCAAAACCATTTCTGTCCATTTAGAAGTTTGAGCAACTTTACATTGCCAAACATGTCCAAATGTTCTAAAACCTTGTGAACATGCTCAAGTGGTCTAATTATTCATCTAGACCAAATGGCACAAGTTGGAGAACAATTTAACTTGATCAAAGTGCCCCAAAACCCTTCCTGTCCAGAACCAAATTTGAACAACTCTACATTGGAAACTTTCTCCTTTTGATCTCAACTTTTGTGGACATGTTCATATCCTCAAATGATGACACTACACCAAGTGGTGCATCAAGGAGAATAGATTTGCATGACTAAATCTTGGAAGGTCCATTTCTGCTGATTTCTAGGGTTTACAAAAGTTGCATTGGCTACTTTGTTCAAATGAGCTCAAATTTGGTGGCACACCCAATTTCTAAGTGTCATTCCATCCTGTTAATTCTCATGGCAAGTGGAATTAATTTGCTTGCCCAAACTTGCATCAAACACCTTCTGCCATTTTTCCAAAGGCACCATTTGGACCCCTTCCACTAATCTCCATGGGCTCAACTTTGTGTCACAGCTAATTCTAGCCCCTTATACCTCCAAAAATAATGGCAAGCTGCTCAAATCAATTATTTGGGGTGAAACCCTCACTTTCTCTCTCTGGACAGCCTCTTTCTCTCTCTCATCAACCTCTCTCCTCTCCTCGGCTCTCCAGGCATCCAAGGACACCTCCCTTTGTTTACACTTCCCAGTAGCTCTAGACAAAACTAGACACGCCCATGACATATATTTTATGCCATGGCGTGCAGAGTCAAGGCTCGAGCGCTGGGCATTCTGATCTTGCAAGACTGTAGCCGCCTCTTCCAACCGCCTCCGGCCACCTCGGGCCTCCCAGTAGCGCCGACGAGGTGCCTCGGCGTCTGCGACACGCCACGCCTCATCCCCCTCCTTCCTCTCTCCCTCCTGCCCGTGCTCACGTGTGCCCGAGCACCGCACAGCTCCGCCAAGTCGTGCAGCGCTCGGGACCCGCAGAGCTCGCCCCTCCTTCTTCCCTTCCCACTGACCTAGTCCACGCCCACGAACACCCGGACACGGCCGTGCGTGCTAATTCGCCTCTCGTCATCGCCTCGGGCGTGGTCGTGGGCGCAGCCACGTGCACCAACGCCCGCCATATGAGGATCTCCCTAGGCCTTCCCTCGCCTCCATCCACCCTATATTCTCCCCAGCTATCTCCTGGACCATTCTCTCCTCCCCGGAGCTGCTCCATCGCCTCCCCATGGCCGGAGCCGAGCCATCGGCCTCCGCTCAAATTACCACGAGCAAGGCCCCCTCCTCCCCTCCTTTCTCCACTCAGAAACCCCCTGGCCACAAAGAAACTCCCTCCCTCTTCTTTCCCTAGACCCATGCCCCAGCTTGCCGGTGCCGCCATCGTCGTCCTCCTCGTCCGCCTGCCGACGCCTGCCAGACCCGCACTCCTCGGCGATGGTGCCACCCACGGATGGATGCGTCCAGTCCCCGAGCACTCCGGTGGGCAGCGCCCGCCGAGGTGGTCGGGTCGCTGCAATCGCCGCCGAGTCGCCGGCCGCGCCACGCCGCGAGGTTGAAGACGATCATGGCGGTGTCTTGGCGGGCCCTGCGTCAGAAGTCCCGGCCCGCGGGTTTAAGTGAAGACAGATTCTGCGCTGCCGCTTCCTCGCGTGAAAGCGCCTCTACATGCAATACGCCTCCGACGTGGCCCTGCAGCGTGCCGAAATAGCCGTTGGGCGACCATCGCTATCCTTCGCTTGTGCGCAGGATAAGGGTAATGCCCATACTCCCTTTTATTCTTTTCCAGTGAGCTTGTAAAATCTCCCAAATATTCAATCAACTCCAAATTTGATGATTCAAATTTCTAGAGACTCCATAAATCATGCTCTACCTGTTGGTGCAACATGCACATTTTTCCAGAGACTTTTTCCTCACAAACATTTATCATATCTTGTTTTTCCTATTTCTGTGATGAACTTTAGAAAATCACAGAGAGCTCAAACTTGACCCAAATCCCATGATTCAAATTCCTAGATGCATCTACATTCAAAACTTAGTTTTTGAACATTTTTACTAGTACTTTCTGTATCACCTCAAATAATGGTCTATTTCTTTATATATAGCCAACTTTGCAAATTCATAGGAAATTCATTTGAACTCCAAATCCAGTGAAACCAATTCCTAGATGATTCTAAAATCATCCTTTGTTAAATGGGTGCCTTTTCTCATTTTTAAAAATAATTCTTCTGAACACTTCTTGCAATTCCATAAACCCCTTGATTCCATCATATTGAAATGTTTAGAAGTATCCATAGATCCACTTCCATTGAAACCACTTTGGTCATCCCTCATATGACCACAAGTATCCTAGAAAAGTCCAACTCATATTTTTAGAGCACCTTTATTTCCTGCCTTGTTGTGTTGCTTATTATGGTTGCTTTCGACGATAGTGGACGAAGTAGACGAAATGCTCGGAGTTGGACCAGAGATATTGAAGACCTCGAAGACTTCGTTACAACAGGCAAGCAACCCTTTGACCATGTCTATGAAACCCCTTTTTTTTGCATGTCATATATAGCTCTTTATTACTGTTGCATCGGAATCATGGTGAGATGGTGAACCACGTGGGTTGGTTGCCTCCGTTATTTTCTCGTTGATACTTGCTTTGTGCATGGCCCTACCATCTTATGAGGGTTATGCCGGTGGGAGTAGATAGGATGCTAAAGTAGTTGCTACGCAAAAGGGACGGGTTATGCATGGTGAAGGAGACAAAGCTTTATCAAAAGACTTTTCAAAACCTCATCGGGTGCCACTTATGCCCGAGGGAGATGATGAGATGGGTAACCACTTGATGACGAAGTGGTGTACCGAGGAAAGTGTGTGTTGTTTTCAAACGGATTGGTCGAGTTGCACTGCTATTCCAACCTTACATGCGCAACCACTCTACCCTTATATGGGAAAGGGCATTATTGAGTACCTAGTCCGACACTAGCTTGGAGACCGCATTACTAGTGACGGGAGAGAGTTGGTGCTCTCTCTTGGGACGGGGTCGTGCCAGGTAGGGCGGCCATGACCATCTTTATGGGGCACCGGACACACCGTTGGTACCCCGTGCCAGTGGTATGTGATGAATATGGGAGCAAGGCTCCTCAAATATGTTACGTGAAATGTTGGGCACGGGGGTTACTGCCAATCGAGTGGACTTCATGTTAGTGTCGTCTAGGGAAAGGTAGTGATCGGGTGCTTACCCCGGGTACTTGAGGTACCGCGGGTCGTGGATGACACGGAAGTTCCCCGGATCTAGTGGGTAAAGTGTGCAACCTCTGCAGAGTGTAAAACTATTCGAATAGCCGTGTCCACGGTCAAGGACAGTTGGGTAACCGCTTGTCGGTGTACTAAGGTAGAGGTACCCCAGTACCCCAACTTGTGCACGGACAGCTGAGGCTCCCCGCAGCTAGATCCCTCAAATGCTTGCCGGAGACCATCTCCGCTCCACGCCAAGCCATTCAAGAACAAAGTGTACAAGACAGAAGCTCAAGACCCCGGCAAGAGGAGCTTGCCGGGAAGGCCATTCCAAGCCCAAGACTACATCACTCCTGCAGATCCCCGGCGAGAGGAGCTCGTCGGGAAGACTAGAAGATCACACCACAGAAGACACGCCTCGGCGCCATGCGCGTCCCGGCGAGGACCCGGGGAGCGGCAAGTCATAGAGCCCGACAAGCTCCCGGGCCCGGCAAGATCAAGACCCCGGCAAGATGCTTGCCGGGGAGAGCTATGCTACGTGCCCGCGCTCCAGCTCATCTGCCCACGCGTCGCCTCCAGCCTTCTCCAGAGACGCGTGGCGGGTGGTCAGTGCATGAGGAGTCGGTGGCACTCCACGGTGGTGGCCGCCGCCGTGGCAAACGGAGACGCAATGGCGGAGCTTTTGGGGCGACGGCGACGGCATTTAATGCTCTTGTCCCCTCTGTCAAAAGTAGGTAGAATCCACTTTGCTCAAGCAATGTAGCTGCACTGTTCCCGACCGCTCCAACTACCACCTCTTTTCGCTTTTACCCCTCTACCTCACGCTGACACCGTCGGTGACCCTTGCCCTATAAAAGGAGGCCCATGCACAACGTAGAGGGGGTTCCGATCATTCACCACTCTCGCGTGGGTTGGATTCATTTGCAATTCCCACGCCCGGGTAGCTACCACTGTAGTTCTTCAAGCTCCCGAACACAATACAACACAATGCAGCAGTAGGGTTTTACGCGACCATCGCGGCCCGAAGCTGGGTAAAAATCCCCCGCGTGCATCGCCTCGATCTGCTCTCCGCGCGCCCTCCGCCTCGTCCCAAACACACGAAGGGGCCCCGGCCCCATAGGTGCCGCGCCACCCATCGCGCGCGACATCTCTGGCGCGCCAGGTAGGGGGCGTCGAGGTTGTGCGGACCTGATCCGGCGTTCGCGCGGCCGTTTTCTTCATCAACCTCTCCAGCTTCGTCAGCGGCTTCGTCGACAACTGCGCCATGGCCCCGAAGACGAGAGCTTCGAGGGTCGCAGACCCATCTCCGTCTTCCCCGCCGCCACCGGAGCCAGCGGCGGGCGGAGGAGACGCCGGTGGAAGAGTGGACACCGGCGAGGGCGCTCGCGGTGCCGCCAGATCCAGGGACAGGACGGAGGACCGCGCCTCGGCCTCCGTAGATCCACGTCCGTCCCAGCATATAGCAGCCCGGCGGCGCCATACCACGAGAGGTGGAATCCGCCAGCTGGAGCAAAAGCAAGCAGGGGGCTCGCGGGGCCCGGACAGCCGCCCATGCGTGAGTAAAGCGAAAAAAGGTCGAGGCAGGTTCTCGCTCCCCTAACATTGTTAGGGACCCGAGTATATCCGCACTCGCACCGCTCGCTCCCGCTCCCCGCGGCCCGCAAGCGCCTATCCTCGAGTGCTACGATGTCGCCGAAGGCGCGCCATCGAGCTCTAAGTCCGCAAGGACGGCTCGTGCTCCATCCGACAAGCGCACCTCCTCGGGCGCAGTAAGCCCGGCGGGGACAGCTTTGGTGTTCGTCCCGGCAAACGCGCCTCCCCGGAGTGCTGCGCTGCCGCCAAGGACACACCATTGGGCTCCACCAGCGAGCGCAAGGAAGAAGAGAAGCTAAGTCGCTCGAGCCTTCGTGCAGAGCACTCTTTTAATTTCATACTTTTATATGTTATATCCCTCGCGCGTCCGTCCTTTGTACACGAAACCCGGCGCGGAGGAGCTCGCTGTGGATGGTCGCACCCTTGCTTTGTTTCAACACACTCAACGAAGTTAAGAGTGAGTCGCGCCAGCTTCGCCCTCGCTTCGCTTTCGAGTCTGCTCAACAAGTTAAGTGCGTCGCGGCTAGACACGGTAAGGTTGCTTGCGGAGGCGACATCAATAAGCGGGCTGCTGATGTTCCGCACTCAGCAAGCGTGTTGAGCACCGCAAGTTACCTAGAAGCGAGGGGTGGAAGCACACAAAGGGTGTAGGGCAGGGGTATAACGTGGCGAGCCATGCCGTGAAATGTCATCCGTATGAGAGACTTGGGCGCAAGAGGAGCCAAGTCGTGGCCCGATTCGTGCATTTGTTTTGTTTCCGAGTCCGCTCAACAAACACAAGTGTGCTGCAGCACCCTTATCTTGCTTCCGAGCCACGCCAGCAAGTTAAGCGTGCCGCGAATCGCCCGACAAGGTTGCTTGCCGGAAGCGACACCACCAGCGGGCTGTCCCACGGCAAGCGTGTTCGCCCCGGCAAGCTCCCCAAGAGCGTAGAGTACAAACATACGAAGGACAAAGCCCGGCATCGTATTGCCTAGTCAAGATTTATATACACATGCACATACACGTGCGTTGAGCAATTGCATATCTACCTCAGCTATTTTCATGGCTAAAATTGCAGCAACAAGGAGGAACCAAAAGATCACACCCGCACTTGGGGCCCGGCAAGCCAGGGTCGCCGGGGGCTGCGGATGCCAAGGTTCTTCTTCGGCGAGCCAGCCTCGCTGGGGGCTGCGAGCATCGAGATTCGCCTCCGCAAGCTAGTGTTGCCGGGCTGCGATTTCAGATAAGTTTTTCATCCTCATCATGCATCCTCTCATGGACCGGAGATGCGGACTGCGTCTTTGAATGATCGTGTCTTGTAAAACCCGTGCGTGGAGGAGCCGAGTCGTGGCCCAGTTGCGTACTTGGTTTGTTTCCGAGTCCGCTCAACAAACCCGAGTGTGCCGCTGCACCTCTATCTTGCTTCCGAGCCTGCTCAGCAGGGTAGACGTCGTAACTGGCCCGACAAGGTTGCTTGCCGGAAGCGACACCACCAGCGGGCTGTCCCGCGGTCGCTAAGCGTGTTCGCCCCGGCAAGCTCCCCGATAGCGTAAGAACACACAAGGCACGCAGTCAAGTAAAAGACTCAGTCCGGCAAGCTTTCCCTTCTTTTTCATTAAAAACATCCAATTTAGTACAAGTCCATAGAGGATGAAAAACATGATAGAGAGGATTACAAGTTCTTAAATGCAGCTAAATGCCCGAGGGCTTACAATTTGAAAAGATAAGGTGCCCGTGATCCTCTCCTGCTTTCTCTGCTCAGGAGTTCAGGAGGTAGGTCAAGGAGCCCCCGGCAAGATAAGCTTGCCGGGGAGAGGAGACCCCGGCAAGAGGAGCTTGTCGGGGAAAGGGCGAAAGGAGCGCCTAGAAGAGCGTGGCGGTGACGACGCCGCGCCGCAGGAGCTGCGCAAGGTGACGGGCATGGGGAACGCATGCCCGGGAGCCAGCGACAGTCCTCGGCTCAGCGGAGCCACGGGCGCCAAGACCCCAAGAGAACACCCGGGGCCGCCAGAGCTTGGCGGAGACGGGCGCCGGAGGCGAGCTTGAAGACGGGTAGTGGGGCGCCAAGACGCTCAAGGCTACTCGCCCTCGTGCTGCGACGTAACGGCATTGCCGCCACTCCCCCTCTTCCTCTTCTGCTGCCTCTACGCCAACCGCCCAAGGAGACGGCCCCGGGGAGTTCAGGAGGCCGGCAACCCAGAAGATGGGGTTGCCGTGGCGCGCGAGGCAGCGGTGTCCGACGCCTAGTCGGGCCCGCCATCCCCTCGCCGCCGCTGCCGCTCTCCTCCTCGCCACTTTCGCCGGGAGGAGCCTTCGCTATCCGAGGAGCTGTCCACACAGCAGCGCACCCGGTTCCATAGTCGCCAAGACCTTGACGGCGAGGAGGTCACCATCCAATAACTTGAAATGGAGGGTGAACCCGCCGTCAAGCTATGGATCCGGCGAACGCCTTCCACCCTCGGTCGAAGAACATCACGCCGGGGCTGGGGACACGACACTCACCCGAAAGTGCCGCTGATCCCGCAGCCCCTCATCGTAGCTCCATCACGTCGGGCGGATCCGCCCCATTGCGTCCGCGAACGGGCCGGCAAACGGAGGCGACGACGAGGCGCCCGCGAAGCTTGATGAAGAACTCCCGGGGTCATCTCCGGTGTGGACCGCGCCGTGGTCGAGACGCCGAGGAGACGGGGAGGCTCCTCACCACGACCGCCTCCCTCGACCGCCTCGGCCACGCCCTCGGCCTCGATCATGCCACGCCCCTCCTCTCCCTCTCGTGGCGGCTCCGCCACGGGAGCAGATGGGGAATGGTGCGCTGCCGAAGCGACCAGCGCCGCCACCGTCGAGAGCCGGGTTCCTCCTTCCATGGTGGCGAGAAGAGCGAAGATGAAGATGAAAGGAGAAGTGGATGAGTGTGGCCATTGTGCTTCCCTTCCGCCCCTTTTAAAGAGGCGAGGTGGGGCTCAACCGCCCGGCCGACCAATCAAGAAGCGGAAGGCTGAGGAGCGGGCCGACTCGCCTCCACCTGCGTGACGGCTCGGTCTCCCACCTTCGCCGCCCACGACCCCTGTGCATGAGGGCTGCGTGGCGGCGCGGAGCCGAGCGACGGGTGAAGCGACCCGCTCGCGCCACGATCACGGGTGGACGCCTTAAAGGCTGCATGCGCCCCCACGCCTCCCACGACGCCGCAATCGACGCGTGCCGTTGCGGGAGGGGAGGCGACAGATGCAGCAAGCAGATTCGGCGCGCCGTGGGCCTCGCATGCCCGCAGACTTGCCTTGGGCCTGGCCCAACAGCTTCGGCACTGTATGGCCCAGCCCGGGGCTCTGTCGGTGTACTAAGGTAGAGGTACCCCAAGACCCCAACTTGTGCACGGACAGCCGAGGCTCCCGCAGCTAGATCCCTCAAATGCTTGCCGGAGACCATCTCCGCCTCCACGCCAAGCCATTCAAGAACAAAGTGTACAAGACAGAAGCTCAAGACCCGGCAAGAGGAGCTTGCCGGAAGGCCATTCCAAGCCCAAGACTACATCACTCCTGCAGATCCCCATGCGAGAGGAGCTCGTCGGGAAGACTAGAAGATCACACCACGTAAGACACGCCTCGGCGCCATGCGCGTCCCGGCGAGGACCCGGGAGCGGCAAGTCATAGAGCCCGACAAGCTCCGGGCCGGCAAGATCAAGACCCGGCAAGATGCTTGCCGGGAGAGCTATGCTACGTGCCCGCGCTCCACTCATCTGCCACGCGCCGCCTCCAGCCTTCTCCAGAGACGCGTGGCGGGTGGTCAGGCTGCATGAGGAGTGCGGTGGCACTCCACGGTGGTGGCTTCCGCCGCCCGTGGCAAACGGAGACGCAATGGCGGAGCTTTTGGGGCGACGGCGACGGCATTTAATGCTCTTGTCCCCTCTGTCAAAAGTAGGTAGAATCCACTGCTCAAGCATCGTGGCTGCACCGCTGTTCCCGACTGCTCCAACTACCACCTCTTTTACGCTTTTACCCTCTACCTCACGCTGACACTGCCGGTGACCCTTGCCCTATAAAAGGAGGCCCATGCACAACGAGAGGGGGTTCCGATCATTCACCACTCGCGTGGGTTGGATTCATTTGCAATTCCCACGCCCGGTAGCTACCATCGTAGTTCTTCAAGCTCCCAACACAATACAACACAATGCAGCAAGAGGGTTTTACGCGACCATCGCGTCCAAGCTGGGTAAAATCCCAGCGTGCATCGCCTCGATCTGCTCTCCAGCGCCCTCCGCCCTCGTGCAACACACGAAGGCCCTGCCCCATAGGTGCCAGCCACCCATCGCGACACCGCTCTTGGGCTACGCCCACTTGTTTTCAAACCCAAAGTGTGTGAGATGATGGAATGACTTGGGTCAAGTCAAGGACTTGACACGATTGAGATGGGTTGGTGCCCACTCTGTTTATGATAAATGGGTTGGTGCCCACTCTATTTATGTTGATATCTGTGACCAGTTCTCATGGTTACTTGAATCCTCTTGATGCATGCTTTATAGGATGTTGAACATGTCATTGCACTCAAAACTAGCTTTATGCAAAAATTTACCTATGTCATGCATTGCTGTACCTTGAACCAAAGCATGGGTTGCTTGCGAGTACATTCAATGTACTCATTGGCTTGCCACTGGTTATTTAATTGACCAGGCATGGAAGAACCGGAGTTCGAAGAAGAGTTCTTTGGAGACGATCATGCGAACTAGGACGCTTCCTAATGTAATGCTTGTAGGGTTAAGGCAGATGGCATGGGTTCTACCAGTCAACGACGATTTCCGATGCTATGTTTCATTTGGTGTTCAGCCCTTAAGGCTTTATCGATGTAAGACTTGACCATAACGGTCATAATTTGTGTAAGACGGTATGTATGGATGTAAGACTCTTGTTATTCAGCTTCGTGTGTTCAAGTGAGCATTGATCTCGGGATCATCAGACACGCAGCATTCGGTGATCACGACTTATGAGTCGGGTCCCCACAGAGCTGGTATCGAGCCATCCTGATGTAGGAAGCCTTAGTTAGCATGGTCGTTAGTTAGGTAAAACTATTTCCAAAACTACTACTAGTTTTCAAAACTATCTATACTTCTCTTCCCTTCTCAGTTTTTCGAAAACTAAGGAATACTTTCTTTACTAATCTCTTCCCCTTCAAAACCTTTGGTCGCTAGAACCCTTATGCCCCTGACCACTGGATTCCTTGTAATCCTCGTGGATAATCTAGAAGGAAGATGCCTTGCCAGACATTCACCCACATCTCTTGAACACAAGATTCGCGACATCACAACAAGATGATACCAACAGAAGATACATCCTCGAGGAATGAGGACCTGAAGACCCAGGAGATGGCGACACCCTTGACACTGCTCCAAGATGATGCAACCTTAGCATACGACGACCAGGGCATAGGTTATGCAAGAACGTGATATGCATCGCTAATAGAGTAACCCTGTCACTACCGTTGTTGTATCAGCAACCACCGATGGATGAGAACCTAGCCATTTGGTCCGCCTCACCATAGTGAGCAGGAAAACGGTTCTCCTCATTCCCCGCTCTTGGTGTCGAAGTTTTCATCAACATAACCGACATGATGGACCTCTATTATGCGTTGTTAATGTCATTGCATAAAGGATTATCTACTTAGTACCTTCGACATCTTAGAAGACAAGAAGGGATCATTATGATTAAGAAGACAACAGAAGACCGAGTCAATGCCTGCTATGAGAAGCCACCTTCACCCCATCACCCAAAGAAAGTAGAAGTTGTTGAAGACTCTTCAAGCTCAACCGGGATCGTTTCATCGAAAAACTACAAGAGACGTAGCAACACCTGAGGGAAACCCGGGAGACTGCACGAGGCACAAGGCACAACTATAGAGTCCGAGAACCCCTAGGGTAGGATGAGTCGTGTACCCCCTATGCGCAGTCGAGTCCGTGTGATGGTTCGAGTAGAACCCTGATTGCGTGTTGCTTGTTTTATTTGTTGTGTTTTGATATCACGCCCTTTGCCCTAGGCAACCAAGACGCGACTATATCACCTGCCTTATTTTGTTGTTGTGTTTGGCCTTTTGGCACTTGTTTGTTTGCACCTGCACTATAGAAACCCCTTTAGGCGTTCCCCTCCTCTATGCTACTTTTCCCTCTCGTCTCTCTCTCCTCAACTGAAGACCAGCAAGACAAGATGCACCAAGGAATCTGCTTTGGCAACCAACCAGCACTGAAGACTTTTGCTACAACCTCCTCGACCAAGTGCAGCCCTTAGAGTTATGGTTGCCCCTCAAGATTAGAAACCCATTCCTAGACTCATCGAGACTTCACGAGATACCCCAGCTCGACACCTTAACCCTAAGCTTAACCTACGGAATTGCAAGAGAATCTGTTAAGCCTCCGTAACCTTGCTTGTCACTGGGTTCATTATGGAGCTAGTGGACATAGTGAATGAGCACATTATCTTCCTAAGATCGCACCAAAACTGACGATGCCATAGGGAGACCAATTCAAGGATATAGGGATAGAGGGCAGATGACTTGATGAGTTTATATCGATGACTTTGAGGAACCAACTGAGACTCTTTGGTGGATTATAAGGCTTTCATGTTGGTGGCTGAACTTGGTGGGATCATGATTATAGAGTAGCGTGGCTTTCACTACCCATGGGTGAATTGGATTTATAGGACAATTATGATCACAAGATGAAATTCTTGGAAGTATTTGGATTTAACTTAGCCATGGGATATTGATAGGAGACAGTTGATATTACGTAAATGACTTGGGAAACATGCAGGATTCCTCGTTGGACACAAGATTTGGATTTAAATAGGTGATCCTAGTTGAATATAGATGCTGAGTATGTCTACATGGTTCGGAGTAAATTGGATTTAGACTGATGATCTCGATCATGATACCATGTTTCTCGGTGGACGATAAACTAGGAGATTGGGCTAATTGTCGTAGTTTATTTAGGCATCTTTGTGAGCTTGACCTTGGAGTATTATTAGAATGCAATAATGGGAATTGGTGGACTAACTATAGTAAGGCAGCCCTTTCAAGTATTGGGGATTGTAAGGACTTTAGGAGATCATGTGGAACCCCAACTTAGGCATTGGATTTGTAGAATTAATGGACTATGTAGTGATTAATGGAAGTTAACAGGTTGTTGGAGTCGACTCATAGGAAAGGAAACGAGATTTTGGAGTGGCATATGACGTGTTTCCTTAATACAGAGATGCGCTAGCATGGACCTTGGAGGAATAGGATGAGCACTTGGATTGTCCTGTTTATTCCAGCTTGGAAGCTTGTATGTTCTACCCATGGATTTTTAGGGGTAGCTACACACATGAGTTTGGGGATCGTAGACATATATGATTTTGTTAGATCTCCTCTTGGGAGTCATGAGGATACGAATGGCATGAGTGATGATTGGAGTTGGCCTATACGAAATGATGCTATCGGTGATGACGTGATTTGTTTAAAGGACTAGATAGACTATTGGCATCTCAGAAACCGTGCTTAAAGGTAGGATGATAAATGTCCATTCGCACACTAGAATCCTTGAAACCCTTATGCCCTACCAAGCCACAACACGGTCGGATCATGACCTTGAGTCTTGGCTCTAGATCAATAAGACCTTGACCAATGCTCAACCGCGACCCTCACCAACGCCTCAGCCCACTCTACGTACCCCAAATACTTCATAGAGTACTTGGGCAAGTAAATCATCATCCTTACTTGAGGACATGAATGTCCACATGAAGACGGAAGAAGAGTTGACCGGCTGGTTAGGGAACACCCGAAGACTGCCATGTGAAGGAGGAAGAACTATACCAACCACCGTCGTCAAGGGGTGAGCTTCCGCGTTGAAGACCGTGCATATCTGCAAGCCACTCCTCTCAAAGGAAACTACGGCCTCATGAAGAGAACTATGCTACTCATGACCTTGAGCTAGCAGCAGTGGTTCATGCCCTGAAGACATGGCGACATTATCTCTTACGGAAGGGATGTGAGATATACACGGATCACAAAGGTCTGAAGTATATTTTCACTCAAAAGGAATTGAACACGAGGCAAAGAAGATGGCTAGACTTGATCAAAGATTATGACCTCAGTGTTCAATACCGCCCTGGGAAGGCTAATGTGGTAGCAGATGCATTAAGCAGAAAGGCTTGTTCCTTGAATGCTATGCTTAAGGACAAGATGCCCGCCTTGTATGAAGAACTTGAAAGCTTCGGGTTTGAACTGGTTGCACCAGGATTCTTAACTAACCTTGAAGTCAAGCCTTCAGGTGGCACCATTTGAAGTGTTATACGGACGGAAGTGCCGCACACCCCTCAATTGGTCAGAGACCGGAGAAGGACTTGTCTTTGGGCCGACATCCCCGTGAAGTCAAGAGCAAGTCCAGCTTGTCGTGGATCGCTTGAAGACTGCCAAGTCAAGATGAAGAGCTACGCTGAATCATGTCGCCGAGACATGACCTTCCGGTTGGAGACCATGTTTATCTCCGGTCACCCTCTCAAAGGAACCCGCTTCCATGTCAAAGGAAAGCTCGCCCAAGATTCATCGGCCTTCTTCGAGATCACTCCAAGATTTAACAACCCCCTCAGGATCACCGCAAGGCGAAGAATAGACGGCTACCAGCTGGAGTTGCCACCTGAGCTACCTGATGTGCACAATGCTTTCCATGCATCACAACCCCGGAAGTGTTTCCAACTTCCTAACTTGCCCGATCTCTACAAGGGCATTAACCACCGAGCCATCGACCTCTAGCCCGAGCTAACCTACCGCGAGCTACCCATTAGCAACCTGGATCAAGAAGAGCGTCACGCACGAATCCACATCATCAAGTGCTTCAAGCTCAATGGGGCACTACACGAAGCGTATAAACATGAAGACTTGAAGACTACCCCTGATCCAAGTTTCAGATTCCTTTCCGCGCTTAGTCCGGGAATCTCGGGACGAGATTCTTGTAAGGGGTAGGTCTGTCACACCCTGATTTTCATGCCACAACACTTAAGTCAATAATATGCTAAAATGTGGTTTGTCAAAACTTTTGAGTGTTTTGTCTTTGCTTTGATTGAATGTTTGATCTGCTGTTTGCAAAGCTCTAAAAATCAAATAAATCCTCCAACTCCTATACTTCATCTCCTTGCTCCAAACTCTTGAACCAATGATCATGCCATGTGTATAGGACTTAAAAATAATTTCTTACAAAAATAATTTGGCCAAATAGTATTTTCAAAAATTAGTTTTCCAAAAACCCCTGAATTGAGGTTTGCACTGCAAGTGCTTAATTAAGGGCATTAAAATCCTTCTAAAATATATTTGACTCCTATTAGATATAGGATATCCATAAACCACAAAAATATAATTTTGAAAGTTATTTTCCTATTTTATTTAAGAGCTTTTTCTTAAGGCCAGAAATGGTCTTTAATAGGGAAAAATTATTTTCTTGCTTCAAAAATATTTGACAAAATTTAGGGAAACTCATAGGACATATATTGTCCATATATAAGAGTTTCAACACATGGCCATGTTCAAAATATTGGTCAAATCCCTCAAAAACCCTTTCCGGATATTTCAAGCTTTTGAAATATTTACAAAGGAAATCTTCTCCAAAAATTCCAAGAAAATTCTATCAGGTCACATATGACATATGTGGTGATCTTTCCAAGTCCCATGTCTTGGAGAACAAGATAACATCATCAAATCCCCTCAAAACCATTTCTGTCCATTTAGAAGTTTGAGCAACTTTACATTGCCAAACATGTCCAAATGTTCTAAAACCTTGTGAACATGCTCAAGTGGTCTAATTATTCATCTAGACCAAATTGCACAAGTTGGAGAACAATTTAACTTGATCAAAGTGCCCCAAAACCCTTCCTGTCCAGAACCAAATTTGAACAACTCTACATTGGAAACTTTCTCTTTTTGATATCAACTTTTGTGGACATGTTCATATCCTAAAATGATGACACTACACCAAGTGGTGCATCAAGGAGAATAGATTTGCATGACTAAATCTTGGAAGGTCCATTTCTGCTGATTTCTAGGGTTTACAAAAGTTGCATTGGCTACTTTGTCCAAATGAGCTCAAATTTGGTGGCACACCCTATTTCTAAGTGTCATTCCATCCTGTTAATTCTCATGGCAAGTGGAATTAATTTGCTTGCCCAAACTTGCATCAAACACCTTCTGCCATTTTTCCAAAGGCACCATTTGGACCCCTTCCACTAATCTCCATGGGCTCAACTTTGTGTCACAGCTAATTCTAGCCCCTTATACCTCCAGAACAATGGCAAGCGTTCAAATCAATTATTTGGGGTGAAACCCTCACTTTCTCTCTCTGACAGCCTCTTTCTCTCTCTCCATCAACCTCTCTCCTCTCCTCTGGCTCTCCAGGCATCCAAGGACACCTCCCTTTGTTTACACTTCCCGGCGCTCCTAGACAAAACTAGACACGCCCATGACATATATTTTATGCCATGGCGTGCAGAGCTCAGCTGAGAGGCCTTCTGGCGCCTCAAGACCGTAGCCGCCTCTTCCAACCGCCTCCGGCCACCTCGGGCCTCCCAGCCCCTGACGAGGTGCCTCGGCGTCTGCGACACGCCACGCCTCTGTCCCCCTCCTTCCTCTCTCCCTCCTGCCCGTGCTCACGTGTGCCCGAGCACCGCACAGCTCCGCCAGTGCGTGCACGCGCTCGGGACCCGCAGGAGCTCGCCCCACTCCTTCTTCCCTTCCCACTCGACCTAGTCCACGCCCACGAACACCCCGGACACGGCCGTCTGTGCCAATTCGGCCTCTGTCATCGCCTCGGACATGGTCGTGGACGGCGCCCACGGTGCACCAACGCCCCGCCATATGAGGATCTCCCTAGGCCTCCCCCTCGTCTCCATCCACCCTATATTCTCTCCAGCTATCTCCTGGACCATTCTCTCCTCCCCGGAGCTGCTCCATCGCCTCCCCATGGCCGGAGCCGAGCCATCGGCCTCCGCTCAAATTACCACGAGCAAGGCCCCTCCTCCCTCCTTTCTCCACTCAAACCCCCGCCACAAAGAAACTCCCTCCTCTTCTTTCCCTAGACCCATGCCCCAGTTGCACCGTGCCGCCATCGTCGTCCTCCTCGTCCGCCCATGGCCGACGCCCTGCCAGACCCGCACTCCTCGGCGACAGTGCCACCCACGGATGGATGCGTCCAGTCCCCGAGCACTCCGGTGGGCCGAGCGCCCATGGAGGTGGTCGGGTCGCCGCAATCGCCGCCGGAGTCGCTGGCCGCGCCACCGCTTCGGGTTGAAGACGATCATGGCGGTGTCTTGGGCGGGCCTCGCACGTCACGAAGTCGGCGCCGGCCCGGGTTTAAGTGAAGACAGATTCTGCGCCTGCCGCTTCCCAGTGAAAGCGCCCTACCGCGAGTACGCCTCCGACGTGGCCCCTACGCGCGTGCCGCCGAGCCGTTGGGCCGGCCCACTGCTATCCTTCGCCTGGTGCGCAGGATAAGGGTAATGCCCATACTCCCTTTTATTCTTTTCCAGTGAGCTTGTAAAATCTCCCAAATATTCAATCAACTCCAAATTTGATGATTCAAATTTCTAGAGACTCCATAAATCATGCTCTACCTGTTGGTGCAACATGCACATTTTTCCAGAGACTTTTTCCTCACAAACATTTATCATATCTTGTTTTTCCTATTTCTGTGATGAACTTTAGAAAATCACAGAGAGCTCAAACTTGACCCAAATCCCATGATTCAAATTCCTAGATGCATCTACATTCAAAACTTAGTTTTTGAACATTTTTACTAGTACTTTCAGATCACCTCAAATAATGGTCTATTTCTTTATATATAGCCAACTTTGCAAATTCATAGGAAATTCATTTGAACTCCAAATCCAGTGAAACCAATTCCTAGATGATTCTAAAATCATCCTTTGTTAAATGGGTGCCTTTTCTCATTTTTAAAATAATTCTTCTGAACACTTCTTGCAATTCCATAAACCCCTTGATTCCATCATATTGAAATGTTTAGAAGTATCCATAGATCCACTTCCATTGAAACCACTTTGGTCATCCCTCATATGACCAGAAGTATCCTAGAAAAGTCCAACTCATATTTTTAGAGCACCTTTATTTCTTGCCTTGTTGTGTTGCTTATTATGGTTGCTTTCGGCGATAGTGGACTAAGTAGACGAAATGCTCGGAGTTGGACCGTAGATATTGAAGACCTCAAGACTTCGTTACAACAGTAAGCAGCCCTTTGACCATGTCTATGAAACCCCTTTTTTTTGCATGTCATATATAGCTCTTTATTACTGTTGCATCGGAATCATGGTGAGATGGTGAACCACGTGGGTTGGTTGCCTCCATTATTTTCTCGTTGATACTTGCATTGTGCATGGCCCTACCATCTTATGAAGGTTATGCCGGTGGGAGTAGATAGGATGCTAAAGTAGTTGCTACGCAAAAGGGACGGGTTATGCATGGTGAAGGAGACAAAGCTTTATCAAAAGACTTTTCGAAAACCTCATCGGGTGCCACTTATGCCCGAGGGAGATGATGAGATGGGTAACCACTTGATGACGAAGTGGTGTACCGAGGAAAGTGTGTGTTGTTTTCAAAACCGGATTGGTCGGAGTTGCACCGTTATTCCAACCTTACATGCGCAACCACTCTACCCTTATATGGGAAAGGGCATTATTGAGTACCTAGTCCGACACTAGCTTGGAGCCCGTTACATTAGTGACGGAGAGAGTTGGTGCTCTCTCTTGGGACGGGTCGTGCTGTAGGGCGGCCATGACCATCTTTATGGGGCACCGGACACACCGCTGGTACCCGTGCGGCTGGTATGTGATGAATATGGGAGCAAGGCTCCTCGAATATGTTACGTGAAATGTTGGGCACGGGGTTATCGCTAATCGAGTGGACTCCATGTTAGTGTCGTCTAGGAAAGGTAGTGATCGGTGCTTACCCCGGTACTTGAGGTACCGCGGGTCGTGGATGACACGGAAGTTCCCCGGATCTAGTGGGTAAAGTGTGCAACCTCTGCAGAGTGTAAAACTATTCGAATAGCCGTGTCCACGGTCAAGGACAGTTGGGTAACCGCTCTTGGGCTACGTCCACTTGTTTTCAAACCCAGTGTGTGTGAGATGATGGAAATGACTTGGGTCAAGTTAAGGACTTGACACGATTGAGATGGGTTGGTGCCCACTCTGTTTATGATAAATGGGTTGGTGCCCACTCTATTTATGTTGATATCTGTGACCAGTTCTCATGGTTACTTGAATCCTCTTGATGCATGCTTTATAGGATGTTGAACATGTCATTGCACTCAAAACTAGCTTTATGCAAAAATTTACCTATGTCATGCATTGCTGTACCTTGAACCAAAGCATGGGTTGCTTGCGAGTACATTCAAAGTACTCATTGGCTTGCCACTGGTTATTTAATTGACCAGGCATGGAAGAACCGGAGTTCAAAGAAGAGTTCTTTGGAGACGATCATGCGAACTAGGATGTTTCCCAGTCAGAATGCTTGTAGGGTTAAGGCAGATGGCATGGGTTCTACCTGTCAACGACAATTTCCGCTGCTATGTTTCATTTGGTGTTCAGCCCTTAAGGCTTTATCGATGTAAGACTTGACCATAATGGTTACAATTTGTGTAAGACGGTATGTATGGATGTAAGACTCTTGTTATTCAGCTTCTGTGTGTTCAGTGAGCATTGATCTCTGGGATCATCAGACACGCAGCATTCGGTGATCACGACTTATGAGTCGGGGTCCCCACATTGCCTCTCCTCACGACAACACGACTGGGCTTTGGCGGGTCGGAAATGAAGAAGCATTGGTCCACTTGGTAAGCCAGTACCCATGGCTCATTTTTCAAGGTGACGCTTATACCATGGGATCTTGGATTTGGCTTCGGGTATAACCATGGTGGTGAAATACCGGTCTTCTTTTATGACCTTCTTGGCCCATCTGACACGGAACATCGGGACCTTCTCTCCAGCGTAGCTCAGCTCCCAGATCTCCTTGATCCTTCGTAGTATCTGTCCTTGTCGTTACCTGTGTAGGATTCCATTGTTACCCCAGAGTTCTGATAACCATCGCTCTTCATGTCCTTGGCCTCGGTGTAGAATGTGTAGTCATGATATCGTGACGCCTCATAGGTCATCGTTGTGCTCGGCGCCTGTGACAAGGCGAATATGAATTGTTCTTCTGCGAAGAATCCTCATGTAAAGGGAATGAGAGAAGCTTCTGCTTGAACCAACGCGTGAAACATGAGTTGTGCTCTTTGAGTATATCTCCGTCCGTCCTCTCGCTGGCCTCGGTCATTGTACATCTTCTTAATAAAGGTTTTGTGCTCTACCACCCAAGGATCGACCACGCCTATGTGTTGTTGCGCGACTAGGTTTGCTCTTTCAAAGTTGGCGAGTCGACCGAAGTCGACATGCATTTCGTGGCGACCCTCACGGTGACCCCATCCAATGAGCCCGCCGAGGTGCTCGCTGACGGCGAGACCAACGGGTTCTCGATGCCTAGATAATTCATGCAGAGGAGATGCACTCTTCGGTCGAAAGCCCTAGCTATGCTTCCTTCGGGCGTGACATGTTGCGAACGTATCCTTTGATGACACCATTCATCCTTTCGAAGACATCATGCAGTGCAGAACGCCGCCCGAGTTGGATGATATCCTCCACTATATGGACCAGCCGATGCACCATAACGTCAAGAATGCGGGCGGAAGTACATCTCAAGCTCGCATAGTATCACCACGATTTCTTCCTCGTAGCCTTCTCGAGTTGCCTCCACGCCAATCGACTTAGAGATGACGCCAAGAAGTTGCATAGGCCAAATAGCGTTTCACGGACGTGCGCGTCCATGATCCCACGGATTGCAACTGGAAGTATTCGCATCATCGAGACGTGATACCGTGAGACTTCATCCCGCTGAACTTCGCTTCACTGGGTCTAGGTATCTGCTTATCTTCCCAGCGTAATCAGAAGGAAGTTTTACTCCTAGGAGGCAGGTGAAAACTGCTCGATCTCCTCCCGACTTAGAGTGAAGCACGCGGAGGGTAGTCATTTCCGGTCTTCTTGGCCTTTTTGCCTTTGTGACGACTTTCTGTGTCCTGCTTCGCCTCATCATCATCGTCATCATCATCATCATCATCATCATCGCCATCATCGTCATCATCATCATCATCATATATATAGCGTGAAGCTCCCCGCCGATGCCCATTGATTTCAAGTCTGCCCTTGCTTTCGGCCCATCTTTGGTCCTCTCTGGCATGTTGAGCAGGGTACCAAGCAGACTCTCGCACACGTTCTTCGTGATATGCATGACATCAAGGCTGTGAGGCACACGGTGGATCTTCCAAGATGGCAAGTCCCGTAAAATGCCTCGCTTTCCATACCTTCGCAGCGGCTCTGGCGCCTTTCGCTTCTTTCCCGCTCTCGCACCTTTTGCTTCTTGCCCGCGCAAGGCGTCTTTCCAATTTTTCAACAGCTTGTCTATTTCCTCGCCGCCTCTCGTACAGGCGTTGGGTTCGGTTTCACCATCGAACAGATCCTTGCGCTTCCTCCATGGGTCATCGTCGCGAAGCCACCTTTGATGTCCCATGAACACGGTTTTCAAGACCCGGATCTCTATCTAGCTGGCGATACGTTGTGTTATCCATGCACCTTACGCATCCGTAAAATCCGTGGACTACCTGCCCGCAAGATATCCGTGAATCGAGATAGTCGTGCACCGTCGTGAGCAGTGCGGCTCTCATAGGGAAATATTCTTTCCTGCGCGCATCGCACGTATTGGCTGGCGTTTTCCACAGCGTGTCAAGCTCCTCTTCAAAGCAGCCCCAGATACGATTGATGTCGTTCCTGGTTGTTTCGCCCTTCAATAAGCATACTCATGTGAATGTACTTCCTCTTCATGCACAACCAGGGGGAAGGTTGTACATCCACACAAACACAAAGCCAGGTGCTATGTGTGCTTCTCGGCTGCCAAACGGATTGACTCCATCGGTGCTCGCGCCAAAGACGATGTTCCTTGGATCGCTCCCAAATTCTAGGTATTCGAAGTTCAACGCTTGCCACTAGCTCGCATCCTTAGGGTGACTCAGCATCTTGTCTTTTTTATCTATCTCCGGATCATTTGCGTCATCTTGCTTCTTCTCCTCCCTATCTGCGTGCCAACGCAGGAGCTTTGCTACCTTAGGGTCCGCGAAATACCGCTGCAGACGAGGAGTGATCAGAAATACCACACCACTTTTCGAGGAGCTTTCTTCCTCTTCTTGTATCGAGTGACACCGCTTTGCGGACATATGGTAGACTCCGCGTGCTCGTCCCCGATAAATGATGCAATTGTTCATGCACACATGGTATTTCACGTGCGGTAAATCCAGAGGACACACGATTTTCTTCACCTCCTCCAAACTGGTCGGGCACTTGTTCCCCTTGGGAAGACGTTCGTGCCAGAATGACATGTTCTCGCCGGCATCGCCGGTCATTTTGTGTTTTACCTTCATCTCCGAGCCATGAGCGTTACTTTCAGTGGGTATCCTCGGGCCTGCATCCTTCATACAATGGAGTAACCGCGTCTAACTCAAGTTGATCCATCTTGGCTTTCTCTCTGGCGGCAGCTCTTGTGTTATCCGTCTGCTTGAGAAGCAGCTCTTGAATATGAGGGTCCTGCACCCAGCCCATCGATGGTCCAATATAAATGCGCTCCGCCGCATCATCATCATGTCCTGCATCTTCTACATGATGATCGTACAAGATCACCGTCGTGATCATCTCCTGGGGATTCTTCGTCTTCTCGCCCGCCCGAGCCGCGGTGGTTGTCTTGCTGCCCTTCCTCATTTCTTGCCCAACCCCCATGGACGACCTCGTAGTCATCTTCATCACCTTGCCACCGATAGCCATCCATGAAACCACGCAAGAGCAGGAGGTCCCGCACCTGCCCGGAATCCTGGTCCGCAATAAGGCTATTCAGCTTGCATCTTCGACATGGACATCTTATCTCTGTCTCGTTCTTTTGAAGCATCTCGGCCTTCCCGGACCTCAAAAACCTATTCACAATGCCTTCGATCATCGTGTGGACCATGGTCGCCTGCGGGGTAGAGCAAAATGATATTTTAGAACCAAGAAAGAATTTGGCATGACTTTCCCTAAAAATAGGACCAAAAAGAATGCTTAATGCCAAAATTCTCGCTGAAACAGAAATGAATCAACATTCCGGCAAAATATTGGCAACTATCGCATTTCAAATACCGGTACACCTCCAAACACAAACACATATGCAACACCACAAACATATGCAACACCACGAACATACATAGATCTAGCTAGGCCATAAAAAGTGCATGTGCACATTGTTGTAGGGAGAACAACATAAATATAGCTTCGCCCCTTACTTACCTATCAAAACAAGGTAACTTAACCACTTAATTTGAATGAATCTATGGTGGAAATGAGGTGAAAAAGAGGAGGCACCCGAGACAAGGAGGAGGCGGTGGAGAGAATGAAGTGGGGAGAAAGTGAGTGTGGGAGGAGAGGCTGTCCAAAATATCTTGTTGCTGCCCACTTAGTAATGGCGCACCAACCACAAATGCGCCATTAGTAATCCAGGTTACTAATGGCGCACCCCCTGGTGGTGCGCCATTCACTACTGGAATCTGGCAGTTTGCCATCTGCCATGGCAGATGGCAAAGGCATGGTCGGCGGATGGCAAAGGCTTTGCCATCTGCCAGCAGATGGCAAACCAGCCGTCCGAAACCTGCGGTAAAGGCTTCTTTGCCGTCTGCTGGCTGATGGCAAGAGTTTCGTGGCTTTGCCATCTCGCGGGCTGATGGCAAAGAGTTTATGGCGTTGCCATCTGCCGGCAGATGGCAAAGCTCTTAACGGGTTAGCCCGTTAGAAGGTTAATCAGATACTTTGCCATCTGCCAGCAGATGGCAAAGGCTACATGCTTTGCCGTCTGCCAACAGATGGCAAAGAGATTTGCCATCTACTGGCAGATGGCAAAGAGCCCAAATAGGCCAGCCCAAACATGACACGTGGCCTCTTTGCCATCTGCCACCGATGGCAAAGCTCTTTGCCATCTGCCAGCAGATGGCAAAGTGACTATATTGCCCCATTTGATTTTAACAGAAATCAAACACAAATATATTTATATGACCAATATAGCATATTCAACACATATTACCAATAGTCATGAACACATATGTATCCAACACATGTTACCAATAGTAGCAAGTTTTCATCCGTACATATACATAGTTTCATCAATATTACACAGCTTTCATCCATAGGTAGCAAGTTTCACATGTTACCAATAGTCATGAACACATATGTATCCACCTAAAGAACGAACTCCTCCCGATTAACGCCAGATCAGAAGCCAGCTCCTTTTACACCACGCCAATTTCTTCCAACGCCTCGATGTGTTTGCTGAAAAAACTGGAGAAAAATAAAAGATGATTATAAAACTAAAATAGTTTATAAGGAGTACAACAGTCCCTCGTTCTTCTTTTTGTAATGCATACATACGCATAGAGGGAGTATGTAGTATAGAAGTTGTTGTTGCTCAAGCGGTATGTGTACGCACATGCATCTTATTAAGTAAGAAAGGCATCGTCTAAGCTTAACACATGACATGACACTGCTTTCAGTTTTCTATTTTTTTCTTCAACTAATCGCCTTAAATTTGGCTTCAAAATTTATTAAGTAATCCGATCAAGAAATATAAGTACACATAATCTATACAAGATTGAAACCGTAGAGGACTCACCCACTGCTCAAAGTAATTTTACATGTACTCGCTCACTCATTCTGCTGTTGTGTATCTAATAAACTTGATAATCCTAACTGAAAGTAATTTCAGTTGTGCTCTCTAACTCCTAAGGTACAGGTTCATCTTAGAAGGTATTGTTCTCGTAGCATTCTACATGTACCGATGGCTTCCACAAATGCAGAATCTTCCGTCACTTTGGATCTTGTAAACCGGTATAATCCCTTTCAACCATAGAAAGCTTAGCTTTATCAAGAGGCTTTAATTCAAGAAAATCTGCACGACCAAGCTCTCTTGAAATGCAGCCTATTGACCTTCGTGTTTCCTCAAGCTTCTCCATAAGCTCATATCAAGCAACTCATGTGCAAGTTGTGTCATTCGTCCGATTGTACTTATCGTGCAAGTTGTAGTTGCAGACCAAAGCCAATAAACTTTGCAAATAGCAGGCCTTTGATGAAAATGCCCTTCTCCTTTCAGTTCAATCGTACCTTGCATTTGGTCACCCACTGAAAATGAAAGCAATCATGAAAAAGAAGAAGGTTTAGAAAAGTGGTCCTCACAAAAGTACAAAAAAAAATTAATGCATTATATTTTATATTTGACTCTCAAACAGATGTTGTTATTGAAGAAGAGAAACAATAGAAAGTACATGTAGTTTTCAAACACATTCAGATTCACACCGATCAAATTGGTGGAATTGATTCATCATGGTATTATGCAAATATGTTGTATAGAAAGCAACACATGTATCTTCTAACTATACGATCGTTTATTTATAAAATGCACTTTCAATAAAATGATTAATGTATCATCACATGAACTGGTTGTTAGCATGGTCATCATATCCGAATGTGAAGAAAGAGTAAAAAATCAGAACCATGATCACCTAAGAAATCCATATGTTTCTTAGAACCATGAAGAAATCCAAGTGTCTGCTCAAGAATCAAATACTATTTTTCAAGATTGTTCACCTAAGATTTAGGAGAAGTGCACTCTAATTCAGGGGCATCTTCAGTGCCTAATTCAATGAATACGCTCCTATGACCAATGAAGTAGAAATAATATAACTATTATGATATGCATACTATCATCTTTTTAGTCATCCTTATCCTGGACAACATAGAAAATATGCTAAATAATTAGCTGCTATATACCATGAAGCGTTCCTTTAGTCAGTTCTTCGGTCATGTGCGGTGGTCAGTGAGTCCATCTTTGCTCTTCTCCTGTAATTGGAGAAAATTTCTTAAAGTAAAATATTTTCCAATCACTAACCAGTAGTAAAGCTAGCAAGAACAAGTATATCAACATAGCAAATTGGCGGGGGCGTCACAATCGTGGCCTCATCTACATGGAACTAAGAAGTGTCATTTCTATCCACCTAATTATCATGGCATTGGCATATCACAAGACACAAGTGGTTTCAGGCCACTTCCATTCTGCAAAATAAAAGGGAATCGAGCTTGACATTTTAGAGAGAGAGAGAGAGAGAGAGAGAGAGAGATGGACCTATAGGTCATCGATTGGTAAATCGATGACATTCTCAAAGGCACATCTGGTAAGTGGTGGTGGCGGCTGCGCTCTTCCTAGGCAGCACCTCGGCAGAAGGTAAGCCATGACTTTGTCCGGCTCCAGAGGCGACACTGCAAATCAAGACAATGTAAAGAGGAGCAGTCAAGAGAGAGAGGCTTTCTAATGAAATTGGTGGATAAGAAGTTCCATTTCCTAGTCCAACAAAATAATCATCAAGAACTAAGCTTAAATTAATCTGATTGAACAATAATATTTTCAAAGTAAAGATTTGAGCATTAAGCATAATATAAATACAAAACTATATAAATCAAACTCAAGATTCTATTGCACAATCAATCACAACATTAATGTGATTTTGACAACATAAATCGACCAAAAGTACATTCAAAGTAAATGCACCACACACATATCGAAGGAATGCAGCCCAAAAGCAAGCTATTAATGTAGCAATCCATCATATACTCTTTCACCCAAACAACTACTAAAAGAAAACTTGACCATAAGTAAATCTTCTGCTACATACAGACAGAGAGCCGGGCCGTGAGGCTCTTTGGTGCCACCGACAACCTCTAGCCTACATGTTTGTTGCATATATGCTCTCGACAGTAGTGTCTCGATGGCCCTGGCTAATGATAGCCAGACCTACACACATGGGATCCTCCCACCAATGTAATCTGAAGTATGCCAAGTTGCCAACCAACCAAACAATAAGCATATATATTAATCCACGCTTTGCATATGTATTACAAGAACAATAGAATTCAAGGAAGATCTCAGAACGTATATACATGCACCTTTTCTCTCATTCAGCTGTCCAAAAAATGTCTCCACGCAAAATACATGAAGCTTCAACGGACGCATTGGAGAAGAACACATTGGTGGCCACGGAGCAATCAAAGGCTACATTAGCACAGCAAGCTGAATTCAGCAACATCAAAGAGCTAATGCTTATGGTGATGGTCCAGATGGAACAAAGCCGAGAGGAGAATGAGGCATACCGGTTTCTTCTTGACGCCATGTAGCTTGCTTATGCAGCGGCAACACCACAACGCGACGCCGACGGCTCAGCCACCCTCTAGAAGCCACGGCGGCGCCCAAATGCTATGCCTCCTGGGCACCCATGGCGATCACCTTGGGTTATCCTCTTCAAGCGCTTATGGTCGGCGCCCATGACTGCGCACATCGTTTGGCCTCCGACTTGGCCGAGCCCTTAAGCATGTCGGAGTCGCTCAAGGCACCCACGGTGGCAACGCCGCGCACCGCCTATCATGAATCCCTCTAAAGACTATCAAATGCAATTCCATATACCCTATCATGAATCCCTCTAATGATTTTTCGTTGACAAATTAATTTGTATATATCATAACCAGTTTTAGATGGAGATAGCAGAATCACCAGCAGAAGAAAAATTATACAAAATCATTCGAGCTTGCATTTGCAACATTATACTAAGAATTTCGAACCAATCTATACAGATCCAATAAGCAGGAAAGCTTATCTTGCCGCCAACAAAATGATGCTACCTATTTTTCAGCAGGATAAAAGGGATGTCACATGTGGAAAAATAATTAAAGAAGAAATAATTAAATTGTTGGCAACCTTATACATTAAATTTTCTAGCTATCTCAAAACGAGATCATAACCCAGTCGGAGAGGTTTGCTCAACATGATCCATAGAAATTCTGAGATTTGGAAATTCAATGAAATCTGGATAGGAAGGAAAGGGATGCCGCTCACCGAGCCGGCGGCTTCTTCTTGCGTGTCCTGGTCGGCGTTGGCCCACGTCGAGGGCTCCGCGCCGGAGATCCGGTCGGCCTCGAGCTCGAGCTCGGAGGAGGGAGGCTCGCCCACTCGGCCTCCACGAGGCGCTGAGGCGGCCAAGTCGCCGCGACGACGGCGAGATGGTCGGGAAGCAGGCCGCGACGCCAGGTCGGCGAGGACGTCGCGGGCCTTCTGGAGGACCTCGCCGAGTCGTCGGCGTCGAGCCCGGCAGGGCGGCGCCGAGGGCGCTGGAGGCGACGGCCTTGCGCAGCGCTGGGAGGTCTTGAGAGGCGGGCGGGAGGCGGCGAGCAGGCCGCGAAGAGGGAGTGGGGGCGCGGCGGTTGCCGGCGCGAACTAACTCGAGCACGCTGAAGGCGTCGGCGCGGCGACTGGGTCGTGGGCGGTGGATGGGGTCGTGGGCGGGCTGGGTGCGTAAAATCTGGGGCAGTTTTTTTTTTACACAAGTGGTGGGTGGGTGAGGTGGGGAGAGAGAGAGAGGGGTGGGGCCGGGCTGGAAGAGAGAGAGAGGGGAGGGGCCGGGCTGGGAGAGATGGGCCCTCTCTTTGCCATCTGCCGGCCGATGGCAAGATATCAGGCCTTGCCATCCGCCGCGATGGCAAAGAGGTGGGGCTACTGGGCCGTTACAGCGCCGTTATCCATTGGACCCACCCACTTCTTTGCCATCCGCCAACAGATGGAAAAGATTCTTTGCCATCTGCTGGCAGATGGGAAAGAGGTGGGTTGACAGGCCGTTACACTACTCGACCCTGCCCACCTCTTTGCCATCTGCTGGCAGATGGCAAAGATTATTTGCCATCTGCTGGCAGATGGCAAAGATTATTTGCCATCTGCTGGCAGATGGCAAAGATTATTTGCCATCTGCCAGCAGATGGCAAAGAATTGGCTGATGGCAACCATGTACTTTGCCGTCTGTCGGTTCTTTGCCATCTGCTTTTTATAAGCAGATGGCAAAGACGTTCTTTGCCATCAGCTGGCAGATGGCAAAGAGCTGGCTGATGGCAAATTCCCAGTTTCCAGTAGTGATTAGTAGTTTTGAAAAAAAAACATACTAATGGCGCACTCCCCCACGGTGCGCCATTACTAGTTTAAACTAGTAATGGCGCACCGCGGGTGAGTGCGCCATTAGTAGTTTTGCAAAAAAAAGGAATAAAAATAATAATAAAAAAACAACATTAGTGGCGCACTTTCTGGCAGGTGCGCCATTACTAGTTACAACTAGTAATGGCGCACTTCATATGGATGCGCCATTAGTATGTTTGGACATGCGCACTAGTTCAAAAAAAATCGATACTAATGGCGCACCGTGGGCAAAAGCGCCATTAGTAGTTTCAACACTAATGGCGCGCCGAAGGTGGTGCGCCATTAGTATATACTAATGGCGCACCACTTGTCTGGTGCGCCATTAGTGTCAATCCCATCTATAGCCCTTTTTCTAGTAGTGACCCCTATGCCTGGTATCCACGCATGCCTCGGTTTTTTCATAACCGAGAGGGTATTCGGACACACTCGGGACTCTAGGTTCCCGAGGTTGAAGCGAAAAGGTTGGCAAAGACAAACGATCTACAATCCGGCTAGAAGGCATTTTACATGTCATTTTAAATACATCGTCAAATCGACTGACTGTACTCCTCTTCAATTCCGTCTAACAGGCTGTCTAATTTACATCCGTTAGGAATACTTTAGCGCCAACTCTACTTGGCGTTACACTAAGCTCATAGGGATCTCCTTCCCATCGGGCCCCACAGGTCCGACCTCGGCCTTGTGGTTTGGATCCGCCTTCTTGTATCGCGTCTTCACCATGGCCCAGGCCTCCCTGGCACCTTGACGGCAAGCCGATATCATCCATAAAGGGAAGCGCTGCCGCGCTCCCTGAAGCTTCTCCGCAAGCTCTCCAAGGCCCTCGGGTAGGGAGAGGGACGGCCATAAAGCCTGGACGATGCCGCTCATCGCCTGCCGAACACGTTCGAGCAGTTGCACCAGCTCGAGAAGTTGGTCACCCGTTGAACAGGGCATTTCCTCCGCAGGGCGACCTGTGAGCACACCTACAGACATATTTCTGTCAATTGACTTCCTTGCCAAACTCTTCTTTTCAAAGGAGTTCGCTCAAGCACTTACTATAGATGCCGCGACGAAGCCGCTGATTCTCCTTCACGGAGCCAGACAGCTCGGCCCGAACACCTTTCAGATCTTCTCCAAGCTGGGCGTGGGCATCCTGGAGTTTGTTCCTCTTCTGCTGCACCTTCCTAAGCACCCTCTCGCCGGCCTTCAGCTGGCGTAGTAGCTGTTGCTTGTCCAGATCAAGTCCGGCAACATCTGCAATATCATTGTCAGATTTATACGCACGCCGCACACCGCTTATCTTTTTGAACTAATGTGTTACCGGAGGGTCTCATGCCTCCTTCTGCGGCAGCTAGTCTTGACCTCAAGTTGGGCTTTGCACTCTTTTAGCTCTGGGACAATTGGGCATTCTTCTCCGTAAGATCCTGCATATCAAATGATCCTTAAATCGCCACTTTAACTACTTTAAGTCTCGGGGACTCTTGGCATATACAGCTATTAAAATCTTTTACCCGTATGTCTTTTACATACTGCTCTGTGGCTCTGGTTAAACCATCTTGAGCGGCACGGAGGTGCGCGTCTCCCACGTTAAAGGCATTCAACGCCTCTGGGGAGAAACACGCGTCACGCAGAACTGTCCGGCGACGCCTATGATTCATGGCGCTCTCCACCTCAGACCTGGTGGCGGACAGCCTGTCGGCATCCTCCGCTGGAGTAGTATCCGGCTCGCGCCTTGCGCTCGCCTCCCCCTCCAGACCAGGTGTTCGAGCCTGGCGGGCAGAGGCTTGGTTGCCAACCTCTCCGGGCACAGTCCGACGAGTCCTCTTTCTCCTGGAAATGTCACGAGCGTTAATACACCTCCGCGGAATCCTTTTCCTGAATAACGGTTTCGAGCTATACCGTTGTGGTGACGTTTCTATTCGCACCGCACTCCTCTTCCGCCAGCTGGGCCGGACTGACCCTTGTTGGTCAGCCGCCGTGGATTCGGCTTCCTGCCTTGAAGGCACCTCCCGCGAGACACCATTGTATACGGTGGTCAGAAATACGCAAGGATGAAGTAATAATGTCAGGACTTCGATCATAATTACCTGTGGCGGTCGACCTACAGAGGTCGGTCCGAACTAGCAGGAAGAAAAGGAGCGCCGTGCGGGCGGAGACGTCGCCGCAGAGGTATAGCTCGTATTTGATCTTTTCGAGCAACGTTCCAAGGAAACTTCTAAGTGCTCATGATCTTTATAGAAGAAAAGCGCCGCGGACATGCGAGCACGTGAATTGCCGACCCCACCAATACCATCCGGGCTCCGGTTCGGACTGGAGGGGGAGGCAAGCACAAGACGCGAACCGGATCCTACTCCAACGGAGGATACCAACAGACTGTCCGCCACCAAGTCAGAGGTGGAGAGCGCTATGAATCATAGACGCAGCCGGACAGTTTTTCAAGAGGCGTGCTTTTCCCCTGAGGCATTGGATGCCTTCAACGCAGGGGACGCGCATCTCCGGGCTGCTCAAAATGGTTTTACCAGGGCCACGGAGCAGTATGTTAAAGACATACGGGTAAAGATATTTTAATGGTTGTATACACCAGTAGCCCCCAAGACTTAAATTAGTTATGTTAACTGATTTAAGGATCACTTGAAATTTCAGGTTCTTAACGAGAAGAACGCCCAGCTATCTCGGGAGCTGCAAGATTGCAAGGCCCAACTTGAGGCTGCACTTGCTGCCGCAGGAGGAGACGGAAAGACCCCTCCTGGTAACACATTTGTATAAATTAATATAAGAGTTGTGCGGCATGCGCCATGAGTCTAAAACGACATCTGCAGTGCCGCCGAACAAGATCCGGACAGGCAAGCACTCTGCGCCACTAAAGGTCGGCGAGAGTGTGTGAACGAGTTCGAAGGAAAGGAACAAGCTCCAAGATGCCAACGCCAAGCTCGGAGAAAAGAGCTGAAAGGCGCCTGAGCCGAGCTGTCCGCTCCGTCAAGGAGAATCAACGGCTTCGTCGCGGCATCTATAGTAAGTGCTTGGCGAACTCTCTAAGGAAGAAGAGTTGGCGAGGAAGCGATTTGACATAATATGTCTTGTAGGTATACTCATGGGCCATCCTGCGGAGGAGATGCCCGTATCAATGGGTGATCAACTTCCGAACTATTGCGGCTGTTCGAGCGAGTTCGGCGAGCAATGAGTGGCGCCAGTCAGAGCTTTATGGCCATCCTCGCCCGCTTGAGGGCCTCGGGAGCTTGCGAGAAGCTGCAGGAGTCTTGCAGCGCTTCTGTTTGTGGAAGGTTTCGCTTGCCGTCAAGGTGCCGTGGAGGCTTGGGCCATGGTGAAGACGCGGTACAAGAAGGCGGATCCCAACCATATGGGCGAAGTTGGACGGTGGGGCCCGGCGGAAGGAGATCCTGTGAGTTTAGTGTACAGCCAGGTAGAACTGGCTGCTAAATTTTCCCAACGGATAAACTAGACAGCCTGTTAGACGGGATTGAGGAGGAATACAATCAATAAACTTGACAATGTATGTTATCCTTTAAAAATGACATGTGAAATGCCTTCTAGCGGATTGTAGATCGCTTTGTCGTTGCCGACCTTTTAAGCCGACCTCGGGACCCTAGAGTCCGGAGTGTGTCCGAATACCTTTTGGTTAAGAAATAACCGTGGTATGCATGGAGACTAGGCGTAGGGGTCATTAGTGCTTTATCGGACAAGTGCCCAACTAGTTATGTTATATTACATGGTTAGTAAGAAACATCTTCGGGGAGAATAGTTACATTAAGGGTTCCTTTATTTGGGGAGGCATGCCCTAAAGTGCATTTCCGGACTGCCAAGAGAGCAGTAAAACATCTGGGGGCAGATGGGAAAAAATAGGTAAAAAGTCATCTTTTGAATCACCGACCGAATATTCCCTTAAGAATGCTAGCTTCGGCTTCACCCGATCGAGGTACACATCCGGTGACCCGGCAAGAACAATCGCAGAGGTGCTCCTTTACCACCTAGCCGAACAATCGGGAACGTGGGGGTAAGCACAGAGCCAGCAACCCAGCTTGGCCAAAACTTAAGTCATATCGATGCATATAATGGCGAGTAAAAGGTGCATGTGGAAGCGTGACACATGTGTTGGGTATAAAACCCGTATAGTTGAGCTTTTGTAAAAGAAGCCCCCAGGAATAACGAAAAGGATGGCACATCGTATGTATGCAAAAATGCGAAAATAGGCCCCGAGGGCTTTGTTAATTTAAAAGGATAAAAAGAAAAAGAAGACAGCCGAAATATAAAAGGTTGGACGGGGAAGGGACAAACTCTTAGTCGGCGCTAGGCATAGAATCGCCGGAGTCGGGCTGCGTTCCATGGGTTCGCTCGAGTCGGTTGTCCGCGCATTTAAGAGACGGTATGCTCCGCGGACAAGACTTGATCAATAATGAAGGGCCTTCCCATCCGGCTTGAGCTTGTCCTTTTCTTGTCCAGCAGCGCATAACTACTTCGCCAACGTTATAGGTCTTGGCCCGTACTTCTCTGCTTTGATATCTTGGGCTGCTGGCGATAGAATGCGGAGCGAGCCTTCGCGACGTCACGTTCTTCCTCCAATGTGTCCAAGCTGTCCTGCCGATCTAGCTCGGCTTCTCTTTCCTCATACATGCGCACTCGAGGTGAGTCATGAATAATGTCGCAGGGCAAAACTGCCTATGTGCCGTATACCATAAAAATGGTGTGAATCCGGTAGTGCGGTTAGGCATTGTCCGCAGCCCCCAGAGTACGGAGTCGAGCTCCTCAACCCATTGGGTATCGGATTTGGTGAGTGACCTCACCAATCTGGGTTTAATGCCGCTCATTATTAGACCGTTTGCTCTTTCCACTTGACCGTTGGTTTGAGGGTGATAGACTGACGCATAGTCGAGCTTAATGCCCATATTTTTGCACCATGACTTGACCTCATCGGCCGTGAAGTTTGTGCCGTTGTCGGTGATGATGCTGTGGGGGACTCCGTAACGGTGTACCACCTCTGATATAAAGTCTATCACTGGTCCGGACTGTGCCGTTTTGACCGGTTTGGCCTCTATCCATTTGGTGAACTTATCCACCATGAACAACATGTACTTTTTCTTGTGGGTTCCCCCTTTAAGGGGTCCGACCATGTCAAGCCCCCAGACCGCGAACGGCCAGGTAATGGGTATGGTTTTGAGGGCGGTGGGTGGCATATGGCTCTGATTAGCAAAGAGCTGGCAACCAACGATCGCTGGACCAAGTCTGTGCATCTGCCCGAGCCGTCGGCCAATAAAATCTCAGCGGAATGCCTTTCCTACCAGGGCCCGGGCTGCTGCGTGGTGTCCACCTAGTCCGGCATGGATTTCAGCCAGGAGGTTTCGCCCTTCTTCTTCGGAGATACACCTTTGAAGGACTCCGGTAGTACTTTTCTTATAAAGTTCTCCCTCATGGACCTTGTAGGCCTTCGATCGCCGGACTATGCAGCGGGCCTCATTTTGGTCTTCGGGAAGTTCCTGCCTAAGTAAGTAGGCTAGGAAAGGTTCTGTCCACGCGGCGATTACTGCCATTATATCGTGGGCGGATGGTGTTATGTCGTCTGCTGAATCACCAGTTGGTGCGGCTTTCTCCGGTTTGTCGCTACCGGACTCCTCTTCCCATAGTACGGATGGCTTGAAGAGCCGTTCCAGGAAGATATTTTGAGGGACAGTATCACGTTTCGCACCGATGCGTGCCAGGACGTCGGCCGCTTGGTTATTATCTCGGGCTATGTGATGGAATTCGAGTCCTTCAAACCGAGCTGACATTTTCAGGACAGCATTACGATATGCTGCCATTTTCGGATCCTTGGCGTCAAAGTCTCCATTTATTTGGGATATTGCAAGGTCTGAATCCCGGCGCACCTCTAGGCGTTGGATGCCCATGGAAACTGCCATCCGGAGACCATGTAACAGGGCCTCGTATTCGGCTGCATTGTTGGAGTCCGTGTACATTATTTGAAGTACATCTTGATCAGTATCTCCGTTGGGGACGTCGATCGACGCCAAACCCCCATCCGCCAACATTTTGGAGCCGTCGAAGTGCATAGTCCAATTGGAGTATGCGCCGTACTCTTTAGGTAGTTCGGCTTCAGTTCATTCGGCGACGAAGTCAGCCAAAACTTGTGACTTTATGGCTCGTCGAGGTTTGTAAGTTATGTCGAATGGCAAGAGCTCAATGGCCCATTTTGCAATCCCGCCCGTTATGTCGCGGTTATTTATAATGTCATTGAGTGGTACTTGAGAGGCCATTGTTATCGAACACTCTTGAAAGTAGTGCCCGAGCTTCCGAGACGCCATGAACACCGTGATATGCTATCTTTTGATAGTGCGGTAACGGATTTGCGGTGTTAACACAAAGGATACATAATACACTGGTTTTGAAGAGGGAATTTATGCCCATACATTGCTCGTTCGACGACGAGGACAGCGCTTACAACTTGATGTGTTGCAGCGATGTATAACAACATTGGTTCGCCTGCAGTGGGCGCAGCCAGGACGGTTGTTGCCAATATGGCCTTTATTTCTTCGAGTCGGCGGTGGCGGCATCCGCCCACTCAAAGTGTTCGGTGCGCCTTAGGAGGCGATAAAGGCAACGCCTTCTCTCCTAAACGGGAGATAAAAGCGGCTTAGAGCTGCCACGCATCCCGTTAACTTTTGTATTTGCTTGAGGTCTTTTGGAATATCCAAGCGCGACAGAGCCGGATTTGGGCGGATTTGCTTCAATTCCTCTACCGGATACGATGAAGCCCAGCAGCTTTCCGGCTGGTACACCGAAAACACATTTTTCCGAATTCAGCTTGATGTCATATGCTCTAAGGTTGTCGAATGTGAGCCTCAAATCGTCTACTAAACTTTCGACCTGTTTTGTTTTGACGACTACGTCGTCTACGTATGCCTCGACTGTTTTGCCTATCTGGGTAGCCAGACATGTTTGAATCATGCGCTGATATGTTGCGTCGGCGTTTTTAAGTTCGAAGGGCATCGTGTTGAAGCAGAATGGTCCGTATGGAGTAATGAATGCCATTGCTTGATTCTGCTTCCGCCATCTTGATTTGATGATAGCGAGTATGCGTCCGGGAAGCACAACGAAGTCGTGTTCTGCCGTGGCGTCGATAATTTGATCGATCGGGGGGGGAAAGGATCCTTTGGGCAAGCCTTATTGAGGTCTTTGAAGTCGACCGAGGCGCGAGATTTATCCTTCTTTGGTACCATCACCAAATTTGCTAGCCAGTCCGGATGTTTGATATATCTAATGAATCCGGCTTCCAATAACTTGCTAGCTCTTCTCCCATTGCTGTCTTTTGGGCTCGGAAAATCGTCGAAGAGCCTGTTTGGTAGCTTGAATCCTTTAGGATCTTTAGGCTGTGTTCGCCAACTGCGAGGATTCGGGCATGTCCGAAGGGTGCCAGCGAAGATGTCCCAATTTTTCCGAAGGAATTCGCGATCTTGGCGTCAACCGGGTTCAACTGCGCCCGATGGAGGTCGTCTTTGTTGGGTCCGTTGGGTGGACCTGAAATTTAATTATCTCATCTGCTGGTTTGAAGGAGGTGGACTTGGATCTTTTATCAAGTATCACATCGTCCCTCTTTACCGTAGAGCGCAGCGCGGTGAGTTCCTCTGCCGCTAAGGCTTCGGATAGTGCTTCGAGGGCTAGTGCGGCTGTCTTGTTTTCGGCGCGGAGTGCTGTGTCCGGATCACTGACGAGAGTGATTATTCCGGCCGGGCCTGCATTTTGAGCTTCATGTACCCGTAATGAGGTATTCCTTGAAAAATTGTGAATGCCTCTCGTCCTAATATGGCGTGATAGCCGCTGCTGAACGGGGCCACCTGGAACATGACTTCTTTGGATCTGTAATTGTCCGGAGAGCCAACACCACATCGAGTGTGATTTTTCGGTGCAGCGCGCTTCGGCTAGGGATTATTCCTCTGAAGGTTGTGCTGCTTCGCTCATACGGCTCAATCGATGTCCATTTTCCGCAGGTTTCCTCATAAATGACGTTTAGTCTGCTGCCGCCGTCCATGAGGACTTTTGTCGATCAAAGCCGTCCACTATGGGACTAAGTACCGGTCTTGGCCGGGGCTCTGTAGTTCGAGATGTGGGCTCGTCGGCTGGCGCTGAAGGTGATAGCTGTGTCCTCCATGGATTTGCTTGTTGCTACTTGGTAGACTTCTGAAGTTCGCGGATTGTTCGTTTCGCATATTATTTGATCGAAAGTCTCGAATCTTGTTGATACCATGCTGGTATTGTTGGAGTGGTTTCGGGGCTAGAAGCTCTTAGCCACTTTTGGCCACCCGCCGTAGTATCCAACATGCTCGAAGGCTATGTGTTGGGACAGCTCCCTCTCAGTATTATGAAGTTTACAGGTCCATTGAGCCATCCCTTGATGACGTTCCGTTTCCCTTCTTTGGGCTTTTGCTTTTGGTTTTTGCATCTAGGGCCTGATTGTGAGGCGCCTTTTACCGCAGACCGGGTTTGGGGCGGATTATCCCAAAATTGATTTTCAGTTTTTGAAACTTTCCATCGCACAAGATACTTCGTACTATGGGCGCGGATCGGTAAAACGCGTAATCTTGCGGCGATCAATGGCGTTCAGATTCCCTTGTCCGTGCGATTATTGCGAAAGATTGAGATTGCGTTTTCCTCTCGGCAATCCTTTATCCTGTCCATAACCGGGAGGAATCGCCCAATAAAGATGTACTATTTCAAGGCTCTTGCGAATTAGAGATAGGTCGCATATGTGCAGGCGGGTGGGTGGAATAAAATCCGGATCCCTGCCCATCTTTGGGCTCAAAGGTCGAGGACTTCGGTCGGAAGCTTGATTCGCTGAAACAGCCCAATGAGTCGGGCGATGCATGATTTTAGGTTTAATGCTCGATCAGAGTCCGTCCCTCCGCGGGAATCTGGCATGGAGGGTTCGGGAATCCGGACACAGATTGTTTTCAACAATGGCAAAGAATTGCCGAGTTGTTCCTCTACCACTTCGACGTGGTGGGTAGCCTGGGGAGAGTTAATCTCTCTCGGATCGGTTTTAAGCCCGATTTGATTGTAGTCCGTTGCGACTCCTAGGGCAGCGATGCGATACAAGAGCTCGTTAACAGACGAGAGCTCGATTGGATCTAACTGTTCGGCAGCTTTAGGGCTGACATGAAGATTGCTTCCGACGACTTGAGAAGTCATTGCCGAAGCGACGGCCGGACTGGCGGTCATAAGGAAGCCACCAAGCCGGATTGTTTGACCGGCGGCCAAGGCCCCTCCGGTGAAAACACCGTCTTTGAAGACGGGTAAAGGCATCCGCTCTATCGGCGACGACACAGAGGAACTCTCAATGAAAGCACCAATGTCGGTGTCAAAACCGGCGGATCTCGGGTAGGGGGTCCCGAACTGTGCGTCTAGGCGGATGGTAACAAGAGACGAGGGACACGATGTTTTACCCAGTTCGGGCCCTCTCGATGGAGGTAAAACCCTCGTCTGCTTGATTAATATTGATGATATGGGTAGTACAAGAGTAGATCTACCACGAGATCAAGGAGGCTAAACTCTAGAAGCTAGCCTATGGTATGATTGTTGAGATGTAATGTTGTGTCCTACGGACTAAGGCCGTCCGGTTTATATAGACACCGGAGAGGCTAGGGTTACACAGAGTCGGTTACAATGGTAGGAGATCTACGTATCCGTATCGCCAAGCTTGCCTTCCACGCCAAGGAAAGTACCTTCCGGACACGAGCCGGAGTCTTCAATCTTCTATCTTCATAGTCCGGGAGTCCGGCGGATATTGATAATCCGGCTGTCCGGACACCCCCTAGTCCAGGACTCCCTCAACGGTAGTAAATAAGATGATCCCTTACAACAATTTCAAAAAGTGTTCTCCCCTAACTGTGCACCGTTGCTAAAGTTCGTCGTTTCGAAGCACCACGTGATGATCGGGTGTGATAGATCCTTACGTTCACATACAACGGGTGTAAGAAGTTTTACACATGCAAAACACTTAGGGTTAACTTGACGAGCCTAGCATGTACAGACATGGCCTCGGAGAGACCGAAAGGTCGAGCATGAGTCGTATAGAAGATACGACCAACATGAAGATGTTCAACGATGATGACTAGTCCGTCTCACGTGATGATCGGACACGGCCTAGTTGACTCGGATCATGTAATCACTTAGATGACTAGAGGGATGTCTATCTGAGTGGGAGTTCATGAGATGAACTTTATTATCCTGAACATAGTCAAAAGATCTTTGCAAATTATGTCGTAAGCTCGCGCTTTAGTTCCACTGTTTAGATATGTTCCTAGAGAAAATATAGTTGAAAGTTGACAGTAGCGATTATGCGGACAATAGAAAGCTTATGTCCTTAATGCACCGCTCAGCGTGCTGAGCCCCAAACATCGTTTGTGGATGTTGCGAAGATCGGACATACACATTTTGATAACTATGTGATAGTTCAGTTAAACGGTTTAGAGTTGAGGCACCAAAGATGTTTTCGAAACATCGCGGAACAATGAGATGTTTCAAGGGCTGAAATTGGGATTTCAGGCTCGTGCCCACGTCAAGAGGTATGAGACCTCTGACGATTTTCTTAGCCTACAAACTAAGGGAGAAAAGCTCAATCATTGAGCTTGTGCTCAGATTGTCTGAGTGCGACAATCACTTGAATCGAGTGGGAGTTGATCTTCCAGAAATAGTGATGTTTCTCCAAAGTCATTGCCACCAAGCTGCTAGAGCTTCGTGATGAACTATAACATATCAGGGATAGATATGATGATCCTTGAGGTATTCGCGATTGTTTGACACCGCGAAAGTAGAAATCAAGAAGGAGCATCAATTGTTGATGGTTGGTGAAACCACTAGTTTCAAGAAGGGCAAGGGCAAGAAGGGATACTTCATGAAACGGCAAATCAGCTGCTGCTCTAGTGAAGAAACCCAAGTTTGAACCCAAACCCGAGACTAAGTGCTTCTGTAATAAGGGGAACAACCACTAGAGCGGAATTACCCTAGATACTTGGTAGCTGAGAAGGCTGGCAAGGTCGATAGAAGTATATTGGATATACATTATGTTAATGTGTACTTTACTAGTACTCCTAGTAGCACCAGGGTATTAGATACCGGTTCGGTTGCTAAGTGTTAGTAACTCGAAATAAAAGCTATGGAATAAGCGGAGACTAGCTAAAGGTGAGCTGACGATATGTGTTGGAAGTGTTTCCAAGGTTGATGTGATCAAGCATCGCACGCTCCCTCTACCATCGTGATTTGGTGTTTGCGTTGAGCATAGACATGATTGGATTATGTCTATCGCAATCTGATTATTCATTTAAGGAGAATAATGGTTACTCTATTTATTTGAATAATACCTTCAATGGTCTTGCACCTAAAGGAATGGTTTATTGAATCTCGATCGTAGTGATACACATTTTCATGCCAAAAAGATATAAGATAGTAATGATAGTACCACTTACTTGTGGGACTGCCATGTAAGTCATATTGGTGTAAAACGCATGAAGAAGCTCCATGTTGATGGATCTTTGGACTCACTTGTTTTGAAAAGTTTGAGACATACGAACCATGTCTATTGGTGTATACGCATGAAGAAACTCCATGCAGATGGATCGTTTGGACTCACTTGATTTTGAATCACATGAGATATGCAAATCATACCACATGGGCAAGATGACTAAAAGCCTCGTTTTTCAAAAAATGGAACAAGATAGCAACTTGTTGGAAGTAACACATTTTGATGTGTGCAGTCCAATGAGTCTTTGAGGCATCTGATGAATATCGTTATGTTCTTACTTCACGATGATTCGAGTAGATGTAGAGTATATTTACTTGATGAAACACAAGTCTGAATTATTGAATGGTTCAAGTAATTTCAGAGTGAAGTTGAAGATCATCATGACAAGAGGATGAAATGTCTATGATATGATCATAGAGATGAATATCTGAGTTACGAGCTTTGGCACGCAATTAAGACATTGTGGAAATTCTTTCACAATTAATACCGCCTGGAACACCATAGTTTGATGGTGTGTCCGAACATCATAGTTGCACCCTATTGGATATTGTGCGTACCATGATGTCTCTTATCAAATTACCTCTATCGTTTATGGGTTAGGCATTAGAGACAACCACATTCACTTTAAATGGGGCACCACGTAATTCCATTGAGACGACACCATTTGAACTATGGTTTGAGAAACCTAAGTTGTCATTTCTTAAAATTTTGGGGCTGCGATGCTTAGGTGAAAAAGTTTCAGGTTGATAAGCTTGAACCCAAAGCGGATAAAATGCATCTTCAGAGGACACCCAAAACAGTTGGGTATACCTCCTAATTTAGATCCGAAAGCAATAGGGATTGTTTCTTGAATCGGGTCCTTTCTCGAGGAAAAGTTTGTCTTGGAAAGTTGAGTGGGAGGATGGTGGAGACTTGATGAGGTTATTGAACAGTCACTTCAACTAGTGTGTAGCAGGGCACAGGAAGTTGTTCCTGTGGCACCCACACCAATTGAAGTAGAAGCTTATGATAGTGATCATGAAGTTTCGGATCAAGTCACTACCGTACCTCGTAGGGTGACAAGGATGCGTACTACTTCAGAGTGGTACAGTAATCCTGTCTTCAAGGTCATGTTGCGAGACAACAAACCTACGAGCTATGGAGAAGCGATGGTGGGCCCAAATTCCGACAAATGGTTAGAAGCCATGAAATCCGAGATAGGATCCATGTATCAGAACAAAGCATGGACTTTGGTGGACTTTCCCAATGATCAGCAAGCCATTGAGATAAATGGATCTTTAAGAAGAAGACGGACGTGGACGGTGATGTCACCGTCTATGAAGCTCGACTTGTGGCGAAGAGTTTTTCACAAGTTCAAGGAGTTGACTACGATGAGATTTTCTCATCCGTAGCGATGCTTAAGTCCGTCGGAATCATGTTAGCATTAGCTGCATTTATGAAATCTGGCAGATGGATGTCAAAAGAAGTTTCCTTACCAGTCTTCGTAAGGAAAGGTTGTATGTGATACAATCAGAAAGTTTTTGTCGATCCTAAGGATGCTAAAACGTATGCTAGCTCCAGCGATCCTTCTAAGGACTGGAGTAAGCATCTCAGAATTGGAATATGTACTTTGATAAGATGATCAAAGATTTTGGGTTTATGCAAATTTATGAGAAACTTGTATTTCCAAAGAAGTGAGTGGGAGCACTATAGAATTTCTGATGAGTATATGTTGTTGACATATTGTTGATTAGAAATGATGTAGAATTCTCTTTAAAGCATATAGGGTTATTTCAAAAGTGTTTTTCAAGTGAAAACCTGGTTTAAGCTACTTGAACATTGGGCATCAAGATCTATGAGGACAGATAAAAAAAACGCTTAATGGTACTTTCAAATGAGCATATACCTTGACATGATCTTGAAGGTGTTCAAGATGGATCAGTCAAAGGAGTTCTTGCCTGAGATGTAAGGTATGAAGTCAAGACTTAAAGCTCGACCATGGCAGAAAAGAGAGAAAGGATGAAGGTCATCCCCTATGTTTCAGACGTAGGCTCTATAGTATGCTATGCTGTGTACCGCACCGGAAGTGTGCCTTGCCATGATTCAGTCAAGGGGTAAAAGAATGATCCAGGAATGGATCATTGGACATCGGTCAAAATTGTACTTGGAGTAAATAAGGACATGTTTTTCTATTATGGAGGTGATAAAGAGTTCGGCGTAAAGGGTTACGTTGATGCAAGCTTTAACACCTATCCGACAGACTCTGAGTAGCAAACCGGATACGTATAGTGGAGCGACCATTTGGAATAGCACCAAGTGGAGCGTGGAAGCAGCATTTACAATATGACCTAGAGATTTGCGAAGTACATACGGATCTGAATGTTGTAGACCCGTTGACTAAAACCTCTCTCACAAGCAAAACATGACCAAACCCCAGAACTCATTGAGTCTTAATCACATGGTGATGTGAACTAGTTTAATGACACTAGTAAACTCTTTGGATGTTGGTCACATGGCGATGTGACCTGTGAGTGTTAATCACATGGCGATGTGAACTAGATTATTGACTCTAGTGCAAGTGGGAGACTGTTGGAAATATGCCCTAGAGGCAATAATAAAATGGTTATTATTATATTTCCTTGTTCATGATAATCGTTTATTATCCATGCTATAATTGTATTGATAGGAAACTCAGATACATGTGTGGATACATAGACAACACCATGTCCCTAGTAAGCCTCTAGTTGACTAGCTCGTTGATCAATAGATGGTTACGGTTTCGACCATGGACATTGGATGTTGTTGATAACGGGATCACATCATTAGGAGAATGATGTGATGGACAAGACAATCCTAAGCCTAGCACGAAGATCGTGTAGTTAGTATGCTAAAGCTTTTCTAATGTCAAGTATCTTTTCCTTAGACCATGAGATTGTGCAACTCCGGATACCGTAGGAATGCTTTGGGTGTACCAAACGTCACAACGTAATCGGGTGGCTATAAAGGTGCACTACTGGTATCTCCGAAAGTGTCATTGGGTTGGCACGAATCGAGATCGGGATTTGTCACTCCGTAAACGGAGAGGTATCTCTGGGCCCACTCGGTAGGACATCATCATAATGTGCACAATGTGACCAAGGGGTTGATCACGGGATGATGTGTTACGAACGATTAAAGAGACTTGCCGTAACGAGATTGAACAAGGCATCGGTATACCGACGATCGAATCTCGGGCAAGTACAATACCGTTAGACAAAGGGAATTGTATACGGGATCGATTGAGTCCTTGACATCGTGGTTCATCCGATGAGATCATCGTGGAACATGTGGGAGCCAACATGGGTATCGAGATCCGCTGTTGGTTATTGACCGGAGAACGTCTCGGTCATGTCTACATGTCTCCCGAACCCGTAGGGTCTACACACTAAGGTTCGATGGCGCTAGGGTTATAAAGGAAGTTTGTATGTGGTTACCGAATGTTGTTGAGTCCGGATGAGATCCCGTGCGTCATGAGGAGTTCGGAATGGTCCGGAGGTAAAGATTTATATATAGGAAGTCTGTTTTGGTCACCGAAAAGTTTCGGATTTTTCGATATTGTACCGGAAGGTACTAGAAGGTTCAGTGGGGCCCACCTGCATGGGGGACCCACATGAACGTGGGTAGTGGGGGCAAGGCCCCACACCCCTGGTCAAGGCGCACCAAGATCCCCCCTTAGAAGGAATAAGATCATATCCCGAAGGGATAAGATCAAGATCCCTAAAAAAGAGGGATAACAATCGGTGGTGAAGGAAATGATGGGATTTCTTTCCTCCCGCCTTTGCCAACGCCCCAATGGACTTGGAGGGCAAGAAAATAGCCCCCTCCACCCCTATATATAGTGGGGAGGCGCATGGGAGCTTCACCCTTGCCCTTGGCGCAGCCCTCTCCCTCCCCAACACCTTCTCCTCTCCCGCGGTGCTTGGCGAAGCCCTGCAGGATTGCCACGCTCCTCCACCACCACCACGCCGTTGTGCTGCTGATGGATGGAGTCTTCCTCAACCTCTCCCTCTCTCCTTGATGGATCAAGGCATGGGAGACGTCACCGGGCTATACGTGTGTTGAACGCGGAGGTGCCGTCCGTTCGGCACTAGGATCTCCGGTGATTTGAATCACGACGAGTTCGACTCCTTCAACCACGTTCTCTTGAACGCTTCCGCTTAGCGATCTACAGGGGTATGTAGATGCACTCTCCTTCCCCTCGTTGCTAATTTCTCCATAGATAGATCTTGGTGACACGTAGGAAAATTTTGAATTTCTGCTACGTTCCCCAACACTAAGTGTGTGAACACGATTTGGTAAAGGTAGCGGTGAGAGGCCATGTAGGAGTACATGGTGGGTTATCTCATTGAAGCCGTCCTTAACTTAGGAACTGAGTTCTGTGTTTGTGATCCATGAACAGCTACTACCACATATTGGGATCCTTAATTGACTCTCTTGACTTATTAATCAACCTGATCTCTGTCCAGGAGTTGCAACTAGTTTCTGGTGTTTGTAGGTAGTGTTAGTAGTCTACCAAGTGGCACCCGGTACAAGTGGGCTTGGGACAGACTAGGCACCATGGCATGGTGTACCAAGCGTAGATCCACCCGTCGAGGTGGGCTTGGAAACCCTGCACACATCGTTTGGGGCCGTGAGCAACACCCCGGCCGGATCTCCTTGCGGATGGAACCCAAATAGGCGATAAACCTGGATGAGAGACTTGTGTGGTTAGTCAGGTCGTGGCCGACTCCCTCGGCAGGCTTCCGCTTGAAGGTTGCCGACATACACAACGTGTACATGGTGGTAAGTGGCGAGAGCGTGTGTGAAGAAGTACACCCCTGTAGGGTTAATATGATCTATTCGAATAGCCGTGTCAGCGGTAAGGACATCTGGGTTGCCTGTACAGTTAATAGACAAGTGAAATTGGATACTCTAAAATACGCAAGATAAGCGTGAGTGCTATGGATGGCGTTCTCGTAGGGAGACGGGAGCGTATCCATAGTGGTGTATTGATATGGTGAATATGTGGACTCGTGTGCGCCACCTCAAAAGAGTTACCTGCAGTCGTAGTTCAGTATAGCCACCGAGTTAAAGCTGGCTTCCTGCAGTTAAACCCCACCATCCCTTTGTTGATAATGATGCATATGTAGATAGCTCTGATGTAAGTCTAGCTGGGTACATTTGTACTCACGTTTGCCTATTTTATGTTTTTGCATAGAGACATCAGTCTCATTAGTAGTTCCTCGTGGACTTCGACGTTTAGCTTGTTACCTCAGCTACGATCTTGTGCCCTCTGCAGGATCTAGTAGATAGTCAGGCTTCTCAGCCTTTTTCATTTGTAGATGTCTGTACTCAGACATGTTGAGCTTCCGCTTGTGCTTTGACTTGTATGCTCTGAATGTTGGGTCATGAGACCCATGTTTGTAATATCTCGCTCCTTGGAGCCTATTGAATAAAATACTTGAGTTGTAGATTCATGTTGTGATGCCATGTTGTGTTTGCACATATCGAGTATATTGTGTGTATGTTATTGCAATGCTTGGTATGTGTGGGATCTGACTATCTAGTTGTTTATCCTTAGTAGCATCTCTTACCGGGAAAGGTCTCCTAGTGTTTCCAGTGAGCCATGGTAGCTTGCTACTGCTCCGGAACACTTAGGCTGGTCGGCATGTGTCCTTCGTTCTTGTGTCTGTCCCCTCGGGGAAATGTCACGCGATGAATACCGGAGTCCGGCTAGCCCAGTGCTACAGCCTGGATTCACTTGCTGATGACTGACACGTTCAATGCTGGGTCATGGATGCCTGTCCCTGTAAGTTTGTGCCACTTTGGTCTTACGACTAGCCGTGTCAGCCCGGGCTCCTTATCATATGGATGCTAGCGACACTATCATATACGTGTGCCAAAAGGCGCGAACGGTCCCGGGTAAAGATAAGGCGACACCCGTGGGAATACCGTGCGTGAGGCCGCAAAGTGATATGAGGTGTTACATGCTAGATCGATGTGGCATTGAGTCGGGGTCCTGACAGCATCCAACTGATACTGCGGTGTGGCAGAGCGGCGGTGGCTGCTTCCCCCCATCTCTGATAAGCAGCAGAAGAGACCAATTAGCACCCTTACAACAGATCATAAAACATGCATGATAACAGGCTGTACTGATCACCGTGTGGGTTGAGTGAAACCTATGTCTGTGACCAACATGACTGATAGGCATGTTAATACATCTACCATATAAACCTTTGGTTCAGAAAAAGTATGCAAACAACATTGCAACAGATGATATCACAATCATAGTGCCATTCTAAACCAATAGCACATTTGATTCAAGGTATGAGGTGGGTCGGCCAAACCCTTTTTTTGGAAGAAAGGCACATATACAAAAGACCACTTATGCCTACAGTATGGTTTATATTTGTTCCCAACAGGGAATTGATCACCGTGTGGTTTGAGTGAAACCTATGTCTGTCACTTTAATTCTTGTTTGGGTACCTGAATTTCAGCATGACCTTTGTGAAAATTTTAGCATGACCTTTGCTGAAAATAGGACATATGGAGTACACGAATTTGCCGGAATGGAAGTTAATCGACATTCCGGCAAACTCAAGTGCCTCTCGGGGTAAACTGAGTATGCAAACTGTATATACACTGAATTTAAATAAATTTACAGAAAAATACCATGTGCTTGTGGGTGTGGTGTCCTATTTGCAGACAAATACCATGTGTAAGTGGAGTGCAGTGTTACTGCGAGAGCGAGATGTTGATTGGGTTTACGCTCTCGAAACTTGCCAATTGCAAAGAGTACTCTGTTGTAAAACTATCAGAAATCTACTCCTCTATACAAATCTGAAAAGCAGGTCTACTTCACCTAAAATTCACCTAAGAGCTACTGCAAGCAGGTCTACTTGCTTTTGGTGTCTTCTTCCACAACCTATTTCTCTGCAATGCCACATAAGCATGTGTGCTAAACCTCTGTTTAACAAGTATTGAGGTAAACAAATATTGCTCCCAACTGAACATTTTCAGTTAACTGTAGCAACAAGTATTGGAACACTGTGCTCAAAAAGTTCAGTTAACAGTATTGACTGCAAATCATAGAAACAAAAAGGGCAGATAATCCTTTTAACCACTCTGTGAGTTTTGAATGAGCTGGTTACTTGGTTGCTGCTATGTCCTAGTACTATGCAAAAGTACTACTATATATCAACAAATCTACGTGTTGATGATTACACACATAAAACTTGCAATGACGAAGGAAGCACTCATGTCAAATACTAGCAGTGACTAAAAACTGAGAATTTGATGTCAGTGCATATTTTTATCCCTCCCCTGCCTTCCATCTACTCTGCATCTGATGCATACTACCAGTTGTGACAGCATATTCAGAAAGTGCATTCTGCAGGGTGCGACCACAGTGAGGCAGGGCGTGGGTGGCGCACGGTCACGCGAGGGTCGGCCGGCGCGGTGAGCACAAGCCCGCAGGGAAGTGGTGGGCGGCACAAACGGCGACTAAACAAGGGGAAAAGAGGGGGAATCGATGGAGACGCTCACCGCGGAGCTGGGGAAGGAGACGGCAAGGCCGACGGTGGTCGGGGCAGCGCGGATCGATGCCGAGAAGAAGTGGTCGGTGATGAGGAAGAAGAGGTCGATGTGCTCGATCCTTAATGAACCAGCTCCAATCCGTGGACGCAGCTCCGGTGGCCGCGGTGACGTGGACGTTGGGCCTCCTCTCCTGGTGGATGTGGGGCGGAGCCGAGGCTCCAAGTCTCCGGCGGCTCCGAGGGTTAGGGAGGGAGGCGAGGGAGGTGGCGCTCGCGGGTGAGGCGGGGCTCGGGGAGGCGGTGCTCGAGGGGAGGAGGGGAGAGGAGGCGGCGGGGCGCTGTGGGCGGCTCTTGGGGCGACGGAGCCGGCAGACGGCGGGGCGCGTGGGCGGCTGGGCGGCGGCGCACGGTTGGGTCGACGAGTGGGGAATCTGGCGAGGGAGGGAGGGAGGCCACAGTGGGAGGGCAATAGGTGGAGTGGGGGGGGGGGTTCTAATGGCGCACCACCCCCAAGTGCGCCATAAGTACGACTATTCTAATGGCGCACCTCGCCTCGGTGCGCCATTAGAATTTTGTTTTAATTACTAGCCCGACTGGTGAGGTTATATTCCACCTAACCCTATCTAAATCAGAACCCGCCCACTAGCCCGACTGGTCAGCACGCAGCACACACACACTAGGAGGTCCTGGGTTCGATTCCCAGGCTCCCAAATTTTTGTTTTTATGCATTTAAAATGTTGTTTGATATTTATTTGTGTTTAAATATGTTCAAACTTGTTTAAATCATAATAGTAATATTTTTTTATAAAAATAGTAATATTTTTTAAAAAAATATGTTCAAATTTGTTATTTGAAAATATTTATGAATATGAAAATAATATTCATATGGGGGGAGGGTGCGGGGGGTCGTCGGCGGCGGTGGAGTGGGGGAGGGTGCGGGCGGGGTTGTGGCGCGCCGCCGGTGGAGCGAGGAGGTGCGGTGGCTGCCAAACGGATTGACTCCATCGGTGCTCGCGCCCAGCACGATGTTCCTTGGATCTTTTCCAAATTCTGGGTGTTCGAAGTTCAACGCTTGCCACTGGCTAGCATCCTTTGGGTGACTCAGTATCTTGTCTTTTTTATTTATCTCCGGATCATTTGCGTCATCTTCTCGCTTCTTCTCCTCCATATCCGCGTGCCAACGCAGGAGCTTTGCTACTTTAGGGCCCGCGAAATACCGCTGCAGATGAGGAGTGATCGGAAAGTACCACACCACTTTTCGAGGAGCTTTCTTCCTCTTCTTATATCGACTGGCGCCGCACACCGGACATATGGTAGACTCCGCGTGCTCGTCCCTATAAATGATGCAATTGTTCATGCACACATGGTATTTCACATGCGTTAAATCCAGAGGACACTCGATTTTCTTCGCCTCCTCGAAATGTTCGTGCCAGAATGACATGTTCTCGTCGAAGCATGCGTTGGTCATTTTGTGTTTTACCTTCATCTCCAGAGCCATGAGCGTTACTTTCAGGCGGGTATCCTCGGGCCTGCATCCTTCATACAATGGAGTAACCGCGTCTATCTCCAGATGATCCAGCTTGGCTTTCTCTCGGGCGGCAGCTCTTGCGTTATCCGTCTGCTTGAGAAGCAGCTCTTGAATATGAGGGTCTTGCACCCAGCCCATCGATGGTCCATCGTCGTCTGCTCCGTCGGCATCTTCATCTTCATGATCATCCCTTCGTCTGCTCCGGCATCTTCCTCATCATCATGTCCGGCATATTCTACATGATGACTGTGTACAGCATCACCATCGTGATCATGTCCTGGAGATTCTTTGTCTTCTCGCCCGCCCGAGCCGCGGTGGTTGTCTTGCTGCCCTTCCTCATTTCTTACTTCATAGTCATCTTCATCACCTTTCCACTGATAGCCATCCATGAAAGCACGCAAGAGCAGGTGGTCTCGCAGCTGCCCGAAATCCGGGTCCGCAATAAGGCTCTTCAGCTTGCATCTTCGACACGGACATCTTATCTCCGTCTCGTTCTTTTGAAGCATCTCGGCCTTCGCGGAGCTCAAAAACCTATTCAAGATGCCTTCGGTCATCGTCGGACCATGGTCGCCTGCGGGGTAGAGCAAAACGATATTTTAGAACCAAGAAAAAATTAGTAACCCTGGTACTAATGGCGCACCATATGCAAATGCGCCATTAGTAACCTCAACTTATTAATGGCGCACTTTTATACAGTGCGCCATTAGAAGTTTTGCAAAAAATAAAAAAGTATAAATTCTAATGGCGCAGATTAGCACGAAGCGCCATTACTAGTTTAAACTAGTAATGGCGCCTTGTGCACGGCAATCAAGGCCATTAGTAGTTTTGCAAAAAAAGAATAAAAAATAAACAACAGTAGTGGCGCACCATGTCCCTGGTGCGCCATTAGTGTCTTCCACACTAATGGCGCACCAGAACATGGTGCGTCATTAGTGTATACAAATGGCGCACCACATGACAGGTGCACCATTAGTGTCCATCCCATCTATAGCCCTTTTCCTAGTAGTGTGCTTTGCTCTTGTATCACTATATTTACTCATACAAACTTATTTTTACATTGAAAGATCCAACCGAAACTCCAATGGCACAACAGGTATGTTCACGCATGTTTCTTTAACAGCTTTTCTCTTGTCAATAACTCTGTTGGTTTCAATTTCAATTGTGTATACAGTTGACTTCTCATATCATGCACATTACTAGCATCACAACAGAGCCAATAGTGTTGTTGTACATGTAGACCTGTGGTACCCATCTGAAATCATGTTGTGCCGTGTAGTTTCCCATGCTTTGTATTCTTTCACTGCTGCTTTGTCGTGAACTGATATGATTTCAACCATGTCTCTATTTTGATTTGTCAAGACAATGCAGTGACCATAGGACATAGATATATGTTTGTTTAATGCTTTTATTATGTACTAGTACTTGGCAATAGAAGACTTGATATTTTAATCCTGTCCACCTTACTAATGAACTGGTTCACCGAAATGAGTTTCATATACTAGTACATGCTAAACCTGTTATGTGTCTGCTTGTTTCTTCTTTTAGAATGCTGACAGAATATTGGGGAAGAGTGCATTATTAAGCAATGGTAAAGGAAGTAATGCAGATAAGGTTAAGGATAGTGACACATCCTTGTTGGTCTCCCACAAAACTGATAAAACAGCTAAGGAAGACTATCTTGAAGATAGTGAGACAACTCCAAAGTCCTGTCTTGGTTTAGTGTCCGAGTTACTGACCACTACCGCTTGCACAAGCTATTCAAACTCACTATCTGAATCAGTTCAGTTTCTTGAGTCTTAACTACAAGCTGAAACACATCGATCAGCTATGCTGCGACATGAAGCGAAAGGACAGCGGAAGTCCCTGGAGCATTCAGATGCATACTTTCTGGTCCAACAGCAAGCGTTGGAGGATTTTAGTGCCAAATAGGATAAAGCTAATAAGCTTGCTAAGCTTATTGCCAGCATGGTGGATACCCAGGATAACATTTCTTGAGCACTTCTGAAGTTGTTTCAGTTATGCTCTTGTATTGCTGCCCCGTTTATTTGCACCGGTGGCCAATTTTGACGGCCAGTGTATGTAATATGCTGCTTTGTTCCCTATATTTGCACTGGTGGCGACCTTTGATGCCTAGTGGATGTAATATGTGTAATAGCTGTAATAGGCTAGCATTAATTGCTTGCTTATTTATTTCCTTATTGTCTTGTTTAGTTGTTTGCTTGTAGTCACTGCTGTTCTTTTTATGTGTTTTTCTAGTGGGCACAATAGCCTATTTTTGGTAACTACGCCAAAATAATCATGGAAACACATGGACTGTTGTAACCATGGGCCTCCTGCGGGGCGTATGATCCATGGGCCTTCTATGGGCCATAGGATCCATCGGCCTTCTATATGGGCGGTAGGGTCCATCGTCGCTTCGGTGAATCACTTGAGCCCTGAGACATTTTCGGTGCCATGGAGCTGGACCAGTGAGCTATTACGCTTTCTTCCTGTAGGATCCATGGGCCTTTTACGGGGAATATCATCATTTCACCAATCATGGGTCGTACTATTCGTGGACCATAACGGGCCATTAATAGGACGTATTTGATAACTCTATGAAAACAGCCCACCGGGTTTTTTTGGACATGAAAACGGCCCAGCGTATTAACGGGCCACAAACGGGCCGACTATAACGACGGGCTAAATTTGCCCCACAAGCAGAAAATGACAGTAACGTGTCGTAAGCAACCGAATGCTGGAAATGAGCCCAAGAACAAATGGGCCCTGAGAAGGCTGAAAGATGACTTGGGCTGGAAACGGCCCAATGGAATAATGGGCCGTTAATGGGTATAATTTGATACACTGTTCATGACAGGCCAGTTTCACCATGGGCCATTAATGGGCCAACAGTTACAAAGGGCTTCATATGGGTCGAAAGAAGTCATGGTCCATACATGGCCGGAAGTTAAAACGGGCTGGAATCATATTGGACGGCCCAGATGACTCTACTGGGCCTAATTCAGAGAGGTCGTAATGGGCCCTGGGTTAGGAGGCTGTAAATGGGTTATATGCGAACATGCCGTTAACAGGCTTTTCGTGGGCCGGCCTGCCACCTTTTAAGCAAGTCAAACAGGCCGGCCTTTTCATAGGAATGGGCCTCTGTTGGGTCGTGCCACGTGTCGACGTACCATAGGCGCCTTGGGTCCAATGAGTGGACGACATCTATCCCAACGGTGAGCCGACACATGTTTCCTCCAGCTAATGATGATTTTACACGTGGAAAATCCCCATCGGTCGGGGCTGTTAACGGGTTATCGGATCCAAAACCGGACCCGATAGCTTAACGGTGTTCCGTTACGGTGGATGCCACATGTCGGTCACCCTTGACTAAAGCACTTCTGCGACGCACGATTTATCATCATGGAAGTGGACACTTCCGTGATGATAATTTTGGTAATGTCATGGAACACTTCTATGACAGCACATGTATGACTATCTTGATTCTGTCATAAAATCGTCACAGATGTACATGCATGACAAAAAATGCGACCTACTGTGACAAACACGTATCATCGCAGACGTGTATTTTTTTGTAGTGAATGGAGTGGAACCATCGACTGATGCTTCAGCCGGAGGGGAGGAGGGTGGCTCCACTACTATGGAGCCCATGCGGGGTAGATGATGGTCTGTGCTGAAGAAGAATCATGCAAAACACTGGCTATTTACACTGGTGTCACCTCGGCGGTGGGCTTTATGGGATACGAGCGGCGGCGGCCTCCCGTGTTCTTCTTCTCCTTGATGACGGCGGCGGGCGCGGAAATGCTGGCCGTCACCTTGTCAACATCCGCGTAGCTAGCTTCTTTCTCCACCTGCATAGTGCAGCAACGCGCGTGTCAACGGCGGGTGGTGCGGTTTGCAAGCACTGGAGGTGCGATACGATGTGGCATTGTCGAGGGAAGCGATGATTCCCGTGCCACCGTGCTCCCCGCTGTGACGGCATGGATCAACTCGCCACTCCTCCTCGAGCGGTATTGGAGCGGCCAGTTGCGGAACCATGCGCGGGCTTAGGGCGGCAATTGTCTCCCTCGGGCTAGGCGAGGAAGGTGGAGCAATGAGCTGCCTCGGTCGTAACCGCCGCCTTGCATGAAGAAAATGGTGTAGGAATGAGGACTGCTTTTATGCCGGAGAACTACTCTTCCTGTTCCTCGGATGCCCATCCCAAGAGTGGTGCAAATTGTGAAGGATGGAGGAGCTTGGCCAGCGTCCCTCCCTTGAATGGACGTGTGGCTAGAGTAGGTTTCTTGGATTCCACGCAGGTTAAATGTAGGCATTTGAATGCAGCGAGGAAGCTCAGCAGGTGGCGCCCTGCCGCCCTTGGCCAGCACGCCGCTTCAATGGGGGAAGCAGTGAGAGGTCGCATCCGCCCTATGCCGCTGAGGGAGTCCTGGACTAGGGGGTGTTCGGACAGCCGGACTATCAATATCCGCCGGACTCCAAGACTACGAAGATAGAAGATTGAAGACTCCGGCTCGTGTCCGGAAGGTACTTTCCTTGGCGTGGGAGGCAAGCTTGGCAATACGGATATGTAGATCTCCTACCATTGTAACCGACTGTGTAACCCTAGCCTCTCGGTGTCTATATAAACCGGAGGGCCTTAGTCCGTGGGGCGAACATACATCTCAACAATCATACCATAGGCTAGCTTCTAGTGTTTAGCCTCCTTGATCTCGTGGTAGATCTACTCTTGTACTACCCATATCATCAATATTAATCAAGCGGGGCGTGGGTTTTACCTCCATCGAGAGGGCCCAACACAGGTAAAAACATTGTGTCCCTCGTCTCTGTTACCATCCGCCTAGGCGCACGATTCGGGACCCCCTACCGAGATCCGCGGTTTTGACACCGACATTGGTGCTTTCATTGAGAGTTCCTCGTATGCGTCACCGATAGGCTCGATGGCATCTTCGACCAACAACACCGCTGGGTGAGACTTTTCTCCCGGACGGATCTTCAGATTCGGCGGCTTTGCTGCGGGCCAATTCCCTTGGCCATCCGGAGCAGATCGAAGCTTCGCCCCGGCCGTCGAGTCGATTCGAAGCTTAAACTTCACGGCCGATGTCGCGGGGACTTGATCTTGACGGACTCGAGCCCACCACGCCACGCCGATCGCTGCGGCGATGGGCACGATCTAGCTCGCCACGGACGGTGCCTTGGTGGCTGCACTCGGATCCGCTTGACCATTAGCGGGCCGATCGCCCATACCAAGGGCGGTGGGTAGAGCGCCACCACAGGGCTTCAACATCCGGCGATGGATCAAACACCGATCTTGTCCCTGCGAAACTCATGATTCGGCGCGGACTCCTCGCGGACTCGAGCCTCCGCGCCCCGCCAATCGATTGGATTGGGCGCGGTTATAAATTCACCATCGCGGACATCTTTCAATACTACGCCTTTGTGCGATATCCTGAATTCACTAAAACATCTCTCGTTATCAAGAGAGCCTGGCGGACTACGGCCGGGATGGTTGGGGTTCGGACGGCGAAGAAATTCAGATCCCACCCACCACCCACTTTGTAGCCACCGCCGACGATCTAACCGACATGCTGGATTGCGACTCCGAAGACATCGACGGAATAGACGACGATGCCGGAGATGAACAAACAACAGAGCTTATACAGCACAACAGGACCACCTTGTCGCATGACATATATATGGTGGATACCCGAAAGGGGAGCGATAACGAGGACCAACGGGCCACGGCAGAATTTAACCCCGCCGATAAACGACCAAAGCGACGGCGCAAACGCCGCGCTAAGTCCCGCCTCGACGGCAACAACGCTCCCAACGAGCCCGCTATACGGCAGGGCTCACAATCGGACAAGGAACATGCACATAAGCAACCGTCCGAACACGACGAGCCAGATAGTCAATCAAAGCCCGGCGAAGACAACAGTCCGGACGACCACATGTCGGACACATCGCGGAGAATGAAAACCTTCGAAAAAGACTCGGCAGACCGCAAGAAGCACGAAGAAGGAAAAGCGGAAGCTCAAAACAGCGGAAGACACACTCGAGAATGAGATGGGGCAAAGTGCTCAACACCGCAGAATAAATGCGACAATGGCCATCAATCAAAGAGCTACCCTAAGCGCAAGCTGCTACGGAATTGACGAGGAGGCCATAGAACCCCCTTGTCCAAAAATAAAAGGGTTGCTGGTTGGATAGGCGGCGGACACGAGCCAACTTCAAAGCGGCGCCACACACAACTCCACCAATGAACTCGGAAGGATGGATGGCCCAGCCAGTCCATTTATGGGCCAAGGAGAAGGCCCCAACAAGGAAGGCAACGCGCCAAGTGTCCGATGATAGCGGCACACACAAATCTGAGCGCCGCACACCCACTATGTTTCACCGATGAGTCTTGGACCATGAATTTCCAGCGGGGTTTAAACCCATAAACATAGAGTCATACGATGGAACAACAGACCACAGAGTCTGGATTGAAGATTATATCTGCATATACACATGGCGGAGGAGGCGATCTCACGCCATAAAATATCTACCCCTCAAGCTCAAAGGGCCAGCCGTCATTGGCTCAAAAGCCTCCCGAAAACTCTTGTTGGAAGTTGGGAAGAGCTCGAGGAAGCATTTAGAACAAATTTTCAAGGGACTTATATCCGTCCTCCGGATGCGAGATGACCTAAGTCATATAACTCAACAGCCCGGAGAGTCGGCGGAAGTGCAGAACAGGTTCCTTACCAAAAGAACCAAATAGTCGATTATGCGGGCCAAGCCTTAGCAGCTTTCAAGCACAATGTCCGAGACGAATGGCTCGCCGAGCACCTCGGCCAAGAAAACCGAGGACAATGTCGCACTAACAAACCTCATGACCCGCTTACGTGCGGAGAGGATAGTAGCTAGCGAGCGCACACCAGCGACAAGTACATCGAGATAAGAGATGGAAACGGAAAATGACGGCGCAGAAAAGAACAGCGCCGGAATAAAGAGAAAAGCCCAAAGAGCACGGCAGTCAACGCCGGATTCAAAAGCTCGCGGTCCAATAACAAAACTCAGCCCCTCAAGGATGATAGTGACGAACTGTCCAACCTACACAAAATTCTGGGTCGGATATGTCAAATCCATAGCACCCCCGGAAGGCCTGCAAATCACACCCACAGGGATTGTTGGGTTTTTAAAAAGTCCGGCCGATTAAATGCCAAACACAAGGGGCTCGACGCGTCAAGCGAAGAAGAGAAACCCCGCTAGCAGGGCACCGGAAAACAAAAGACTTTCCCACAAGGGGTCAAAGCAGTAAACTCACTTCATGTGATAACACGGAAAAATAGTGCGGCACTTTCTAAAAAGAGCTTTGCACGGTCCAGCCCAGCAGACCGTAGAGATTGGATATCAAACCAATCACTTTCGACCACCGACTATTCGAAGCGTTAAAGCAGGATGGACTCCCGATAATGAATCCCATAATAGTCGGATTACAATTCACTAACGTCCTCATGGGCGGAGGCGATGATTTAAACCTGCTATATTCAAACACAATCCGTCGGATGGGGATAGACCCTACCAAAATTCGACACAGCCGCACTTCCTTCAAAGGAGTGAAGCCAGGCCCTTATGCCGAGTGCACAGCTCGATACTACTAGAAGTCGTGTTCGGATCGCGAACAATTTTCGGCGTGAAAAATTAATCTTTCACATTGTCCCATTTGAAAGTGAATATCAAGCACTCTTGGGGCGAAGGCTTTTGTCGCTTCAACGCCATACCGCATTCGCGTCTCTTAAACTCAAGATGCCCGGTCAACATGGCACCATTTTAGCACGAAGGTCACTTAAGGACCCGGACTCGGATAGGCGAATCCGGACTCGGCGAGTTAGGGCTCCCTAGCCGCATACCCTTTCGAGGGCTGCGGCGCTAAATCACCGTGGTTTCATATAAACCTTGCTTTAATTATTTATATTTCCTCTTTTGCATATTTTTCATACGAACTATTTGAAAGCTAAACGTTCCTCTCTTTCTCCGGATGAACAACGTGCGTGCCGTCGGGATAGCGGCGCTACGGAGACACAGCGCAGCGTGCGGTAGGGACCCGTTGCAAGGATTCTTTAAGATTAAGACCTGCGTGACCTCTTTATCAATGTCTCTTGTTGTTACTCTCCTTGGCTTCTTCCTATAGCCAAAGCGAGCTGGCGCTTTGGCATCGGCGCGTCGAAGACCATGCCGTGCACGGACACTAGGGGCTTAGGGCATAATTCTGCCCATTATTATAAAGTCCGAACACCTTCGGAGTGTTGGCGTCTCGCGTTAGGCATTATATGCATCAGCTCGAATCATGTCTTTGGTCAAATGTTGGGTTTGCGGCTCACGTGTTTTGCTGCCTTACATTCCGTATCACCCGCTAACGGCACCAGGAGAACTCTGCGATTGTGCCCCGGTTAATTTGGCGACCACCTCGATGAAAGCGAAAATTGATGTCATGATATAGCGAGTCTGGTCACCACTCGATCGACTATCGGAATGTTGAAATTCCCGATTTGTGAAGGACCGTTTCGGTCGAGTACATCGCACCGAATCGAGAGATGTGCGGTGCCACCGAGGGCTATATCGTAGCCCCACCCTTGAGCTCCATTGGCTAAGTGAAAGATATAAAGCATTATAGTTCGGATTGCCTCGTTAAACTCGCTACCACCTCCTTATAACAGGACCGAGGCGTCGGATTAAGTGTGAAACCGCTATTTTGCAAACACCCCAACCTTGTGCGAGGGGCTGAAGTCAAGATCGCATCTTTCGGGTTATACACAAGTATCGTGGCGGCTGCACAGAGAAGTTTTACTACTTGGACACACAAGTATAAAAAGCAGTTATACCATAATCATTGGTTTACAAGCTAATGCGTTCATTTGAACGTTACATTCTTTGAGCACTGCGCCTCTATTTCACGAGCACCGCGCATGACTTCCCCGAAATAGTGCTCGGCAGGGAGCCGGTTTTCATCCGAACTCTGGGCAGCAACAGCGGTGGCATCCATCTCCGGATAACGCGCCTTCACGCGGGCCAAAGCCATCCGCGCGCCCTCCATGCAGGCCGACCGCTTCATCTCCTTTATATGCGGCACCGCCCCAAGGAATTGCTGTAGTAAGCCAAAGTAGCTCATCGCCTTGGACCTCTCTGGCCAGACATGGGCCACGATGTCAGTCATGGCTAGTCCGGACAACCTATTCAGTTCGGCCCATTCGGCCAACCGGTCCGTCAGCGGAAGCGGGCGATCCGGACTGTGGAATTGAGACCAATATAACTCTTCCGTTTCGTGATCCCCCTGGCTCCAGAAGTGCTTAACGGCATCAGCCGCACTCGCAGCCAGGTCCATATACGGATCCTCCGAACTCCACAGCCGCTCAAATTGAGCATACTTGGAATCCATAAACCGGCGACGCATCAGAAAAGGCTTGCCAGCCGTGATTTCTCCGGCTTGGCGCAGCTCCTCCTTCATAGCCCGCAGTGTAGAGCGAGCATCCTTGGCTTCGGCGGTGGCCTTATGCAGGTCTTCCCGCTCCGATAAGCGCTCCCTCTCAAGAGCCTCATTGCGGTCGGTAGCACCCTGTAATTTTACGGCCAATTCAGCCACCTCCGCCTGCTTAGGCGGTCGCGCAGCCTTCGACTTTCAACTCCTCGGCTGCCTTGAGGCAGCGCGTCCTCCTCCGGGCTTGCTCCTTAGCTAGAGCAAGTTCGGCCGAAAACTCTCCACCGCAGCAGCACCATCTCTGTACACAGCATATAATTTATCAGAGGTGGGCTTCGACCCCCATTAAATAAAGCAACTGCGGAGAATTTATTTACCTTGCGACTCGTCAAGTCGCCGGTTGACAAGTGCGATGTCAGCATCTGCCATGTCAAGTTGCCGACTTAATTCGGCAAACTCATCAGTCCGGCTGGCCCTCGGACTATCCGCCACCTGCACAAGGATGGCGGTATTCATTAATTGAGATTTTGAGATTTTGATCCTCGGCACGCTGTCTTTTCCGACAACCTATCGAGTCTCAGGGGCTACTATCTATACAGGGCGCATTTTTTATATGCAAAACTGTTAAAAGACAAAGGGGTGCGCTATTTTCGCATACCTCAAATCCCGCCAACAAGCTCAGGGCAACATTGCGCAATCCGCTTTTAGCGGACGAAATCCTTCCAATCACCATACGCATTAACGCGCGGTGATCTTCTGAAATGGACGCCCTCTCAGCGAGACTCTTGATCCTCCCGGCGGACACCGGCAAAGCGCCGAACTCTCTGGCCCCTCCGGACTCGGGGATACCCTCCGTGATGACACTTCGGGCTCGCCTGCTTCATTTGGTAGCGCTGCGGATGGAGGTGTATCGCTCTCCATCATCTCCGGAAGAAGATCCCCCGAAGATGAACTCATCTGAGAAGGCTGCAGATCCGAACTGCAATATAAATATTTCAGTTACCCACAGAAGCACAAATGAAGGTACTCCCTTACTACTTAATTTCCTCTTTCATACTCACGGCTCGTTGGAGGGCTGGTCCTTCGGCGATGATTGCGCGTCCGGACTCTTTCCAGACGCCGGACCCCCCGGTGAGGATTTCTTCACACGCTTAGGGGCTTCGGCCTCCGGATTTTCGGAGGCGGTCCTCTTCTCCCGCTGAAGGGAGGGGTTCTTGTCTCCCTCCTCTTCAGTCGCCCCTTTGGGCGAAGTATTAGCTCCTTTATTTCCCCCATCGCCCCCTTCTACGGGTGCAACCTCCAACATTCTGACCAGCACGGGCTCCAGTGCGGTCTCTGGGAGGGGGGCCGGACACCTTATCAGCCTGGATCGCACCACCCATTCCTGTAAAGAACAAAGGGTTAGGAGACGAACTTTTGAAAGGCGTATAAGTAGAATGTCCAACTCGAGCTATCTACCCGAGTGTCCGGCGATCGCGGCTTAGGCTGCGTCCTCGGCGAATCCGGACATGCCACTGCGGTCCAAGAACAGCTTGTACATCTCTGTGGGTGTCGCACCCATAAAATGCTGGAGAATACGAGGTCCCTCCGGATTGAACTCCCATAGACGGAGAGGACGGCGTTTGCAGGGCAGGAGATGCCTGATTAGCATGACCTGCATCACCTTGACCAGGTCGATCTCCCTTGCTTCTCGAATCCGGCCCTGCAGTGAGGGCATGTCCTTGGACGGCCCCCAATTGAGCCCTTGGTTAACCCACGACATCAGTTGGCGTGGAGGTCCCGGGCGGAAGGAGGGCGGCGGCTTTTGCTTGCTGCCCCTTGGAGCGGTGATGTAGAACCACTCCTGCTGCCACAATCCAAGCTCCTCTTGGAAGGAACCCTCGAGCCACGGGGCATCGACCTTCTTGCTTATGGTTGCCCCGCCGCACTCCGCTTGACGCCCCCCAATCATCTTCGGTTCCACCTTGAAGGTCTTCAGCCATAGGCCGAAGTGGGGGATGACGCGGAGGAAGGCTACGCAGACGATGATGAATGCGGAGATATGGAGGATAGACTCCAGAGCCAAGTCGTGAAAGTCTAGCCTATAGTAGAACAGGTGCCCTCTCACGAAGGGATCCGTTGGGAAGCCTAAACCACGGCGGAGGTGGGATACGAAAACGACGTATTCTCCGGGCTTGGGGGCTGGCACAGCCTGCCCTTGGTCAGTCAACCTGTGCGAAACCTCGTAGGCCAGGTACTTGGCCTCACGCAACTTCAATATGTCCTCCTCTGTGATGGAGGAGGGCATCCACCGGCCCTGGAGGTCGGAGCCGGACATGACTGAGGATCCGAAGCGCTCGAATCTGATGCTCTGGGTGTTGGAACTGGGAGAGGTGGAAAGATTCGATGCGAGATTAAAGCACAAGGACAGGCCTTGGTCCCCTTATAAGGGGGAAGAAATATCAAAGGCCGTCTCCGTGACCGTTTGAGATTCCCCTTCGGTAGAGGAGGCGTGGCGACGGGAACGGTTGGGTTACCCACGCACGTATTGATGAGGATCCCGGGATAAGGGGAACACGATCTCTGCTTCGACAAGACGTGCCAAGGAAGCCGCTTCGCTAAACGTGCTGAGGTGGAATAGTAAAAAACGATTCAAACGAGGACTTGGCTGCGATGTGATGTCACGCCGCATAATACGTCAGCAGATTGAGCTAAGTGTATATTTTATTCTCTCTACTGTGGAATGTGGAATTTATTTTGCAGAGCCGGACACTATCCTGGTGTTCATTATCTTCTCCGAATTATTCAAAGGATGAACCTGCATTGCAATGCCAAACATTATGCACGCCGGACTTATCGTCATTGAAGACTGGTTCAGGGGCTACTGAGGGAGTCCTGGACTAGGGGGTGTTCGGACAGCCGGACTATAAATATCCGCCGGACTCCAAGACTACGAAGATAGAAGATTGAAGACTCCGGCTCGTGTCCGGAAGGTACTTTCCTTGGCGTGGAAGGCAAGCTTGGCAATACGGATATGTAGATCTCCTACCATTGTAACCGACTCTGTGTAACCCTAGCCTCTCCGGTGTCTATATAAACCGGAGGGCCTTAGTCCGTGGGGCGAACATACATCTCAACAATCATACCATAGGCTAGCTTCTAGGGTTTAGCCTCCTTGATCTCGTGGTAGATCTACTCTTGTACTACCCATATCATCAATATTAATCAAGCAGGACGTAGGGTTTTACCTCGATCGAGAGGGCCCGAACCTGGGTAAAAACATTGTGTCCCTCGTCTCCTGTTACCATCCGCCTAGACGCACAGTTCGGGACCCCCTACCCGAGATCCGCCGGTTTTGACACCGACAGCCGCCTTGACCATGGACCTTCACCGTGTACGTCACCTTGTGTCCAGATTTGAGATGGCACGTGTACCGGATGAATGACTCCGAGTTCGACCCAATGCTACAGTAGGTGTGAGCCAAGGAACACTGTCGGAGAGACCCTCATGATATTTTTTTCTACAAAGTTAGTCAAACTTTACAAAACTTGACTTCGACACAATTTTATATGCAGACCTTAGGGCTCCTTTAATTCAAAGGATTTCATAGGATTTTCTGAGGGTTAGAATCCTTGGTACATTGGTTGTTGGATTCATAGGATTGAATCCTATAGGAATTTTTACTATTACGGAATCACGTGTACTACTACATTTCATTGGAAATCTAGAATATGCTCCAACTTTTTTTCACTTCCTTTGTTTCTCCTGTGGCATCAAACACCCAGTGCTAATCCTATGGGATCCAAGTGGACATGCCACTCAAATCCTTTATTTTTCCTATTCCTGCGTTTTAAGAATCCTAGTACTACTACGAATCAAAGAAAAGAAACTAAGGGAGTACTTGCTCTAAATGATGTGCCACCAGAATAGATCTAGCAGCTAGCTATACTAGTGAGTAGGTGACCTTGCGCTTGGCTCTTTGCCTCTTTCGGAAGTTGAACAATGATGATGGTACTACAGTACTATATACTTCTGGGAATCTGACACCAAAAGAACTGCTACACGTCCGCCGCATTTATAAGTGCACTATTGTAAAGCAAAAGTTTCTCCTCGTCCCGCGAGACACCGTGCGCGCGTGGGAGAGGGAGATGTCATAGTAAGCAAGCTTCTCCTCATTCTGCGAGTTGACGGGACACATCAAAGTAGTGTAGTCTCCAAAAAGGGCTGACCATGTCCATGGATACCATCCCGTGCTCTGTCATTGAGTGCATGCATTATTCACTTTCCATCGAAGAAAATAATATTGCGTACGGGCCATCGAAGAGAATAACTTAATAATTTATAAATAACACACCACCACGTCATGGTTGAACTTTGATTCGTTCACGTGTGGTTCTCGTCCCTCCACTAAGTGAACAACTACTACACTCGCCAAATTGTCATGTGAGCTGCCTCTTTGTACAGAAATGAGCTCGCCGTGTACCCGTGTGTGAGTGCTCAGGAAAAGAAGCAAAGAGTACCTGCATCATTGCATGCACCTCTTCTCTTCGTGCATGTACTCCTTTTTCTTGGCTGATTTGTGCACATACTCCACCTACATTCATGACCGTTGGTGTGTCTCTCCTACTACTTACTCCATTTTCTTGCATTACACGTGGACCGGGATTTAGGATGTCCCACGTCTCATCAAAATGAAGAAGAATGCTTTCAGATGACGAGAAGGACCAAGGAACCTCATGGTGGAGTGTCTGCCCTCTTAATATTTTATATTCAGCAATATAAAATCAACCCAATCTTCTCCACATCTAGTAGACCAGAAGAGAAATACGGCGGCCTAGTGTTGTTACATCTACATGGCCCACCTCATGCTATCACCATATTTCTTTGCCTCCATGCGACACCTAGCTCTAGTAATCCACCAGCCCGTATCGCTTCTCGCTCCTCGTATATCTCAAAGTGCGGCGGGCTGGCAATTTTGTTATCTATTGAGGTCGGTTTACTCACACTCCCTCCCACATGTTAAGAGCATTCTAAAAAAATACTCTAGTGATGTGACAAGAGGAAGCCCTTTGACCGATGGACAAAACGAAAAGGCATTCTTGGTCATTATTACTCATGCATGCTGGCGTTCCGACATGAGATACTACTTGATGCGTACTAGTAACGCTCACCATCTAGTAGTTCATTGGTTGGTTTTGGTTTTTGAATTGAGTACTATACACTTGAATTGAGTACTATCCAATATTTGCGTATGGTGGTTTCTAGAATAAAAAAAGAGGTGCTTACTATGGGAAAGATTAAGTGATGGTTGCTTTGTCCGAGCAACTTAATCTGGGAATATTGGAATACGAGCGGATTCAAAAAGCAGTGAAATGATGGTTACTTTGTTCGAGAAACTTACTCTGTAGTGATTATTACTATGGCGCAACGACCGGGGTGAATGTCCCCTGCAATTGTCATATTGGTGCATGGTAGGTGGACCCAGATCTTGGATGTCCCACATGTCGGTGACACATAGTTGAATGGTTTCTGGCTTTGTTAGCAAGCTTTCATGATTTGTTTATATGTACGCATAATTTTCTCGTATAATGAAATTGTATTGTAATGCTATCAATGTTTCAAAAAAAATTCCCGCAAAAAAAGGTTTCAACTTTGGATTCATGTGTCCTCTTTCCTCGGGGTTGTCTCGTTACAACATTCCACCAAACACATATGAAACTACCATGGCTGCTAATGCACCTCACAGATTCCCAGATCTGCGCCAATATTTGCATCAGAACTAAAGACCAAGTAGTGAGAAGGTGTACAAGTAAAGAAATACATAAAATTGAACGATCATGTCCGTAGGCATGGTTACATTTCCTGGCCACAGTGTTCATTGGGTGGCAGCTAGTTTCAAGCAGCTCTGTAGCCCAGAAAGAGGTGTGTTGAGGACATAACAATCCGATCAGTTTATGCAGTTCCACTAAAATCAAGTTGATCATCCGAAAGGATCGAGAAGAGTTGTCTAGATGGGGGGTGATTAGACCCTCAACAAGCAAAGGTAGCAGTTTTTAAGTTTTTCAAGTTGAGGTTGGAAATTAGCACAATTTGAAACATTCACAATACAATTGAAGCAAGCATGCAAAGAGTATATGAGCAGCGGAAAGGAAGGCATGCAACTTGCAAAAAAGTAAAGGGATGGGATTGGAGTGTGCAAACACAATTGTAATGGATTGTGTTGGTCTCAACACATGAGTAGGTGGTTCTCTCTCAGAAAATGATTAGTCGAAGTGTAGGCACGTTCTGATGGCTCTCTCCACTAATCAAGAATGGGTGGAGGAGTATATATAGCCTCCACACAAAATCTAGCAGTTACCCACAGATTCCCAAAGTCGGTAAGACTGAATGGTAAAACTTGGTCACACTGATTCAGGTCAAAATGTGGACGTTAGAGCTTTAGGTGGGACCGACAAGGTCAACTTGGTGGTACCGATGTGCAAGGGTTAGGGTAAAACCTCAACTCGGTTTGACCGATTACTCAAACTCAGTGACACCGATTTTGGTAGTGAGAAAACCAAGGATTGGTCCAGCAAACTTAGTGGGACCGATTGCACAAACTCGGTGGGACCGACAATGTTGCAAGAGCCAATAGGAAGTTTGCAAGTCCATCTCTGTGAGACCGAGATCCCATCGGTGAGACTGAACTGATTAGGGTTTGGCAGTGGCTATGTCAAATGAACTCGGTGGCACTGGATAGATCAAATCGGTGGGGCCGAGTTTGACTTTTAGGTTTAGGACAGATGTGGATATGAGAAAGTGGTTGAGGGCTTTGGTGCATATCACTAAGCACTTTGAGCAAGAAAGCCATTAAGCAACACCTCATCCCCTTTTAATAGTATTGGCTTTCCTATGGACTCAATGTGATCTTGCATCACTAAAATGAAAATGCTGAGTCTTGAGCTTTTGCTAATATTTGTCCATAGCATCTTGAAGGGGTTCCACATCCTTTTGTCCATGTCCATGCCACTCCAATGTTGAACTTATCTGAAATACACTGGGTAAAAGTATTAGTCCAGCAAGTGATATGTTGGCATTAATTACCAAAATCATCCAGGGAGCACTTGTGCTTTCAATCTCCCCCTTTTTGGTAATTGATGACACCATACATCAAAGCTTTAGATAGGGATATAAGGAAATAGCAAGTAAACCTTTGGAAGGACATGCAACATGCATTAGCTCCCCCTACATGTATGCAATGAAGTGAAAATAGATTATAAGAGTATGTGAATGCATAAGCATGATAGAGCAAGCAATGAGTTACATGTGTTTTGGCTATATGCATCCGAGCAAATGGTGCAGGTATTGAAAATATACCTTCATGTTAATGAGTCTCTCTTGCAAACAATATATACCACAACAAGAGATCCTCATGCACATGAGTATGATGCATATACTTACCTTGTGGTCTTGAACTGGCTTTGGAAGAGATGAGCCTGAGTGAAAAAGCTTAGATAACACAAGAACATCTACTAGACAGAGCAAGAACAGGAGATCCCAAGAATACCAAGACTGGGACACTACTAGGGAAAAGCCTATACACAGAATCTTACCTGCAACGCTCTTCAAAATACCACGCTACTGCTACTTAGCAGCAGCGCGTGTCCGCCAAATGCGCCATCGACTTGAAGTAGCAATGGCGCTGTGGTAGCCTACAGCCATCGCTATAGTTGCCATGACCTTGCCCCCCTGCTAGCTATAGCAGTAGCACACTTCTTCAGAGCGCTCTCTACATCAAAGTTAGGTAGCGCTTTTGGCAAACGCCTACAACTATCCCTACCTTATCCCCACAGAGGACCGGCCCTCTCACTCACACTCTCACTCTCGCCCGCGTCAACCGTCGTCGTCCATCGCCGCAGCGCCGCCGCCTTGCTCGTCTAAATCCGCCGAGGTACTCCCCTCCTTCCGCCCTCCTCCATCCTCCTCACACATCCTCCCTCCCCCTACGGCCGCCCCTCCCTCCTCCGCCGCCGCCCTCCTCCCTCCGCTTGCGGCCGCCCCTCCTCCCTCCTCTGCGCAGGCAGCCTCCTCCCACCGCCTCGACCTCGCCGCCTAGCTACCTCTCGTCGCCCCCACCCCCTGCCACTAGTTAGTACTAGATTTAGTAGTAGTAGATGTTAATTTAGGGTTAGCTAGTACTAGATGTTAATTTTGTAGTAGTAGATGTTAATTTAGCTTAGTTAGTACTAGATTTTTAGTAGTAGTAGTGGTAGTTGAACTACTTTAGTTGTAGTTGAACTAGTTTAGTAAGTAAATTAATAAACTAGTTGAACTAGTTGAATTAATGTAACTAATCTATTTTTAGTAAGATAATTAATATAACTAGTTGAACTACTTTATTTTTAGAAAGAACTAGTTTTTTTCTATTTATAGTAAGTTTATATTTAGTAAGAACTAGTTGAATTAATAAAACTAGTTGAACATGTTTTGTTGCTAGTGATAACTTATATGGTTTCAGTGACCTCCGTCGTCCCGCCACCGACCCCCTCCGACATCCCCGCCGTCATCCCAGTCACCGATGTACCCCCTCCGACATCGAGGTGAGACCAGCCAAATATCCTTGTATATCTTGTGTTGTTGCTCAAATAGGATATGTGGTTGCTCAAGTGGCCGTTCATGTTCAGTTTACATCTCCGAGTTGTTGGAAATATGCCCTAGAGGCAATAATAAAAGTATTATTATATTTCATTGTTCATGATAATTGTCTTTTGTTCATGCTATAACTGTATTATCCGGAAATCGTAATACACGTGTGAACACATAGACCACAATATGTCCCTAGTGAGCCTCTAGTTGACTAGCTCACAGTGATCAACAGATAGTCATGGTTTCTGACTATGGACATTGGGATGTCATTGATAACGGATCACATCATTAGGAGAATGATGTGATGGACAAGACCCAATCCTAAGCATAGCATAAAGATCGTGTAGTTCGTTTGCTAGAGCTTTGCCAATGTCAAGTATCTCTTCCTTCGACCATGAGATCGTGTAACTCCCGGATACCGTAGGAGTGCCTTGGGTGTATCAAACGTCACAACGAATCGGGTGACTATAAAGGTGCATTACGGTATCTCCGAAGTATCTGTTGGGTTGACACGGATCGAGATGGATTTGTCACTCCGTATGACGGAGAGGTATCTCTGGGCCCACTCGGTAATGCATCATCATAATGAGCTCAAGGTGACCAAGGTGTTGACCACGGATCATGCGTTACTGAGACGAGTAAAGTGACTTGCCGGTAACGAGACCGAACAAGGTATTGGGATACCGACGATCGAGTCTCGCAAGTAACGTACCGATTGACAAAGGGAATTGTATACAGTGTTTTGATCGAATCCTCGACATCGTGGTTCAACCGATGAAATCATCGAGGAGCATGTGGGAGCCAACATGGGTATCTAGATCCCGCTATTGGTTATTGCCCAAGAGTCGTCTCGGTCATGTCTGCGTGTCTCCCGAACCCGTAGGATCTACACACTTAAGGTTCGGTGACGCTAGGGTTGTATGAATATGAGTATGCAGCAAACCGAATGTTGTTCGGAGTCCCGGATGAGATCCCGGACGTCACGAGGAGTTTCGGAATGGTCCGGAGGTAAAGAATAATGTATAGGAAGTGGAATTTCGGCCATCGGGAATGTTTCGGGGTCTCCCGGTAATGTACCGGGACCACCGGAAGGGTCCCGGGGGTCCACCGGGTGGGGCCACCCCATCCCGGAGGGCCCAATGGGCTGAAGTGGGAAGGGAACCAGCCCATAGTGGGCTGGTGCGCCCCCCTAGGCCCACCCCCTGCGCCTAGGGTTGAAACCCTAGGGGTGGGGGCGCCCCACTTGGCTTGGGGGGCACTCCACCCCTTGGCCGCCCCCCTTGAGATTGGATCTCAGGGGGGCGCCCACGAGGCCTATATAAAGGGGAAGGCAGGGGGCTGCTGTACCCTTGTGCTTGCGCCTCCCTCCCCTGCTACACCTCGCCCTCCTCCCATAGTCGCTACGGCCCTGCCGAGATCTGCTTGATCCACCACCACGCCGTCGTCTTGCTGGATCATCATCAACCTCTCCTTCCCCTTGCTGGATCAAGAAGGAGGAGACGCCTCCGTCCCGTCGTGTGTTGAACGCGGAGGTGCTGTCCGCTCAGCACTTGGACATCGGTGATTCAATCACGCCGAGTACAACTCCATCATCACCTTGCAAGCTTCCGCACGCGATCTACAAGTGGTATGTAGATGCAAACTCTCTCCATTACTCGTTGCTTAGATGAACTCATAGATGGATCTTGGTGAAACCGTAGGAAAAATTTTAATTTTCTGCAACGCTCCCCACAAAGGGCATCATGAGCTAGGTCTATGCGTAGTTCTCTAATGCACGAGTAGAACACAATTTGTTGTGGGCGTGGATCTTGTCAACTTACTTGCCTCTACTAGTCTTTTCTTGCTTCAACGGTATTGTGGCATGAAGCGCCCGACCAACCTTACACGACGCTTACGTGAGACCGGTTCCACCGATTGACATGCACTAGTTGCATAAGGTGGCTGGCGGGTGTCTGCTCTCTCCACTTTAGTTGGAGCGGATTCGATGAACAGGCCCTTATGAAGGGTAAATAGAAGTCGACAAAATCACGCCAGGTGGTTATTCGTAGATAAGAAAACGTTCTTGCTAGAACCCAATCGCAGCCACGTAAAAGATGCAACAACAATTAGAAGACGTCTAACTTGTTTTTGCAGCGATTGATCATGTGATGTGATATGGCTAGAAGTTGTGATGAATGATGAATTGTGATGTATGAGATCATGTTCTTGTAATAGGATTCACGACTTGCATGTCGATGAGTATGACAACCGGCAGGAGCCATAGGAGTTGACTTTATTTTTTGTATGACCTGCGTGTCATTAAAGAACGCCATGTAAACTACTTTACTTTATTGCTAAATGTGTTAGTCATAGAAGTAGAAGTAGTCGTGGGCGTGACAACTTCATGAAGACACGATGATGGAGATCATGGTGTCAAGCCGGTGACAAGATGATCATGGAGCCCCGAAGATGGAGATCAATGGAGCTATATGATATTGGCCATATCATGTCACAACTATATAATTGCGTGTGATGTTTATTATGTTTATGCATCTTGTTTACTTAGGACGACGGTAGTAAATAAGATGATCACTTACAAAAATTTCAAGAAGTGTTCTCCCTAACTGCACCGTTGCTACAGTTCGTCGCTTCTAAGCACCGGTGATGATCGGTGTGATGGATTCTTACGCTCACATACAACGGTGTAAGACAGTTTTACACAAATAAAACACTTAGGGTTAACTTGACGAGCCTAGCATGTACAGACATGGCCTCGGAACACGGAGACCGAAAGGTCAAACACGAGTCGTATGGAAGATACGATCAACATGAAGATGTTCACCGACGATGACTAGTCCGTCTCACGTGATGATCGGACACGGGCTAGTCGACTCGGATCGTGTAACACTTAGATGACTAGAGGGATGTCTAATCTGAGTGGGAGTTCATAATTTGATTAGAACTTTATTATCATGAACTTAGTCTAAAACCTTTGCAAATATGTCTTGTAGATCAAATGGCCAACGCTAATGTCAACATGAAATGCAACGCGTTCCTAGAGAAAACCAAGCTGAAAGATGATGGCAGCAACTATACGGATCGGGTCCTAACCCGAGGATCATCCTCATAGCTGCCGAGAAGCAATATGTCCTAGAAGGACCGCTAGGTGACGCCCTATCCCGCAGAACCAAGACATTATGAATGCTTGGCAAACTCGTCTGATGATTACTCCCTCGCTCAAAGGCGGCATGCTTTATAGCTTAGAACCGGGCTCCAAAAGCGCTTTTGAGCATCACGGAGCATATGAGATGTTCAAGAGCTGAAACTAGTTTTCCAAGATCATGCCCGGTCGAGAGATATGATGTCTCCGCAAGTTCTACAGCTTGTAAGATGGAGGAAAACAGTTCACAAGGAGCACATCCTCAAGATGTCCGGGTTGCACAACCGTATGACCCAAATGAACATTAACCTCCTAGATGAGGCGGTCATTGACAGATTCCTCCATCGCTCCCACCAAGCTACAAGAGCTTTGTGATGAACTACAACATGCAGGGGGATGATAAAGACCATTCCTGAAGTGTTCTCGATGCTGAAGTCAGCAGAGGCTGAAATCAAGAAAGAACATCAAGTGTTTATGGTCAATAAGACCACTAAGTTCAAGAAGGGCAAGGGTAAGAAGAACTTCAAGAAGGACGGCAAAGATGTTGTCACGCCCGGTAAGCCTGTTGCCGGGAAGAAGTCAAAGAATGGACCCAAGCCTGAGACAGAGTGCTTTTATTTCAAGGGGAAGGGTCACTGGAAGCGGAACTGCCCCAAATACTTAGCGGATAAGAAGGCCGGCAACACCAAAGGTATATTTGATATACATGTAATTGATGTGTACCTTACCAGTACTCGTAGTAACTCCTGGGTATCAAATACCGGTGCCGTTGCTCATATTTGTAACTCACAGCAGGAGCTGCGGAATAAACGGAGACTGGCAAAGGACGAGGTGACGATGTGCGTCGGGAATGGTTCCAGAGTCGATGTGATCGCCGTCGGCACGCTGCCTCTACATTTACCCACGGGATTAGTTTTGAACCTTAATAATTGTTATTTAGTGCCAAGTTTGAGCATGAACATTGTATCTGGATCTCGTTTAATACGAGATGGCTACTCATTTAAGTCTGAGAATAATGGTTGTTCGATTTATATGAGAGATATGTTTTATGGTCATGCTCCGATGGTCAATGGTTTATTCTTAATGAATCTCGAGCGTAATATTACACATGTTCATAGTGTGGATACCAAAAGATGTAAAGTTGATAACGATAGTCCCACATACTTGTGGCATCGCCGCCTTGGTCACATTGGTGTCAAGCGCATGAAGAAGCTCCATGCTGATGGACTTTAGAGTCTCTTGATTATGAATCATTTGACACATGCGAACCATGCCTCATGGGCAAATGACCAAGACTCCGCTTCTCCGGAACAATGGAGCGAGCAACCAACTTGTTGGAAATCATACATACCGATGTGTGCGGTCCAATGAGCGTTGAGGCTCATGGAGGATATCGTTATGTTCTCACTCTCACCGATGACTTAAGTAGATATGGGTATGTCTACTTAATGAAACACAAGTCCGAGACCTTGGAAAAGTTCAAGGAATTTCAGAATGAGGTGGAGAATCAACGTGACCGAAAGATAAAGTTCCTACTGACGGATCGTGGAGGAGAATACTTAAGTCACGAATTTGGTACACACTTAAGGAAATGTGGAATCGTTTCACAACTCACGCCGCTGGAACACCTCAGTAAGCGGTGTGTCCGAACGCCGTATCGCACTCTATTGGATATGGTGCGGTCTATGATGTCTCTTACCGATTTACCGCTATCATTTTGGGAATACGCCTAGAGACATCTACATTCACTTTAAATAGGGCACCGTATAAATCCGCTGAGACGACACCGTATGAATTATGGTTTGGGAAGAAACCTAAGCTGTCGTTTCTAAAAGTTTGGGGATGCGATGCTTATGTCAAGAAACTTCAACCCGAAAAGCTCGAACCCAAGTCGGAAAAATGCGATTCATAGGATACCCTAAGGAAACTGTCGGGTATACCTTCTACTTAAGATCCAAGGCAAGATCTTTGTTGCCAAGAACGGATGCTTTCGGAAAAGAGTTTCTCTCGAAAGAAGTAAGTGGGAGGAAAGTAGAACTGGATGAAGTACTACCTCTCGAACGGGAAAGTGGTGCAGCGCGAGAAACCGCTCTGTGATGCCCACACCAATCAAGAGGAAAACAATGATGATGATCAAGGTACTTCGGATCAAGTTGCTACTAAACTCGTGGTCCACGAGGACACGCCCGCACTGCAGTGGTACGGCAACCCTGTCCTAGAAATCATGTTGTTAGACAACGGTGAACCTTCAACTATGAAGAAGCGATGGCGGGCCCGATTCCAACAAATGGCTTGAAGCCATGAAATCCGAGATAGAATCCATGTATGAAAACAAAGTATGGACTTTGACAGACTTGCCCAATGATCGGCGAGCGATAGAAAACAAATGGATTTTTAAGAAGAAGACGGACGCGATGGAAAGGTTACCATCTATAAAGCTCGACTTGTCGCTAAGGGTTATCGACAAGTTCAAGGGATTGACTACGACGAGACATTCTCTCCGTAGCGAAGCTGAAGTCCGCTCAATCATGTTAGCAATTGCCGCATACTATGATTATGAGATATGGCAGATGGACGTCAAAACGGCATTCCTTAACGGACATCTTAAGGAAGAGCTGTATATGATGCAGGCGGAAGGTTTTGTCGATCCTAAGAACGCTATCAAAGTATGCAAGCTCAAGCGATCCATTTATGGGCTGGTGCAAGCATCTTGGAGTTGGAACATTTTCTTTGATGAGATGATCAAAGCGTTTGGGTTTATGCAGACTTATGGAGAAGCCTGCGTTTACAAGAAAGTGAGTGGGAGCTCTGTAGCATTTCTCATGTTATATGTAGACGACATACTCTTGATGGGAAATGATACAAAACTTCTGGACAGCATTAAGGCCTACTTGAATAAGTGTTTCAATGAAGGACCTTGGAGAAGCTGCTTATATATTAGGCATCAAGATCTATAGAGATAGATCGAGACGCCTCATAGGTCTTTCACAAAGCACATACCTTGATAAGATTTTGAAGAGGTTCAAAATGGATCAGTCCAAGAAGGGGTTCTTGCCTATGTTACAAGGTGTGAGATTGAGCTCGGCTCGATCACCACCACGCAAAAGATAAAGAAGAGATGAGTGTCATCCCCTATGCTTCAGCCATAGGATCTATTATGTATGCCATGCTGTGTACTGCACTGATGTAAACCTTGCCGTAAGTTTGGTAGCAAGATACCAAAGTAATCCCGCAAGGAACACCGGACAGCGGTCAAGAATATCCCGGCACCGAAAAGGACAAAGGACATGTTTCGCTTTATGGAGGAGACGAAGAGCTCGTCGTAAGGGTTACGCCGACGCTAGCTTCGACTCGAGATCCGATGACTCTAAGTCGCAAACCGGATACGTATATGTTGAATGGTGGAGCAATGGCTGGTGCAGCCGCAAGCGAGCGTCGTGGCGGGATCTACGTGTGAAGCGGAGTACATGGCAGCCTCGGAGGCAGCGATGAAGCGATTTGGGTGAAGGAGTTCATCACCGACCTAGGAGTCATACCCAATGCGTCGGGCCAATCAAACTCTTCTGTGACAACACCGGAGCTATTGCCCTTACCAAGGAGCCCAGGTTTCACAAGAAGACCGAGCACATCAAGCGTCGCTTCAACTCCATCCGTGAAAATGTTCAAGATGGAGACATAGAGATTTGCAAAGTGCACACGGATCTGAATGTCGCAGATCCGCTGACTAAACCTCTCGTGAGCAAAACATGATCAACACCGTAACTCTATGGGTGTTGTATTCATCACAATGTAACTAGATTGGTGACTCTAGTGCAAGTGGGAGACTGTTGGAAATATTCCTAGAGGCAATAATAAAAGTATTATTATATTTCATTGTTCATGATAATTGTCTTTTGTTCATGCTATAAGCGTATTATCCGGAAATCGTAATACACGTGTGAACACATAGACCACAATATGTCCCTAGTGAGCCTCTAGTTGACTAGCTCACAGATCAACAGATAGTCATGGTTTCTGACTATGGACATTGGGATGTCGTTGATAACGGATCACATCATTAGGAGAATGATGTGATGGACAAGACCCAATCCTAAGCATAGCATAAAGATCGTAGTTCGCTTGCTAGAGCTTTGCCAATGTCAAGTATCTCTTCCTTCGACCATGAAATCGTGTAACTCCGGATACCGTAGGAGTGCCTTGGGTGTATCAAACGTCACAACGTAATCGGGTGACTATAAAGGTGCATTACGTGTATCTCCGAAAGTATCTGTTGGGTTGACACGGATCGAGATCGGATTTGTCACTCCGTATGACGGAGAGGTATCTCTGCCCACTCGGTAATGCATCATCATAATGAGCTCAAGGTGACCAAGGTGTTGGCCACGGATCATGCGTTACTGATGCGAGTAAACCGACTTGCGGTAACGAGACCGAACAAGGTATTGGGATACCGACGATCGAAGTCTCGCAAGTAACGCATCGATTGACAAAGGGAATTGTATATGTGGTTTTGGTCAATCTCGACATCGTGGTTCAACCGATGAAATCATCGAGGAGGATGTGGGAGCCAACATGGGTATCCAGATCCCGCTGTTGGTTATTGCCCGAGAGTCGTCTCGGTCATGTCTGCGTGTCTCTCGAACCCGTAGGGTCTACACACTTAAGGTTCGGTGACGCTAGGGTTGTATGAATATGAGTATGCAGCATACCGAATGTTGTTCGGAGTCCCGGATGAGATCCCGGACGTCACGAGGAGTTTCAATGGTCCGGAGGTAAAGAATAATGTATAGGATGTGGTATTTCGGCCATCGGGAAAGTTTCGGGGTCTCCCGGTAATGTACCGGGACCACCGGAAGGGTCCCGGGGGTCCACCGGGTGGGGCCACCCCATCCCGGAGGGCCCCATGGGCTGAAGTGGGAGGGGAACCAGCCCATAGTGGGCTGGTGCGCCCCCCTAGGCCCACCCCCTGCGCCTAGGGTTGAAACCCTAGGGGTGGGGCGCCCACTTGGCTTGGGGGCACTCCACCCCTTGGCCGCCGCCCCCTTGAGATTGGATCTCAGGGGCGGGCGCCCACAGAGGCCTATATAAAGGGGGAGGGAGGGGCTGCTGTACCCTTGTGCTTGGCGCCTCCTCCCCGCTACACCTCGTCCTCCTCCCGTAGTCGCTTGGCGAAGCCTGCGGAGATCTGCCAGATCCACCACCACGCCGTCGTGCTACTAGATCATCATCAACCTCTCCTTCCCCTTGCTGGATCAAGAAGGAGGAGACGCCTCCGTCCCGTGCGTGTGTTGAACGCGAGGTGCTGTCCGTTCAGCACTTGGACATCAGTGATTCGAATCACGTCGAGTACGACTCCATCATCACCTTGCAAGCTTCCGCACGCGATCTACAAGTGGTATGTAGATGCAAACTCTCTCCCGTTAATCGTTGCTTAGATGAACTCATAGATGGATCTTGGTGAAACCGTAGGAAAAATTTTAATTTTCTGCAACGTTCCCCAACACGAGTGGCCTATGTTTTGCTGGAGTGTTGGTTAATTTCCGTTCCGGCAAATTTCAGGCGCTCGATATGTCCTTTTTTAGCAAAGGTCATGCCGGATTTTGTCGTGAATTCTGACATGACTTGTTCTAGAATATGTACAAGTTTAATCTTTGAATTATGATTGTAGGAAATGTCGTACTCGGACGACGACGGTCTCTCGGGGGAGTGTAGCTGGTGCCACGACGATCGAGGTATGTGCAACAGGTTCGTTCGGCCGACGACGATCGGCGCTTTCTCGCATTAAGCTCGAGGAGACCTGCGATGTTCATACGGTACACAACGATTTACAATAGTTTTTTTCTCCATTAAGCATGACTTCAACTATTTCAACGCCTAATTTTCATATTTTACAATTCGACTAGCTTATCCCATGCCATGCAAGACGCTATGTCTTGGAGAGGATGGGTTTTGAAGACCATGAAAATTTCAAACAAAGAAAATACACCTAAGGACCCATCATGATATGGATTTTGAAGTAATCTGTACAATGCTCAGAGCGTAACCCATTTTGGTTGCCAAAATTGGGAAGCACTTTGCAAAATGTATGGTTTTTATGAGGGTATGATTGTCACCATGGATCTTGGTGATCCCGACAATGAGGAAGACAATATGGACATTTGGGTCCTTGTTGATACGCTTCCGATTGTACCGCTATGTGAGTTTCTCAAACATAGTTCTTAACTAATTTATATTGTTTATTTCAAAATAGTTGATAGCTTATTTCCATTGACAGCTTATTTTGATTCTTCAAAGACTGAGCGGAAGATGGTAGATAAAACCCACTACACCAAAGGCACCCAATTAACGTATAAGGAGAAAAATCATCTGATCGCATTTTGTACTCTTCTTGAGAATTACAATGCCTATTATCGAACTCCTCCAAATTATGGTGAATACGTGCCACTAGTGCATGTGTTGAACAACGATAACTTCTCCGGAGATACCTCGGTAAGATTTTTTACTATTACGACATTCGTGCATTTTTGCATACTTCTAAAACTAGTACATCATTGCTAACTACGGTTATTATTATGTTTTTCAATAGAAACTCCCGATGGATTGTGTGCCTCATCCGATGTCTCGCATGGTCGCCTCTCGTTCTAAACATACCGCCAGTAAATCTCACGGAGCTCACTGTGCATATCGGATTTCTAAAACCCGTGAACACATGATCATCAAAGAATGGAAGAAATGTATGGACATTCGCAAGGAGGTTCCTGGAAGTAACATTCAGCGAAAGGCAAGAATGGGAGACAGGCTAATCTCCATTCTCCATAATGGAGAGTCAGGGGCTATCTTGTTTTTTGTTATTTTACCATAGAAAATGTAGTAGGTCTTAATCGAATGTAATAGGTCCTATGAGGTACAATATGTTTATTATGTGGTAATGTGTTAGAGTTGATAATGATGATCTTGAGGAGGTGTTATGTGATGTCAATGATGAAAACGATGATATTGAGGAGGTGTTATATGACAATGATGTATTATGATGCTAAGTTGTTAATGATATGATGATGATGATGATATTATTATATCATTGGGTGAAAGAATCATGATTAGTTTCAAGTGGATGGACATCCACTTGAAACTAGTCCATGGTTCTTTCACCCCATGATGTAATAACTCATTATGATGTAAAAACAATCTCTAAATTCTTGTTGTATGAAAACTTGTGTAAAGGTGTATGAATACAACATGAAAAAGAAAAGAAATAAAATACTAAATAATAGTAGTAGCGCAGGTTAGGAGAAGCGCTACTACTAATTAACAGTAGCGATGTTCTAAAGAACCGCTGCTACTAAGTCAATTTAGCAGTAGCGTGGGTCAAGACGCGCTATTGCTAAGCATTAGTCAGAAGCGCTTATCGAAGAGCGCCCCGCCGCGCTACTTATAGGCCCAAAACCCGCGCTGCTGCTAGGCTTTTCCCTAGTAGTGGGATGACATGTAGAGAGTGAGTACTAGGTACTGTAGTTGATGATAGACATGTCCCCAAAAATAAAGATATGCAATGAATTCCAAAGGTTTCCTTCCCATAGGTGTCTTTCTCCCTGAATCTGACATCGGATCATGGGAGAAGATAGGAAAAGAAAATCAGAGCAAACAAGAAAATCATAGCAAGATAAAATCATAACATATACTATCATGTCATTCCCCTCTTGAAGACACGAGACAACTTTCCTCTTAAGAATAAGAAGCATTAGGAGAAGCTTTAGGAGTGCATTCTCTCTTATGTGATAATCTTTGATGTGCTCTCTCTCCCCCTTTGACATCAATTTCCAAGAAGGGACTTCTGGAGCATGAGTCAAGTACGTTTGGTCCTTGAGTCACATTACAAAGCAACATGTAATAGGATGATGGTAGAGGACAAGTATCATTGAGTGGAGCTCAGAAAGATATGCAGGATGCAAGTGACACAGTTTTTATCTCAGTATTGAAATTGGTAGCACCAAGTTGTTATTTTTGGTGGCACTGAGATGGTTTGGTTTGACCGAAGTAAACGAACCGGTGATGCCGAGTTCAATCCAGAGAAAAAACTCTTGTCACCTCAGCACACTTAGACGAATAAGATCTCGCAAGGATATGAAATGAATTAACTGAAGGATTTGTAATGAATTGGATGCAAGGAAATGCAGAAAATAACAGAGAAAAGGAAAGCAATCTAGATGAAGTTTTTTTTGAAAGGGGAACAAGCATGCAAGAGACAAATGCAAGAGCACAGAGAAACAACAGAGAACTTCATCTAGAATTGGTCGGCGACAAAGTCACCTATGTTAGAGTATATTGACTTAGGAGTCAAGTGAGGACACTTGATCATAGGTCATACTCATCGTTTAAGCTCAAAATGGGGTTGCTATTTTTTAATGCATTTTGATGTATTCACATCTTGTTGAGTTGCTTTGACCCATGTCTTGGGGTAAAGCTTATCTAAGATGGAATTACATACCTAGGTTGGTGGTGTTGATCTTAACCATGTAGTTAAACTTGTGTGGGATGCTCAAAGTTGATGTAGCTCATCAAGAGTTGGGAGCACCACTTGTAGTTGTAGTTAATCTACCTACATGAATTAGTCTTGCAAGGATGATCACTTGTGTATCCAAAATGACAATCATGAAATTTGATACAAAGAAGTTGACAAAGGATATATTGAAAGGATTCGTGCTTCCTTGTCTTCAACCACCATATTGCAGAGATTCGGAGATGTAGGGATTGCTTAGAATGTGATTGAGTTGCAATCTCATAGAGTGTGGATCATCCAAGTACCTACAAGGGTTAGATAGCATGCAAGAGTACAAGAATATCCAAGACATATGATGATCATCACAAGAGAAATATCAAGGATTAGTCACAGAAAGGCTCATGTCTTGGATGCATCCACATGGAGTTTCTACTCCAAGTTTGAGGCATCAATGATGTTCAATTCACCTTTCAAACGGCAAAACAATTTCTCATCAAGTGGTTTGGTGAATATATCCGCCAATTGCCTATCGGTACGAACATGCTTAAGTTTGATATCTCCCTTAGCAACATGATCTCGAATGAAATGATGAAAAACTTCAATTTGCTTAGTTCGAGAATGTTGAACAGGATTATGACCAATCTTAATAGCACTCTCATTATCACAAAGCAATGGAACATGTTTCACATATATCCCATAATCTTTAAAAGTTTGGGTCAGCCAAATTAATTGAGCACAACATGAACCGGCGACAATGTATTCCGCTTCGATGGTGGATAAGGATACCGAGTTTTGTTTCTTGGAGGACGAAGACACAAGAGATCTACCAAGAAATTGACAAGTACCCGAAGTGGACTTTCTATCAACCTTATCACCGACATAGTCTGAATCGGAATAGCCAACAAGGTTGAAAGAAGACCTCTTAGGATACCAAATGCCAAAATTTGGTGTATGTATTAAGTATCTCACTATCCTTTTCACGGCCTTAAGATAACATTCTTTGGGGTCCGTTCGATAACATGCACACATGCACACACTTAGCATGATATCGGGACGTTAGGCATATAGATATAACAATGAACCAATCATAGATCGGTAAACCTTCTGGTCAACCGGTTTGCCATCCTTTGTCAAGTCAAGATGTCCACTAGTAGGCATGGGGGTATCCATACCTTTGCATTCTTGCATGTTGAACTTCTTGAAAAAGTCCTTGGTGTACTTTGTTTGAGAGATAAAGTTTCCCTCCTTAGTTTGATTGATTTGCAAAGCAAGAAAGAACTTGATTTCACTCATCATAGACATCTCAAATTTCTCCAACATTAGCTTTCCAATCTTTTCACTAAAATGAGGGTTAGTTGAACCCAATATGATATCATCAACATAAATTTTGCACACATATAATTCTCCATTAACCCTTTTAGTAAAGAGTGTAGAATCAATTTTACCAATTTCAAACCCTTTTTCAAGAAGAAACTTAGTCAAGCATTTGTACCAAGCTCTAGGAGCTTGCTTAAGACCATAAAGAGCCTTGTGAAGTTTATAAACATGGTCGGGTTTCTTAGGATTAACAAAGCTGGGTGGTTGTTTAACATAAACTTCCTCCTCAATTTCACCATTAAGAAAAGAAATTTTGATGTCCATTTGATATCAGGTGATGTCATGATGATTGGTATAAGCAAGTAATATGCAGATGTACTCAAGTCTAGCAACGCATATGTCTCACCATAGTCCATACCTTCGACTTGAGTCTAGCCTTGAGCAACGAGATGAGCCTTGTTGCGTACAACTTTTCCATCTTCATCTTGCTTGTTCCGAAACACCCATTTGGTTCCAATGACATTGTTCTTCTCATCGGGCTTTTCAACCAACGTCCACACTTGGTTCCTCTCAAAGTTGTGTAGCTCTTCATGCATGGCATTTATCCAATCCGGATCTTCCAACACTTCTTCAACCTTCATAGGTTCAATGCTAGAAATGAATGAGCAATGTTCACAAAAATTAGCCAAATGAGTTTTAGAGCGAGTAATTCTCCCTGTTTGAATGTCATAAAAGATTTGTTCGACGGGATGATCTCTTGAGACTCTTGCTCGAACTTGTGAGAGCTTTTGTTTGGGTCAGGGTGGAACATCCTCTGCAGTGTCTTGTTCTTCCTCTTGTCTTTCTTCGTTTTTGTTGGCATTGTTGTTCTCCCGTGATGGTGGAGAAGGAGGTCGTCGAGGTTCATCTTGTTGCACATCCTCGTTCTCATCGTCTTGATGTGTCCCACTCATGGATGCCTCCAAGTCAACTTGTGGTTCACCTTGGCGTGAAGTTCAGGCTTCCACCTGGACGGACGAGGTACTCTCCTTCACCTCCGTTGGGCGAATCTTGCCAATAGACAAGTCTTCGATTGCTTCCAAAGGATCTTTGTCACCTACATCAATTGGCAATTGCTCTACTTGCGAGGCGTTAGATTCATCAAACTTCACATCTACCATCTCTTCAACCTTTCGGGTGAAATTGTTGTAGACATGGTAAGTGCGAGAGTTTGAGCCATAACCAAGTAGGAAACCTTCATGAGATTTAGGAGCAAATTTCGAACGATGATGCTTATCAAGAATGTAGCACTTTGAGCCGAATACCTGAAAGTATCCAACTTGGGGTTTGTTACCGGAGAGAGGCTCGTATGCCATCTTGCTGAGTAGCTTGTGAAGATATAGACGATTCATTGCATGACAAGCTGTCTCAACTGCTTCCGTCCAAACGTGTTTTGGCGTCTTGTACTCATCAATCATCGTTCTCGCCATTTCGATGAGCGTCCGGTTCTTCCTCTCAACAACTCCATTTTTTTAAGGTGTGTATGTAGTCGAGAACTCATGTGAAATCCCTTCTTCGTCAAGAAAGGTGTCCACATTGGCGTTCTTGAACTCTGTTCCGTTGTTGCTATGAACCTTCTTGATCTTCACTTAAAAATGGTTTTGGGCCTTCCTAGCGAAGTTTTTGAAGATCTTTTGGACCTGCGATTTATCATCAAGAAAGAACACCCACATAAATCTTGAAACTCATCAACAATGAACAAACCAAACGAGTTACCACCGAGACTCTTGTAGGCATTGGGACCGAAAAGATCCATGTGAAGTAGCTCGAGTGGTCTCCTCGTGGTCATGATGTACTTCACGGGGTGGATTCCTTCAACCTACTTTCCTGCTTGGCAAGCACTACAAAGTCTATCCTTGTCAAATATAACATCTTTAACACCAAGAATATGATCACCTTTAATTAGCTTGTCAAGATTTTGCATGCCCACATGACCTAACCGTCTATGCCACAACCAGCCGTTAGAGGATTTAGCAATTAAGCAAGTTCTAGGTTGAGCCTTTTTAGAGAAATCAACAACATATAGATCACCTCTACGTATGCTGGTAAAGACCATTTTATGATTATCTCTTCGAAACACTTGGCAATCTATTTCAGTAAATAGGACATTGAATCCAAAGTCGGCTAGTCTAGATATAGAAAGTAGGTAATAGCCAAGAGATTCAACGAGCATAACATTTTGTATGGAGATGTCATGTGAGAAGGCCACCTTACTGAGGCCAACCACCTTACCCTTTGAGTTATCACAAAAAGTGACATACTTTCGACGGCCTTCGTTTTTAGCAAGCTCACGGAACATATCTTTGTCTCCGGTCATGTGATCGGTACATCCACTATCAAGGACCCATTCCTTTCCTCCAGCCATGTAGCCGCGAAGGTTAGCCATAAGACCAAAGTGTCTTATAGACTCTTCAAGATCAAGATCACTATCATCATCCTCATCATAGTATCCATGTTCAACATCGTCTTGCAAATGTTCATTTTCTAGAGAGAGTAATTCATTAGATATATGATTTTGACAATGTTCATCTCTATGAAATCTAATAGCTTAGGAAATGATATTGCTAATAAATCTAACATCTCCATTGGCACGCATAACATCATGAAGCTCAATTAAACAATCTCCAAATTTAGGATCATTCGGATTCATCTTATTCCAATCAATAGACTTATGAAGAATCTTATCTAAGTTTTTCAAGGAATAGTCCAGAAATCGTTCCTCAAGAAATCTCCATACAATATAAGCACAATCAAGAGTTGGCAAGTGACCAATCAAGTTTCTAGGCAAACCTCTAGTGATAAGATTGATAGTTCTAAGATTGCGAATCATGTCAAGATACTCATCATGGGTTGGATGCAAGGGGTCAACAAGGGGTTCACAAGGAGTAGTAATGTACTTGTTCAACTGGTATTCATGAAAAATTCCAAGCATCTCATTTTTTCACTCACTAAAGAACTCTCCATCAAGCATAGGTACTCTACGTCAACGACTCCCCAATGTCGACTCATCCATATTCCTCCAATGGTGATTAATGCAAAGCAATGGAACCAATGCTCTGATACCAATTGAAAGGATCGAGAAGAGGTTTCTAGAGGAAGCGGGGGGGGGGGGGTTGATTAGACCCACAACAAGCAAACATAGCAGTTTTTAAGTTTTCCAAGTTGAGGTTGGAAATTAGCACAATTTCAAACATTTAGAATACAATTCAAGCAAGCATGCAAAGAGTATATGAGCAGCGGAAAGTAAAGCATGCAACTTGCAAGAAAGAAAAGGGATGGGATTGGAGTGTGCAAACACAATTGCAATGGATTGTCTTGGTCTCAACACATGAGTAGGTGGTTCTCTCTCAAAAAATGGGTAGTGGAAGTGTAGGCACGTTCTGATGGCTCTCTCCACAAGTGAAGAATGGGTGGAGGGGTATATATAGCCTCCACACAAAATCTAGCCGTTACACACAGATTCCCAAACTCGGTGAGACCGAATGGTAAGACTCGGTCAGACCGATTCACGTCAAAATATGAATGCTAGATTTTTCGGTGGGACCGACAAGGTCAACTCGGTGGGACAGATGTGAAAGGGTTAGGGTAAAACCTCAACTCGGCTTGACCGATTACTCAAACTCGGTGAGACCGATTTTGGTAGTGAGCAAAGAGAGGATTGGTCAAGCAAACTCGAGGGGACCAATTGCACAAACTTGGTGGGACCGAAATTGTTGCAACAGGCAACTAGAAGTTTGCAAGCCCATCACGGTCAGACCGAGATCCCATCGGTGAGACTGAACTGATTATGGTTTTGCAATGGCTATGTCAAATGAACTCGGTGGCGTTGGACAGATCAAATCGGTGGGGCCGAGTTTGACTTTTAGGTTTAGGACATATGTGGATATGAAAAGTGGTTGAGGGCTTTTGAGCGTATCACTAAGCACTTTGAACAAGCAAACCATTAAGAAACACCTCATCCCATTTTGATAGTATTGTCGGTTTACTAAAGTAGGGGTACCTTAGTACCCCGAACTTGCGCACGGGCAGCCGCAGCACCCCGCGGCGAGGCTTGCCGGACGCCCGCCAAGACCCTCCGTCAATACCTACTACTGCCATTCAAGAACAAAGTATCAACTGAGAAAACAAAGGCCCCGACAAGAGGAGCTTGCCGGGAAGGCCAACCGAGGCATTTCCAGAAGACTTGCCGCGACGCCCCGCGCGTCCCGGCAAGGCCCGGCGGCCGGCAAGCTTGCCGGCACAGCAAGAGAAAGGCCGCGGCAAGGCATTTGCCGCGGCAAGGTTGCCACCCAAAGTCCAGCGCACCCAGCGACGTGTCACCCCAGGGCCGTCCCAGGGGCACGTGGCGAGGCGTTGCGCAGCCATGCAGGGCGAGGTGGCAAGCGGAGCTGACAGAGACGCCATCGTGGCAACCGGTGGCTCACCTAACGGTCGCTTTTTGCCTTTGTTAGCGACCGGACGGGCATTAAATGCCCTTGTCCCCCCGCCGTCGAGTTAGATAGGGAACATTGTTGGTCATCATTGTACCAACCTCGATTTTAACTTTTACCCCTCTTCTTACGCTGCCACCGTGGATGCCCCTTCGAGACTATAAAAGGGAGGCCCATGCGCACGAGAAGGGGTTCGGTCCATTCGACACCCACAACACCACCATACGCCGGCCTCGAGCAAGATCAAATACAAGCACAAAAGCAGCGATGAGGGTTTTATCTCTCCGGAGAGCCCCGGCAGGTAAAATCGCCTGCCTCCCCAGCGCGCCGACCTCGATCTGCTCTGCGACGCCCTCCGCTCCCTTACGGACTAGAAGGGCCCCCGTGCGTTCTATAGGTGCTCGTGGCGCACAAGGACCGCCCGACATCTTTGGCGCGCTTAGGTAGGGGCGCCGAGGTCGTGAGCATCCGATCCGGTCTCCCACGCTACATCAACGCTATCATCAACATGCCACCAAGAAGAAGCTTCGAGGTGGCCGCCCGCTTACATCGATTACGCCACCACCGCCGAGCAAGCGGGCGGTGGAGTCGACGCTGGCGAAGGAGCGGGCGCCGACGGTGGGACTCACGTCGTCACCAGGTCCAAAAACAAGGCCCCGCAAGCATCGGCGACCGTACAGACACCACACCCTTCTCAGGAGGTGCAAGGTCGACAACGCCCCGGTGCTCCTAGCACCGTGCTCGCATTGGAGCAAGGCCAAGCTGGTGGGTCGCGGACGCTCGAGAAGTTAGCATGCGCGCCAAAGATGTCGGGCGCGAGTGAGGTACTGGCCGCCTCGGACGGGTGTGGCACCTCCCAATCCAGCTTGGGAGTCCGAGCACATCCGCTCCTCGCGCCGCTCGTCGCCACCGCCACCCAAGATAGCAAAGAAGCGCCGCCCGAGCCCAGCTGCTTTAGATTACCCTCAGCGCCACACAAGATCGACGACTAGAGGATGACCATATACAGCCTCATCGGCCGCTTAACGGCGATAAGCCCCGCAGCCGAAGCGCCGAAGCCCGGCAAGGCGCCCAAGCGCAAGCCGACGCCGACAAGACCGCTGGGGGTGCCACCTCCGCACACTCAGCCCGAAGGCCAAGATCGCCAGCTCGCCGGACCAACCTCGACGCCGACTCCACCGCGTCGTCGGACCCGCGAACTCGCCGTGACCAACGCCATGTTCTCCAAGAACGGCAACATGAAGACGCCCGCACTCGCATCGAGCGCTGAAGAGAAGCGCGACGTCAATCTGACCAGCGCGCTGGGCCCACTGTCGATGTGCACGCACCCGGAGAACCAGGTGACTTGCCGTACGCGGCAGGTTGCCCTGCGTTCACCCGTGAGCTGCGGCAAGTCCAGTGGCCCAAAACCAAGAACTTCAAGCCAGACGTGCCCGAGAAGTATCATGGCAGGATACATCCGTCGGAGTTCCTCAGCATCTACACCATCGCGGTGCAGGCTGCCGGAGGGCGCGACGAGAAGATCCTCGCCAGCTACTTCCCGCTGGTGCTCAAACCCAACGTCAGATCTTGGCTCATGCACTTGCCGGATGGCTCCATTTCTTCATGGGCAGACCTATGCCACCAGTTTGTCGGCGCCTTTACAGGCGGCCACAAACCCCATGGCCAGGAGAGCGATTTGCATCTGCTCGTCCAGATGGAGGGAGAGCCCCTACGCAAGTACATACAGAGATTTAGCTAGGTGCAGCGCAACATCCCAGACGCCCACCCCGCCGCGTTATCGGCGCTTTCATCGTAACATGCGAATCGCAGGATGAGGGAGGAGATGGCGATGTGCAAGGTCGAGATGTCACGAGCTCTATGCTCGCCGACAAGTGTGCACGGGCTGAGGAGGGAGGAAAATCCCAGAGAGATTGCAGGAGCGTAGGGTCGACAATGAGGATGCCGCCCCGGCAAGGAAGAACCGGCGGCGGAACAACAGGAAGAGAAAGGCCAAGGATGTGCTAGCTGTTGAGCATTCCGGCAATGGAGGCGGCTCCGACAAAGCCAAAGCCGATGACTCCGGCGAGGCTGTGGTAGCCGCCGACAAGCAGGATGGCTCCGGCAAGCAATATTGCAAGATTCACCGCACCAAGGGCCATGACCTCCCAACCTGCAAGAAAGTGGAGCAGATGGCGGAGCTGCAGAAAGCTGAATACGAGCGCCGCGACAAGGAGAGGGCCCAGGGAGGTGGCGGAGGATCCGGCAAGAAGCTTCCCGCCCGGGGAGGGCACCGCGACAAGGAGACAGGCCTCCTCGTGGCCGCGACAAGGACGAAGATGAAGATGAGGACGATGAGATGGAGGAAGATGAGACTGATGACCAAGAGTTTCAAAAGGCAACAGAGGTGTTGTGCATCGACGGCGGCGCCTCTCTGCACACCTCGCACCGCCAACTTAAGCAGTGGGTGCGAGAAGTGAACGCAGCAGAGCTGTCCGTCGAGTCGCGCAAGCCTCTGAAGTGGTCCAGCACGCCCATCATCTTCGATGTTGAGGACCACCCGATCGCTTCATCATGGTCGGTGCTTGCCGATGTTGGTTTCACTCAACAATCCGCAACCTCAAGGTCACGAAGATGCTAGTTGACGGCGGGCCGGCCTAAACCTGATTTCCTCCGCAGGTGCTCAAGAAGCTTCAGATCCCCGACAATGAGCTCGAAGAAACTGGTACCTTCCAAGGATAAATCCGGAAGGAGCAAGCCTAAGGGAAGATCACACTACCGGTGACATTTGGCAGCGAACTGAACTTCAGGACAGAAAGGGTCACGTTTGATGTTGCTGATATCCCATTACCCTACAATGGGATACTTGGCCGACCAGCGCTTGCCAAGTTCATGGCAGCCTCTCACTATGCGTACAATGTGCTCAAGATGCCTGGTCCGATAAGTGTCATTTCCGTCCAAGGTGACAAGAAGGATGCACTTATTTGCACCGACAAGATCTACCGGGATGCAGCAGCCGCGGCAGAGTGCAAGCCACTTGCCGTTGAAGCTCCCCGGGGGAAGAAGAAAGCCAAGTCCGGCAAGAGCAGCTCTGGTGCCCACTCTGGCAAGCGCGCCTCTCCGGAGTGCTGCGCTACCGTCGAGGACGCACCATCGAGCTCCACCGGCAAGTGCAAGAAGGCAAAGGCAAATCTACCAAAGACTAAGCCCGCAAGAGCAGCTCCGTGCTCGCCCGCAAGCGCGCTTTTCGAGTGCCACGCCCGTCGAGGACGCTACCGTCGAGCTCCACCGCCAAGAGGGCAAAGAAAGCAGCCATTTGAACTTCGAGTTGTATTCCCTGAAAATCCGTACCTTGTATGAAGAACCTGTGCGCAGAGGGGTCAAATCGTGGCTAAGTTGCGCCCTTGATCTGTTTCGAGTCCGGTCAACGACGAGAGCGCGCTGCAACTAGCCCGACGAGTTCCCCCTTGCCGAGGGCAACACCGCCAGCGGGCTGCTGATGTTCCGCTGACTCGGAAGTGTGTTTGTGCCGCGGTTCCCCTGGCGTGAGGGTGAGAACGTACAAGGGAGGAAATCAAGGGGGAAGTACAACCTCGCCGGATCGCGGAAGACGGAAAAGCTAAGTCGCCCAAGCTTGAATATAGAGCACCTTTAGCTCTAAGCTTTTATGTTATATTCCTATATTCCTTGAACGTTCGTGCCTTGTACGTGAAACCCGGGCGCGGAGGAACCAACTCATGGTTAAGTTGCGTCCTTGCTTTGTTTCCGAGTCCGCTCAACAATACAAGTGCGCTGCAACTGGCCCGAGAAGGTTTCTTGCCGGAAACAACACCGCCAGCGGGCTGCTGACGTCCCGCACTCAGCAAGTGTGTTAGAGCCGGCAAGTTACCTAGAAGCGTAGGGTGGAAACATACAAGGGATGCAATGGAGTAGAGGAAGTAACGTAGCAAGCCTTGCCATGGGGCGTCCTTTGTATGAGAAACTTGTGCGCAGAGGGGCTGGCTCATGGCTGAGTTGCACCCTCGATTCGTTTCCAAGTCCGCTCAACAATGAGAGCGCGCTGCAACTAGCCCGACCAGGCTCCTTGCCGGAGGCAACACCGCTAGCAGGCTGCTGATGTTCCGCACTCAGCAAGCGTGTCTGCGCCGGCAAGTCCCCTAAAAAAGTGTAGAGTACAAACATACAAAGGGCGAAGCATGACATTGCGTTGCCCGACGTAAAAGTTACACCACAAAAAGTGATTTATTGCAACACTGTCTAAGTTATTTTCGTGACTATAATAACAGCGACAAAAAAAGAAGAGAAGAGAAGAAAACAGAAAGGCGCGCCGGCACCTAGGTCTCGGTGGAACCAGAATTGCCGGGGGCTGCAGATGCTAAGATTCATCCTCGGCAAGCCAGAGTTGCCGGGGGCTGCAGATGCTAAGATTCATCTCCGGCAAGCCAGAGTCGCAGGGGGCTGCGATGTCAGATAAGTTTTTCATCCCTCCTCATGTATCCTCTTGTGGACTGGGGAAAGCGAGGCCGCGTCCTTGAACGAGTGTGCCTTGCATAAAAAAAACCTGTCGCTGAGGGACCGAAGTCGCTGTTGTTGCGCCTTGCTTTGTTTCCAGTCCGCTCAACAATACAAGTGCGCTGCAATCGCCCGAGAAGGTTTCTTGCGGAAACAACACCGCCAGCGAACTGACGCTGACGTTCCTTTTCAACAAGTGTGTTGGCGCCAAGCAAGTTCCCTAGAAGCGTGGGGTGGAAACATACAAGGCACAGAGTCAAGTAAAGGACATTATCCGGCAAGCATTCCCCTCTTTTCATTAAAAAACATCCCAATTTAGTACAAGTCCATAAAGGATGAAAAACATGAGAGAGAGGATTACAAGTTTTAAATGCAGCTAAGGCCCGAAGGCTTACAAATTAAAAAGAGATAAGATGCCCGTAACCCTCTCCCTGCTTCTCTCTTCAAGAGGTAGGTCAGGAGGCCCGGCAAGAGAAGCTTGCCGGGAGGGCGAAGGGGCGCTTAGGTGAACTACGGTGCCGAAGACACCAAGAGAACTTCCCGGGCCGCCAGAGCTTGGCGGAGACGGAGGCGCCGGAGGCAGAGTCAAGACGGGCGGCAGGACGCCAAGACGCTGCCGAGGGCGCCTCGATTCGTACTCGACTTGACGGCCTTGCCGCCACCCCTCTTCCTCTTCCGCAGCCTCCCACGCCAGCCGCCCAAGGAGACGGCCCGGGAGTTCGAAGGCGTCATGACCCAGATGATGGGGTCGCCAATGGCGACGAGGCGACGGCCGACGCCTAGTCGGACTCATCACCACCGCTGCCGCCCTGCCGCTCTCCTCCTCGCCACTCTCGCCGAGGGGAGTCTTCGCCATCGGAGGAGCTGTCCACGCAGCATCGCGCCGGGTGCCGGAGTCCCAAGACCTTGACGGCGAGAAGGTCGCCTCCATTAACTTAAAATGGAGGGTAAACCCGCCGCCAAGCTGTGGATGCGCTAACATCTTCCACCCTCAATCGGTACATCACGCCGGGCTGGGATACGACACTAACTCGAAAAGCCGCTGATCCCGCAGCCCCTCATGCGCAACTCCAACATCTCGGGCGGGTCCGGTTCCATCGCGCTTGCAAACGGGGCAGGGAGCCGGAGGCGTCGACGAGGTGCCCGATGCAGCTTGACGAAGAACTCCCAGGGGTCGTCCCCGGTGTGGACCGCCGAGGAGAGGAGCTGCCGGGGGCGGGGTGGCGCACCACCCCGACCGCCTCCCCCGCACTCCGACCACGCCCTCGGCCTCGCCCGCGCCTCGCCTCCCTCTTCCCTCGTGGTCGGCCCGCCACCACAGCGCGAGATAGGAGAGGCGCGCTGCTGGTGGCAACCTCGCCACCACCGACGGCGGACAGGGTTCCCTCCTCCATGGCGATGGGAGGAAGAGTAGCGAGTTGAAGAAAGAGGAAGAGGGGAAGTGCGGATTTTGCACTCCCTTCCACCCTTTTTAAAGGAGCGAGGTGGGGGCTCGGCCGCCCGCCAGCCAATCGAGCACGGGAGGGCAGAGGCAGGCGCCCACCACCTCCGCCTGCGGACGGCTCGGTTTCCCACCTTCGCCGCCCACCCCCCATCGCCAGCATGGGAGCCGCGTGGCGGGGAGGCGAAGCCGAGGCGACGGATGAAATGACCTTACCCTGCCCCATAATCACGGGGGTGGACGCCTTGAATATCGCACACACCACCCACGTTCTCTCCCACGACACCGCAATTGACGCGTGCCGTTGCGGGAGAGCGCGGTGGGCGCGGAGTCCAATTTTGTGTAGGCCCAGGCCGCACGCGTGCGTGCACTGTTCTGGGCCTGACCCAACAACGCTCGGCACCGTGTATGGCCCAGGCCCAGGGGCTCCTGTCGGTGTACTAAAGTAGGGGTACCTTAGTACCCCGAACTTGTGCACGGGCAGCCGCAGCACCCCGCGGTGAGGCTTGCCGGACGCCCGCCAAGACCCTCCGTCAATACCTACTACTGCCATTCAAGAACAAAGTATCAACTGAGAAAACAAAGGCCCCGGCAAGAGGAGCTTGCCGGGAAGGCCAACCGAGGCATTTCCAGAAGACTTGCCGCGACGCTTCAAGGCCCCGGCAAGGCCCGCGGCGGCAAGCTTGCCAAGACAAAGAAGAGAAAGGCAGCGCAAGGCATTTGTCGCGCAAGGTTGCCACCCAAAGTCCAGCGCACCCAGCGACGTGTCACCCTGTGGCCGCCCCAGGGCACGTGGCGGGCGCTCTTGCAGCCATGCAGGAGAGGTGGCAAGCGGAGCTGACAGAGACGCCATCGTGGCAACCGTGGCTCACCTAACGGTCGCTTTTGCATCTTTGTTGAGCGACCGGACGGCATTAAATGCCCTTGTCCCCGCCGTCGAGTTAGATAGGGAACATCATGGTCACCAAGTACCAACCTGCGATTTTACCTTTTACCCCTCTTCTTACGCTGCCACCGTGGATGCCCCTTCCGACTATAAAGGGAGGCCCATGCGACGAGAAGGGGTTCGGTCCATTCGAGACCCACAACACCACCATACGCCGCCTCGAGCAAGATCAAATACAAGCACAAAAGCAGCAGTAGGGGTTTTATCTCTCCGGAGAGCCCCGAAGCTGGGTAAAAATCGCCCATCTCCCCCGCGCGCCCGACCTCGATCTGCTCTGTGCACGCCCTCCGCTCCCTTACCGGACTAGAAGGGCCCCCCCGTGCCCCATAGGTGCTCGTGGCCGCACAAGAGACTGTCCCGACAAGTATTGGCTTTCCTATGGACTCAGTGTGATCTTGGATCACTAAAATTAAAATGCAGAGTCTTGAGCTTTTGCCAATATTTGTCCTTAGCATCTTGAAGGGGTTCCACATCCTTTTGTCCATGTCCATGCCACTCCAATGTTGAACTTATTTGAAATACACTAGGTAGAAGTATTAGTCCAATAAGAGATATGTTGACGTTAATTACAAAAATCACCCAAGGAGCACTTGTGCTTTTATCATCCCTGTTTGGAAAGATATTGAATAAGTGTGATTACAATAATAGTGGCACTCATTGGTACCATAAGGTGTTATACAAAGGGTTTTTAACCCCTTTCCGCGATGGCATTTGGAACCGTCGCCAAGTGAGTGTGCGCGATAGGGGGGGTCCTTCCTACACGACCCAGACACTGTCGGGGATGGGCGAGCGGCTACTGACGTTCGCCATAGAATAAATATATTAGAAGCCGCCCTAGTACCACACATTACATCTTGACATTACATTTCTGATCAGAGAGACATCCCAAACGATTACACCGCTATTGTCGTGTGAAAAAGGTGGACATCAACATTTAATCTGCCGATATGTTTGTGATAGGTAAGTTATTGCACATGGTTCAAGAATGTAAAATGTGCACGGTGCCTCTACTAACACCAACGTGTACTTTTTAATAACTTTGTGTGATTGGTATTCCTATCACACGCACACTGGTTTGAAACGTTTGTCGTATTACCATAAATCGCACACGCATATGAGACGAAACCATGTGTGTGGCCGTCGGGCATTGCAAACATTTCACGTCAAAGAACCGTCTGTTTTCTTTTTTCATCGCACACGATGTTTTCTTTCTAACCATGTGCACATTATTTTATTCGCTCCTGTACATTTTTTGGCTGAAATTTATTATTTGAATTGGAAATTTTGATATATGAAAAGTGCAATTCAAATTCTCAGCACAATGGTTCAACAACAAATCCATAAATATAATTGTCAGTATAATATGTTCAGTAATTACAGGACTAGACAACAATTAACTATGATGAACCACAATATTTACATGCGGTAAAGGTGAAGAGACAAGTGTAAATCATTTTGACTGCCGATGGTGTTGAAGAAGCGGAATGCCCATAATGTGCCTTCCTGCATGCCATAGGCACAAGCAACTTTTTTCCAACCCCTTGTGACGATCGCCCGTCCATCCTTCACCGCCTTCAGGAAGACTTCTAGAGCATTGTCATGGTAGCATGAATTATATACTTTAACCTTAGTTACCTCCACTTCGGTCATGTAGTATGCAAGGTAATCATGAGTAAATAGCTTAGAAAACCATCGAAAAGAGAAAAATATCAGATCATGATGTCTAATAGAGTAACTTATTGTGGGTAGGGGGAAAAGGCAACAAATTACTTACCATCCTAAAGTTCACTGTTGTCTTGGACAAAGTGTAAATATAGAGCTTAATTCCCATCACCCGTTTCTCATTGCGCCATATGCAAAAGGGATCGAAGCATGGATCAGTACCACTCATATATGTACCTACAAGCAACCAGTAAATGTTAGAAGCTAAACTGAGATTGCACAAATGATGTAAAATACAACTACCTACATTCCTAAGTACAAGTATTTTAAGAGATTTCAATATGAACTACACATGGATGTATATAGAATTATAGATATAGTTTAGATTAGAATCTAGATTCACTCATTTTGCTCCTTATGTAGTCTATATTGGAATCTCTAAAAATACATAAATTTAGGAATAGATGGTGTATAAGACATGGGATGTAGCTAACCTCAATGGCAAACAACAGCATCACCCATTGTAGCCCTGTGTAAGTACATGGAAAGCCAATGTTAACTACAACAGGGTTAACATCCACCAAAAATAGCAAATGGTAATAAAACGGTAGCATCTGTAGTGATATCTTCATTGCGAAAGGGTATAACGGTAGCAAAGGGACTAATTGAAAAATGGATACAATTGTTATTTACAACAGGCTTAATAGTATCCCAATTCATATTTTGTAAGTTTGTAGCCATAGAAATACAACTGTTTAAAAATGGATATAACTGTTAATTGCAACAAGCTTATTGGCCATTGAAACCGGTATCAATAAAAATGCAATTGGCAGAGTTAAACATCACAAGGCAGGTCCTGCCAGAGCAGATAATGGCCCAGTTGTCTATCAAAAGGTAGAGAAAATAGCTAAAATGTGTTATGCATGTTTACTACAAGATGCTTAAGACATCGACAAAACATAGCCATTAATTGCAACCGGTATTGGTAAGATTGAACTGGTGAGTTCATACTTGGTAAGTCTCGAGAGGTAGTTGCTGGGGCACTTCATCTTAGCAAGAGCTCGCCTAAAGTCAGCGGCGGCGGAGGCGAGCTCTTCCTCCGGGTTGAAGCATGGATCAGTGCCCCCGACATGTGTACCTACAAGAAGCAAGTCAATGTTAGAAGCCAAAATGCAATTGCACAAATGATGTAAAATACTGTAAGACATGGGATGCAGCTAACCTCGACGGCAAACAGTAGCATCGCCTGTTATGGCCCTGCGTAAGTACATGGATAGGCATGTTAAGTACATCAGGGTTAGCATCCACCAAAAATAATGGGCAACATCTCTAGTATATATTCATTGCGGAGAGTAGCATGGTAGCAAAGGGACAAATTAAAAAATGGATACAACTGCTAATTGCAACAAGCTTAACAGCATCCTAAGCCATGTTTTGTAAGTTTGTAGCCATTGAAATACAACTGTTTAAAAATGGATTCAACTGTTAATTGCAACAGGCTGAATGGCCATTGGAACCGGTACTGATAAAAATGCAATTGGTAGAGTTAAACATCACAAGGCAGGTGCTGCCAGAGGAGATAATGGCCCAGTTTTCTATAAAAAGGTGGGGAAAATAGGTAAAACGTGTTAGGCATGTTTACTACAAGATGCTTAAGACATCGACCATACAAAACATAGCCATTAATTTCAACCGGTATTAGTAAGATTGAACTGGTGAATTCATACTTGGTAAGTCCTGAGAGGTAGCTACTGGGGCACTTCATCTTGGCCAAAGCCCGCCCAAAGTCAGCGGCGGCGGTGGCGAGCTCTTCCTCTGGGTCGAAGCATGGATCAATGCCCCCGACATGTGAACCTACAGGCAACCAGTAAATGGTAGAAATTAAACTGCAATTGCACAACTGATGTGAAATACGGTAAGACATGGGATGCAGCTAACCTCGACAGCAAACAACAACAATTGTTGTTATGAACCTACGCAAGTACATGGACATGCATGTTAAGTACAACACGGTTAGCATCCACCAAAAATAGCAAATAGCAAGCATCTCTAGTGATATCCTGAGTCATGTATGGTAAGTTTGTTGCTGGTATTGGTGAAATTGAACTGGACAACAAGGCACGAACATGCTTAATACATCAACCGTACAAAACATAGCCATTGCAAGTGGTATTGGTAAGATTTAGCTAGTCAGATCATACCTGTTATGTCCTGGGGGGTAGTCGCCGGGGCACTTCTTCTGGGATAGAACCTGCACCATGTCAGCCGCGGTGGAGGCGAGGTGTTCCTCTGAGTCAACACGCACAACGGCCATCGCGCCATGGACCGGCATCAGCTCCTTGACCTCCACATGATATGTGGTTGGGCTTGCGCAGCAATGCTTGTGGGAGTCCAGGATTAGGGGGTCCTCGGGCGGCCGGTCAATCGATGTGGGCCAGACTAATGGGCCGTCAAGATACAAGATGGAAGATTATCCCTTGTGTCGGGTGGGGACTCTCACATGCGTGGATGGCAAGTATCGGTGTCTGGATATATTATTCCATTTTGTAAAACTGACTTTGTACAACCCTAAGCCCCTCTGGTGTCTATATAAACCGGAGGGTTAGATCGGAGGCAGTATAACAACATTGCTAGGCTAGCTATCTAGGGTTAGCCGAATCGATCTCGTGGTAGATCAACTCTTCTAACCCATATACCCTCGAATATAATCAAGCAGGAGTAGGGTTTTACCTCCATTAAGTGGGCCCGAACGTGGGTAAACACTGTGTGCCTTCTTTGTTGTTACTATTGATCCTCAAACGCATAGCTTGGGCCCCCTACCAGAGATCTGCCGGTTTTGACTCCAACATTGGTGCTTTCATTGAGAGCTCCATTATATCGTCCAGGGAGATTTTTCTTCCTGGACAGGTTTTTGTGTTCGGTGGCTTTGTGCTTAAAGCCAACTCGATCGGCCGCCTCGAGTAGGTCGATAGTTACACCCCCGGCCACCAGATCAGGTTTGAAACCTGAATTACATTGCTGACATCCGAGGAGACTTGGTCTTTGATGGGTTTGCGGCCTCGGCCGCCACTATGAGGACTCTTTGGATCCCCTGTCTGATCTCGTCCAGGGGTCAACACCAGCACCCACCTCGGCCTTAGATCTGGGGCAGGTATCATCGTCCGGAGATGGGAGCATAAGCCCACCGGAATTTTCCCCCTTATCGAACTTCCTACCGAAGACCCTAACACTGGCTTAAACCTGGCTCTGGGCAACCATTCCGAACTGCCGAGGTCTGCACTTAGCGGATCTGATCAGATGCTCCAAGCCGAATACATCGCGACAGACCCATGGTTCCCACTCCTGCTCTTAGATGAATCGTTGGGTCTGATGCAGTCTCTCGCCATTGAGGGAGTCCTAGCTTAGGTGGTCCTCGGACAGCCGGACTATATGCTTATGCCGGACTGTTGGACTATGAAGATACAAGATTGAATACTTCGTCCCATGTCCGGTTGGGACTCTCCTTTGCGTGGAAGCCAATCTTGGCAATTCGGAGATATAGATTTCCTTCTCTGTAACCGACTCTGTGTAACCCTAGCCCCCTCAGGTGTCTATATAAACAGGAGGGTTTGGTCCGTAGGACAACAACAATCATAATCATAGGCTAGCTTCTAGGGTTCAGCCTCTACGGTCTCGTGGTAGATCAACTCTTGTAATACTCATATCATCAAGATCAATTAAGAAGGAAGTAGGGTATTACCTTCATAGAGAGGGCCCGAACCTGGGTAAACATTGGTGCTTTCATTGAGAGTTCCACTATGTCGTCACCATAAGGCTTGATGGCCCCTTCAATCGTCTACAGCGATGCAATCCAGGGTGAGGTTTTCCTCCCTGGACAGATCTTCGTATTCGGCGGCTTCGCACTATGGGCCAACTCACTTGGCCATCTAGAGCAGATCGATAGCTACGCCTCTGGCCATCAGGTCAGGTTTGGAAGCTTGAACTACACTGCCGACATCCGTGAAGACTTGATCCTCGATGGATTCGAGCCCATGACAGGTGCGTCCTACAGCCGCGATGAACATGACTTAGATCTGTCATCAGACGATGTTCAGGAGATCGCACCTGCAGCTACCCTGGCTTTAAATCCGGAGCAGATCATGCCATCCGAGGATGGGTTGATGGACCCCGCCATGGAGGCCGCACACTCAGCGGCATAGAGTAGAACACAGATCTCACCTCCAAGGAGGTCTGTGTCTTCGGACCCACGTACTCGTCTCCGGCCAGGGGCTCCGAACCGCATGCATCCGTGCCCACCAAACCTGATTGGGTACCGATCACGGAGTTTAGCCTCGCGGATATCTTTCACCACTCGTCCTTGGGCGATGTGTTAGGCTCATTAATATCTCTCTCCCTGTCAGGAGAGTCTTGGCCCAACTATATCCGGCCTGAGTGGGAAGCGGATGATGAAGAGATTTGTAACCCACCCACCACCCACTTAATAGCCACTGTCGATGAATTAATCGACATGCTTGATTTCGACTCCGAATACATCGACGGTATGGACGACGATGTCGGAGAAGAACGGGAACCACCGCCCCCAGGGCGCTGGACAGCCACCTCATCATATGATATATACATGGTGGACACATCAAAAGAAAGTAATGGCGATGATGCAATGGAGGATAATCCCCTCGAGAAGCAAACAAAACGCCGACGTCAGAGGCGCCGCTCTAAAGCCCACCATAGCAAAAACAGCGATACCAACACAAGAAAGAGTAATTCCCCGGACGATGCAAAAGATAACGACGACCCCGTAGACCCGGCGATGGAGCAGGATGAGCCAGGGGACGGCGAACACAGTCCGAGGCCGCTATCCGATCACAACGATGACGAAGACAAAACTTATAAACCTGTCTCCGGAGAGGAGAACAGTCCGCACGACGATGCACACATCGTCCCGGAAAAGCATTTGGAACAACAGCACCTCCATAGAAGGCTTATTGCCACTGTGAGGAGCTTGAAGAAGTAGAAGCAACGGCTTAAATCCACGCGGGATACGCTCAACCACGGATGGAATAAAGTGCTCGACACTGACGAAATATACGGCGGTGATCGCCACACAAAGAGCTACCCAAACGCAAGCTGCTGCCGGAATTCGACGACGAGGCTACCGAGCCCATTGCATCGAAGAACAATACGGCCGATCTACCGGACCGACCACCCCACCACCCCGTGGCCGAGACAGAGCAGCTAATAACGCCGCACACAAGTCAGCACACGATCTACATGAGCACCTGGACAAAAGAGCCGGTATGTCCTGGTCCATCTATGGATCTAGGAATCGTGCTCCTACGCAGGATCACAACCACCAAACCGACTATATTGATCGACTACCAGCTCGGAATCAACACCGAACACTACAGCCATCGGACGCATGCCACGACACATCCAAATACAGGGGTGCCGCCCACCCCCTGTGATTCACCGATGAGGTGCTGGATCATGAATTTCCAGAGGGGTTTAAACTCGTAAACATCGAGGCATACGACGGAATGACAGACCCTGTAGTCTGGATTGAGGACTTTATTCTTCACATCCACATGGCTCGCGGAGACGATCTCCATGCCATCAAATACTTTCCACTCAACTTGAAAGGACCAGCTCGGCACTGGTTGAAAAGCCTCCCCGAAAACTCAATTGGAAGTTGGGAGGAACTCGAGGACGCTTTCAGGGCTAATTTTCAAGGGACCTATGTCCGACCTCCGGATGCAGACGATTTAAGTCACATAATCCAACAGCCCGGAGAGTCAGCCCGTAAGCTTTGGAACAAATTTCTCACCAAGAAGAACCAAATCGTCGACTGTCCGGATGCCGAAGCCTTAGAAGCTTTCAAACACAGTGTCCTGGATAATGGCGGCCCTAACAACTCTCATGACCCGCTTTTGCGTGGGCGAGGATAGTTGGTTGGCCCGCAGCGGCACTAGCGACCCAGGCACATCCGAAATCAGGGATGGCAATGGGAAGCCACGACGCAATAAAAACAAGCGTTATGAAGACAGCCCAAACAACACGGCGGTAAACGCCGGATTCAGGGGCTTGCGAACCGGTCAACGGAAAAAGCCATTTAAAGGCAGCAGAGATGGACCGTCCAGCTTAAATAAAATTCTAGATAGATCATGTCAGATTCATGGCACCCCCAAAAAATGTGAATCACACCAACAGACAATGCTGGGTCTTGAAGCAGGCCGGCAAGCTAAACGGTGAACACAAGGGGAGGGAGCCGCTAAGTGAAGACGAGGACGAGCCTCGCCAGCCGAACACTGGGGGACAGAAAAAATTTCTACCGACGGCCAAAACAGTGAACATGATCGATGTCACCCACATACCAAAGACGAAGCGCAAATGCGCAGTCCGAGACATATACGCGCTAGAGCCCGTCGCCCCCAAATTCAACCCATGGTCGGCCTACCCGATCAGTTTCGATCGTAGGGATCATCCGACTAGTATCCGGCATGGAGGTTCGGCTGCCTTGGTACTCGACCCAATAATTGACGGATACCATCTCACCCGAGTCCTCAGGGACGGTGGCAGTAGTCTTAATCTGATATATTAAGACATTGTCTACAAGTTGGGCATAGACCCGTTAAGAATCAGCCAAAGCAGTACTACCTTTAAAGAGTAATACCAGGTGTAGAGGCCCACTGTATGGGCTCTCTAACATTAGAGGTTGTATTCAGTTCTCCCAACAACTTTCAAAGTGAAGAACTAATCTTCGACATCGCTCCATTCCAAAGCGGCTATCATGCACTACTCGGAAGAATGGCCTTCGATCGTTTCAATCCAGTACCGCATTATGTTTATCTTAAACTTAAGATGCCCGGTCCACGTGGCGTCATCACAATCAGCAGAAATACAGAGTGTTCCTTGCGTGCGGAAGAATATTTGGCAGCTCTAGCAGCCAAACCACTGAACGGCCTCTCCAACCCAAATAAATGATCGATCTTCGAGACCACAGGCATGGCTAGACGTGTCCGGCGCACCACTAGTTGTAGCAGCCCACATAAACCTGAGCTTGGTCAACAGATATGCCCCCATATGTGGTGCTAAGGGCTGCCTGCACGTAAAAGGGTCCATAGTTCGGCTCGACCCTATTAATACACAATAGATTGAATTCTCATGGTTCATTAAGAATAACCAATTTTTCGCACGGTCACACCAGATTCTTTCACCTGGGCTTTTCGTTTTTTTACAGATGACCATTGTGCTATACCATTCCAGGATACGGCACAACGGAGACAAAGGCGCAGACATGCAGCAGGGGCCCGTTCCAAGGTTTCTTTTTAGATTAAGGCCCTGTGTAAACCTTTTTTATTGTCTCTTGTTGGCTCACACTGCCCTGGTACCTAAAATGACCAAGAGGGATTCCGGCATTATTGGCAAGCTTATTATTCACCGATATAAAATAGACGTTACAAGGGAAACGAACGATGTGTTTTTGGAATCTATGCTCTCACCACAGCCGCTCTTTTGTCACGCCAGATTAATGCACGTACCTGGAAACTTAGGGCTCATTATCGAGGGTGGTACTCAGCCTAGTATACGTTGTCAAGTCCGAATACCTTCGGGAGTGTTCGGCATCGCGAGTTTGGCCTTATATGCATCAACTCCGAATCATGTATTTGGTCAATAGTTGGGTTTGCCTGAATCCCGTGTTTTTCTACCTAACGTTCCGCTTTATCGGCTAAGCTGGAACCAGGAGAACTACTGCGATTGTGCCCTGGTTCATCCGGATGAGCACCTCATTAGAGAAAGTCGAAAATCGTATGTCATGATAAAGCGAGAGACTGGTCAACCACTCGATGACTCAGCAGATTCTTCGCGATTCCTCCGCATTAAAAAAGGACCGGTTTCCCGGTCACGTATGTACACGCACCGTATTCGGATGAACGCGGACATACCAAGGGCTATATAGTAGCCCCACCATCAAACTCCTATGGCTAAGTGAAAGTGTTAAAGCTATATAGTCCGTTTGCCTCGTTTGCCACGCTACCACCTCCTTAACAGACCAATACATTGTATCAAGTGTGATTACGCGCTTTGCCGAACACCCCCGTGTTATATGCGAGGGGGCTGAAGCCTACGACTGCAAACTTTCAGGTTATATACATTTATACATAAGCGGACGCACAGGAGGCACTACAATACTTCACGAGCAAAAGTATAAATATAGCCTTTATTATCAAAAGCATTGTTTTTACAATGATGATACATGTCACTGGAACATGGTATTCTTTGAGCACAGAGGCTCTATTAAACGAGCACCTTCGAAGACTTCTTCAACATAGTGCTCGGGCAAGTCCTGGCCCCCGGGCGGACCCCTGTTTGCGATATCGGTGGCCTACATCTTCGCCCAATACGTCTTAACACGGGCAAGAGCCATCCGTACACCCTCTATGCACGCTGACCTCTTGACAGTGTCGATATGCGGCACACCACGAATAAATTGTTGCACCAAACCAAAATAATTGTCCGGACATGGTTCCTTCGGCCATAGATGATCCACGACGGCCTTCATGGCAAGCCTGGACAACTTATGGAGCTCGGCCCACTCGGCCATTTGCTCATTCAACAGCAGCGGATGCCTTGCATTACTGAACTGTGACCAGAACAATCGTTCCACCCCATGATCTTCTCGATCTTTGAAATACTCAGACGCATCAGCAGCACTCTTTGCTAAATCCAAGTATGCGTCTACAGAACTCCACAATTGATCAAGAGGGGCATACTTTGGATCGCCGAACTTTGTTCGCAATAAAAAGGGCTTCCCACTCGCGATATCACCGGCTTGACGAAGCTCCTCCCGTGCCGCTCTGATTTTAGAGTGAGTTTCCTTTGCTCCTTCCAAGGCCTTATTTGGGTCAGCCGTTTTTGTTTGGTTTTCCCTTTCGAGAAGCTCATATCGGCTCGCAGCATTTTGCAGCTCAAGAGCCATGTTGGCTATTTTATCCTCACTCTGGCGATGAGCAGCCTGTTCGACTTTCAATTGTTTGGCTGCCTTTAGGGCAGCCGCATCACTTCCCCTGGCTTGCTTCTTGGCCCAGGCAAGTTCTACCCATAGGGACTCCACAGTGGTGGCTCCATCTACAGTCAAAGCATATTATAAATACTAGCATCATGCTATTATTAATATTTGACCACCCAAATATACATACCCCGTGCCTCATCAAGCCGCTTGTTCACAAGCGTGATGTCCGCAGCCACCATGTCAGGTTGCCGCCTCAGCTCGGCAAATTCAGCAGTCCGGTTAGCCGCCAGATCTGCAGCCGCCTGCACACAAAAGCAACGCTATCATTACCTGAGACTATGATCCTCTGCTTGCCTCATATGGACGGCAACCAGAGTCTCAGGGGCTACTATCTATACAAAGCACACCTTGCGTGTACGATACAATCAAAAATATATATATCACTTTGCGTACCTCAAAGCCTCTTAGCAGGCTCGTAAAGGCTTCATTCAACCCGCTTTTCGCAGATGAAATGCTCTCCACCACCGTACCCATTAAGGGACGATGTGCCTCTAATATATCCGCTTGCTGCAGAAGACCCATCAGTGTGTCAGTTGTACATCGGACAATCCCGGGCTTTTTCTGTTGGTCCCCTTAGGAGCCGAGAACTCCGGACTTCAGGCGGCTGAAGAGTTACCTTCTAGCCTTTGCGGATCGGGAGAGATCCTCCGGGACGACACCTCAGGGTCGTCCGCCTCATCAGGCAGGGAAGCAGGAGGAGGCATTTCGCTCTCCATCATCTCCGAAAGAAGATTGTGGAGAAGGGCTATGACCCAGACTTCAAAACATATGTCTCGGTTGTTATTCTCAGGAAAAGAGCAGGACATGCTTACTAAAGTGCCTTTATTCACTTACGGCTCGGTTGACGGCTGGCCCCCTTGTGGGCACTGTGCGGTAAGGATGCCCTCCAGGGCAGGGCCCCCTGGTGAAGGTTTCTTCCCTTGTTTGGAAACCTCCATTTCCAAGTCTTCAAGGGCGGTCCTTTTCTTCCCGTGGGGAGAGGGGATTCTAGATTCTTCTCCCCGATCATCCTCCAACACGGGGGCACTAGTTCCCCCAGTTAGGATGCGTAATGTACCTCCCGCATGAAGCCTACTTTTGGCTTCCCTATTCCTCCCCTCATCCTCCCCTCATGGCACTTGATAAGGTGCGCGAACTAGCATCCTGGTAGTACAGGATCCGGCGAGCCTTTAGGAAGAGGGGCCGAACACCTGATCCTCTCCGCCTTTCTTATTTAGACTTGGCCAAGGGTAGTTTTTAGAATAAGGTTGTGACAAATATAATGACAGCACGTTCGGTCGCGGAGTTACTTACTTTTGTATCTGGACGATTGCAGTTGAGACCCGCATCCTCTTTTGTGTCCGGACACTTTATTCGTGATCCGAAGAATAGTCGATACATCCCTTCGAGCGTCACGCCGAAGAAGTGTTGAATGGTTCGCGGTCCTTCTGGGTTGAACTACCACACACGGAGAGATCGACATTGGCATGGCAGGACCCGACGAACTAACATTACTTGAATTACTTTGATGAGACTGATGTCCTTCTTGAGGAGATCTCGGATGCAGCTTTGCAGTGTCAGCATGTCATTAACCTGTCCCCAGTCAAGCCCCTTGTTGACCCATGATGCAAGCTGTGGAAGAGGGGTAGAGCGTAAGGCCGGGGCGGCTGTCCACTTTGTACCTCGGTGTGCTGTGATATAAAACCACTCTCGTTACCATAGGTCAGACACCTCCGGGAAGGAACCCATTGGTCATAAGGAGTCGGCACCTTTGCTTATTATAGCGCCTCCGCACTCCACGTGTCTCCCGTCAATCATCTTCAGCTTCACATTGAAGGTTTTGAGCCATAAGCCGAAGTGTGGGATAATGCAGAGGAAGGCTTCACACACGACGATAAACGACGAGATGTGAAGGAAGGAATCCGGAGCTAGATCATGAAAATCTAGCCTGTAATATAACATGAGCCCTCTAACGAAGGGATTAAGACCAAAGCCTAGCCCTTTGAGGAAGTGGGAGATGAATACGACACTCTCATTAGGTTCGGGAGTAGGGATAACCTGCCCATGAGCCAGAAGGCTGTGAAGGATTTCAGCAGTCAGATACCTTGCCTCCCTCAGCTTCTTGATGTCCTCCTCTGTGACAGAAGAGGCCATCCACCGGCCTTGAAGGTTGGATCCAGACATGGTTGAAGGTCCGGAGTGCTTAGACTAAACCTTGGGTGTTGGAACTCAAGGTGGGAGAAGGGAAGGATCGGGAGTGGAAAGAAAAGGACAGGTGTTGGCATCCTTATATAGAGGAAGAATTTCAAGCATCCTCCGCATGGCCGTTTGGGGCTTGCCTAAAACGAGGAGTCATACTAACGGGGCGGTTGGGTTACCCACGCTCGTATTTATGAGAATCCCGTGATAAGGGGAACACGATCTCTGCTTCGACAAGACATTCCAATAAAACCGCCTCGCGGGACATGCAATGCTAGGTTGGGAAAAACGGTTCGAATAATGACCAGGCCGCGTCGTGATGTCACGCTATGAAAAGTTGTCAGCAGATTAGACTTGTGGAATATTGTGCTCTCTACGGTGGTATGTGGAATTAGTTTTGCAGAGCCGGACACGATCCTTGTGTTCAAGATCTTCCTTGGAGTATTCGGAGAAGGAACCCGCCTTGCAATGCCGAAGACAATCTGCGCTGGACTCATCGACATTGAAGCCTGGTTCAGGGGCTACTGAGGGAGTCCTGGATTAGGGGGTCCTTGGACAGCCGGACTATATGCTTATGCCGGACTGTTGGACTATGAAGATACAAGATTGAAGACTTCGTCCTGTGTCCGGGTGGGACTCTCCTTTGTGGGGAAGGCAAGCTTGGCAATTCGGATATATAGATTTCCTTCCCTATTACCAACTCTGTGTAACCCTAGCCCCCTCCGGTGTCTATATAAACTGGAGGGTTTAGTCTGTAGGACAACAACAATCATAATCATAGGATAGCTTCTAGGGTTTAGCCTTATGATCTCGTGGTAGATCAACTCTTGTAATACTCACATCAAGAACAATCAAGCAGGAAGTAGGGTATTACCTCCATCGAGAGGGCCTAAACCTAGGTAAACATCGTGTCCCCCCGCCTCCTGTTACCATTAGCCTTAGACGCACAGTTCGGGACCCCCTACCCGATATCCGCCGGTTTTGACACCGACAACAGGCATTTTTAATGTAAGATCAGCATTGTTCAGATTATGAGTAAGATAATGCAAGAAACATCATTGATATGTCCCTGTTGGAACTGGGAGAGAAATACAGGGAAATGTATAATAGGTTCGAAAATATAGAAGTGCCATGCATGGCTATACTCATGATATCTTGCAATAGATTCTTCATAGGAAACTACCATGTCATGCATGTTATGTAATCATGTTCTGTCCTCACAAATAAATTTTTCAAGGTAACTAATAGACCATGCATTGTTATATACTCGTGTTCTGTGGGCAAATTTTTTGTGAGGATATTATTCTATCCATTGATTGCTGAAGGACGAATATAGGTATGTACACATGGTAAGCATTACATGATTTCACTACTTCCAAATATAGAGTTCTCCATATGCACATTTACTTCCCTAATGTATGGTTAGATGAAACCAACAGTGTGGTGCATGTTTCTACATCATGAAAATGAGGAAATTAACATGGCCATTGATACACACTCATATTTAGTAGTAGTATATAGATTACTGTAAAATAAGGAGAATATCCATATATTCCTAACCGTTTGATTATTCAGGGGTACAAATTGGCTATAATGACATGGTCACAATCGCATGAATTAAATCATTCCAAATATAGCTGATTTACGGTGTCTCTAATACGTTGCCATAGTTCTACTCAAATTCTGCTCAAACAGGGATATGACAATCATCACAAAAAGTTCAAACAGTGTCATGGCATCATCATTAACATGAGATGGGAACAACTTACACGTGTCGTCCCAGCAATACGTGGTGCCATCTGCTTTGTCGATCGCGTAGATGATGCCATTGTGTTCAATAGCATCACAGAAGTGTGTATCATCTTTGACGATGATCCACTGCGAGCTGAGTTGTCTCCAGCTAAAGAAGGCACCAGCATAAAGATAGGCGAGTCCGCGGTCGAACAAGGCAATTAGCTTGAAGTCTGCGTAATTAGCATGTCGTGTGGGCACTTGGCAGATTACAATCGTCTGCAAAACAAGGTTCGTCCAACTGACGTGGTAATCTAGCTGACTTGGACCGTGATGGTAAAACTCTATATAATCCGACAGAGGAAGGATAATCTCATCGGAGGTCTGGAATTTTATGATCACCAACTTTTTACCGTCTTCTCTGAAGGCATCCATCCAGTTGGAGTTCATGCCGACCCAGTACATACCTGCCAAGAAGTTTCGGGTGATGGTTGATACGTCCATTTTGCATCATGCTTTTATGTCAATATTTATTGCATTATGGGCTGTTATTACACATTATATCTCAATACTTATGGCTATTCTCCCTTATTTTAGAAGGTTTACCATGAAGAGGGGAATGCCAGCAGCTAGAATTCTCGCTAGAAAAGGAGAAAACGTTGGAAACCTATTCTGCACAACTCCAAAAGACCTAAGACTCCATGAAACAATTTTGCAGATTTAATAAGAATTTTTCGGCAAAAGAAATAGGCCAGGGGGCCCACACCCTGTCCATGAGACAGGGGGGCGCCCCCCCTAGGGCGCCCCCCTCTATCTCCTGGGGCCCCGGGTGGGCTTCCGGCTGCCATCTTCTACTATATGAAGGGTTTTCCCCTGGAAAAAATCGTGGGCAAGCTTACAGGACGAAACTCCGCCACGAGGCAGAACCTTGGCGGAATCAATCTAGGGATCTAGCGGAGCTGTTTTGTCGGGGACACTTCCCTCCGAGAGGGGCAAATCATCACCAACGTCATCACCAACAATCCTCTCATCGAGAGGGGTCAATCTCCATCAACATCTTCACCAGCACCATCTCATCTCAAAACCCTAGTTCATCTCTTGTATCCAATCTTGTATCAAAACCACAAATTGGTACCTGTGGGTTGCTAGTAGTGTTGATTACTCCTTGTAGTTGATGCTATTTGGTTTACTTGGTGGAGCATCATATGTTCAGATCCTTTATGCATATTATTAACCCTCTGATTATGAACATGAATATGCTTTGTGAGTAGTTACGTTTGTTCCTGAGGACATGGGTGAATTCTTGCTATTAGTAGTCATGTGAATTTGGTATTCGTTCGATATTTTAATGAGATGTATGTTGTCTCTCCTCTAGTGGTGTTATGTGAATGTCGACTACATGACACTTCACCATTATCTGGGCCTAGAGTAAAGCATAGGGAATTAATAAGTAGATGATGGGTTGCTAGAGTGACAGAAGCTTAAACCCTAGTTTATACGTTGCTTCGTTAGGGGTTGATATGGACCCATATGTTTAATGTTGTGGTTAGGTTTACCTTAATACTCCTTTTTGTAGTTGCGGATGCTTGCAATAAGGGTTAGTCATAAGCGGGATGCTTGTCCATGTTAGGGCAGTACCCAAGCGTCGGTCCACCCACATATCAAATTATCAAAGTACCGAACGCGAACTTATGAACGTGATGAAAACTAGCTTGACGATCATTCCCAATGTGTCCTCGGGAGCTCTTTCTTCATTAATAGAATTTGTCAGACTTATCCTTTTCTACATAAAGGATTGGGCCACCTTGCTGCACTTTATTTACTCTATTTACTTTTTGCTCGTTATTATTTATTTTATCACAAAACTATCTATCACCCTATTTTAGTGCTTGCAGAGAAAACCTTACTGAAAACCGCTTATCATTTCCTTCTGCTCCTCGTTGGGTTCGACACTCTTACTTATCAAAAGGACTACGATAGATCCCTTATACTTGTGGGTCATCAAGACTCTTTTCTGGCGCCGTTGCCGGGGAGCGTAGCGCTCTTGGTGAGTGGAACTTGGTAAGGAAATATTTATATAGTGTGCTGAATTTTTTTGTTACTTGTTACTATGGAAACTAATCCTTTGAGGGGCTTTTTGGGGTATCTTCACCCCAACCAGAAGAGCAAAGAGATGCTCCTCAACCTACTGAACCTTATAAAAATATTCACTTTGAGATTCCTTCAGGTATGATAGAGAAACTGCTAGCTACTCCTTTTGCAGGAGACGGAATATTGCATCCCGACTTACACCTCATCTTTGTGGATGAAGTTTGTGGATTATTTAAGATTGCAGGTATTCCCGATGATGTTGTTAAAAGGAAGGTCTTCCCTTTATCTTTGAAGGGAGATGCAATAACATGGTATAGGCTATGTGATGATACGAGATATTGGAATTATAAGCGATTGAAGTTGGAATTTCACCAGAAGTTATATCCTATGCATCTTGTTCATCGTGATCGTAATTACATATATAATTTCGGCCTCGCTGAAGGAGAAAGAATCACCAAGCTTGGGGAGGCTTAAGTCAATGTTGTATTCATGCCCCAATCATGAGCTCTCTCGGGAAATGATTATTCAGAATTTTTATGCTCGGCTTTCTCTTGATAATCGCAACCTGCTTGATACTTCCTGTGTTAGTTCCTATATGCTGAAGACTATTGATTTCAAATGGGACTTATTGGAAAGAATTAAATGCAACTCTGAAGATTGGGGTTCCGACGATGGTAAGGAGTCAGGTATGACACTTAAGTTTGATTGTGTTAAATCATTTATGGATACCGATGCTTTTTGTGGATTTAGCTCTAAGTATGGACTTGACTCTGAGATAGTAGCTACTTTTTGTGAAACTTTTGCTACTCACGTTGATCTCCCTAAAAAGAAGTGGTTTAAATATAATCCTCCCGTTGAAGGGAGAGTAGTTGCACCTATTATAGTCGAAGAGAAGACTATTACATATAGTGATCCTATTATTCCTACTGCTTATGTTGAAAAACTTCCTTTTCCTGTTAGGATAAAAGATCATGCTAAAGCTTCGACTGTTGTTCGTAAGAGCAATGTTAGAACTTATACACCTCCTGAGCAAATCAAAGTTGAACCTAATGTTGCTATCGTTAAAGATCTCCTGTCTGATAATATTGATGGGCATGTTATTTATTTCTGTGATGAAACTGCTAGAATTGCCAAACCTTGTGCCAAAGATAAACAGAGACCTGTGGTAGGCATGCCTGTTATTTCTGTTAAAATAGGAGATCATTGTTATCATGGCTTATGTGATATGGGTGCTAGTTCTAGTGCAATACATATTGACTTATACAACGAAATTAAGCACGATATTGCACCTACTGAGTTAGAAGATATTGATGTCACAATTAAACTTGCCAATAGAGATACTATTTCACCAATGGGAATTGTTAGATATGTTCAAGTCTTGTGTGGGAAAACTAAATATCCTGCTGATTTTCTTATTCTTGGCTCCCCACAAGATAGCTTTTGTCCCATTATATTTGGTAGACCCTTCTTGAACACCGTTAATGCTAGGATAGATCACAAAAGGTGTAGTTACTATTGGTCTAGGTGATATGTCTCATGTGTTCAACTTTTCTAAATTCCGTAGACAACACTGTGAAGAGGAACCATCTAGTAAGGATGAAATTATTGGTCTTGCTTCCATTGTTGTTCCTCCAACTGATCCGTTAGAACAATATTTGCTAGACCATGAAAATGATATGTTTATGAAGGAGAGGGAAGAAATAGATGAAGTGTTCCTTAAACAAGAACCTATGCTGAAGCATAATCTTCCTGTTGAAATTCTTGGGGATCCCGTGTTTGAACTCAAACCATTACCTGCTAATCTCAAGTATACTTATCTTGATGAAAAAGAAATATACTGTTATTATTAGTGCTAACCTTTCAGAGAAAGAAGAAGAAAGCTTATTGAAAACTCTGAAGAAGCACCGATCTGCTATTGGATATACTCTGGATGATCTTAAGGGCATTAGTCCCACATTATGTTAACACAAAATCTCAGCGGAGAAAGATGCCAAACCAGTTAGAGATCCTCAAAGACGATTAAATCCCAAAATGAAGGAAGTGGTAAGAAAGGAGATACTAAAACTCCTCAAGGCAGGTATTATTTATCCCGTTACTGATAGTGAATGGGTAAGCCTTGTCCATTGTGTCCCCAAAAAGGGAGGTATTACCGTTGTTCCTAATGATAAAGATGAATTGATCCCGCAAAGAATTATTACAAGCTATAGGATGGTAATTGATTTCCATAAGTTAAATAAAGCCACTAAGAAAGATCATTACCCTTTACCTTTTATTGATCAAATGATAGAAAGGCTATCCAAACACACACATTTTTGCTTTCTAGATGGTTATTCTAGCTTCTCTCAGATACCTGTTTCAGCGGGGGATCAATCTAAAACTACTTTTACTTGCCCTTTTGGTACCTTTACTTATAGACGTATGCCTTTTGGTTTATGTAATGCACCTGCTACCTTTCAAAGATGCATGATGGCTATATTTTCTGAGTTTTGTGAAAAGATTTGTGAGGTCTTCATGGATGACTTCTCCGTCTATGGATCCTCTTTTGATGATTGTTTGAGCAACCTTGATCGAGTTTTGCAGAGATGCGAAGACACTAGTCTCGTCCTGAATTGGGAAAAGTGTCACTTTATGGTTAATGAAGGCATTGTCTTGGGGCACAAGATCTCCGAGAGAGGTATTGAAGTTGATAAAGCCAAAGTTGATGCTATTGAAAAGATGCCATGTCCCAAGGACATAAAAGGTATAAGAAGTTTTCTTTGTCATGCCGGTTTTTATAGGAGGTTCATTAAGGACTTTTCTAAAATCTCTAGGCCTCTGACTAATTTATTGCAAAAAGATATTCCTTTTGTCTTTGATGATGATTGTGTAGAAGCATTTGAAACACTTAAGAAGGCTTTGACCATCGCACCTATTGTTCACCACCGATTGGAATTTACCTTTTGAAATTATGTGCGATGCTAGTGATTATGCTGTAGGGGCTGTTTTAGGGCAAAGAGTCGATAAGAAATTGAATGTTATCCAGTATGCTAGCAAGACTCTTGATACTGCCTAGAGAAATTATGCCACCACTAAAAAAGAATTCTTAGCGGTTGTGTTTGCATGTTATAAGTTTAGACCTTATATTGTTGATTCCAAAGTTACTATTCACACCGATCATGCTGCTATTAAATATCTTATGGAAAAGAAAGATGCTAAGCCTAGACTCATTAGATGGGTTCTCTTGCTCCAAGAATTTGACTTGCATATTATTGATAGAAAGGGAGCTGAGAACCCCGTTGCAGACAACTTGTCTAGGCTAGAGAATGTTCTTGATGACCCACTGCCTATTAATGATAGTTTTCCTGATGAACAATTAGCGGTTGTCAATGCTTCTCGTACTGCTCCTTGGTATGCTGATTATGCTAATTACATTGTTGCTAAATATATACCTCCTAGTTTCACATACCAGCAAAAGAAAAAGTTCTTTTATGATTTAAGACATTACTTATAGGATGATCCACACCTTTATAAAGAAGGAGTAGATGGTATTATTAGACGTTGTGTGCCTGAGCATGAACAGGAACAAATCCTACACAAGTGTCACTCCGAATCCTATGGAGGACACCACGCTGGAGACAGAACTGCACACAAGGTACTACAATCTGATTTTTATTGGCCTACTCTTTTCAAAGATGCTCGTAAGTTTGTCTTATCTTGTGATGAATGTCAAAGAATAGGTAACATTAATAGACATCAAGAAATGCCTATGAATTACTCTCTTGTTATTGAACTGTTTGATGTATGGGGCTTTGATTATATGGGACCTTTCCTGCCTACAATGGTTATACACATATTTTAGTTGTTGTTGATTACGTTACTAAGTGGGTAGAAGCTATTCCAACTAGTAGTGCTGATCATAACACCTCTATTAAAATGCTTAAAGAAGTTATTTTTCCGAGGTTTGGAGTCCCTAGATATCTTGTGACTGATGGTGGTTCACACTTTCACTACTAGGGAAAACCTTATACACAGAATGTTACCAGTAGCGCTTGTCAAAATGAGGCGCCATCGCTACTTTTGATAGAGCGTTCGCAGAACCGCGCTAACTGATTACGATAGCAAGAGCGCTGTCCTCGCGAAAGCGCCACTACTACAATTGCCACACCGCTTCGGCGTGGTAGGCATAGTAGTAGCGCCTTCATGACAGCGCTACTACTATGGTATTTAGCAGCAGCGTTTTGCTTCCCACGCTGATTAAAGCTACTTCACCTTACCCCCGCCCGCCCGCCTGATTCCTCTCCGCTTCCTCCCCAATTCCGGCCCCGCCTACGCCACCACCGTCTCCCGACCCCACTGCCGTCTCCACCGACCCGCGCCCTCGCAGCCGTCCACCGACCCGCCTCGCCACCGTCTCCCCGACCCGGCCGCCTGCCCGCCTCCTCCCCTACCCGGCTCTCCTCGCCATTGCCTCCGTCTCCCACCCCATCTCTCTCCCGCCTCTGTAAGCACTCTCCTTCCGATCCCTCTCCCCTTCGATCCCTCTTCTCGCTTAGTATGAACCCTAGGTATTTAGTGCTAGTTAGTATGAACCCTAGGCTATTTTTAGTGCTAGTTAGTTAATTACTTAGATGGTAATTAGGGCAGTAGTTCCTAGGTACTAATTAGTTAGTAAGAATTAGGTACTAATTAGGTACTAGAATATTTTTATTTATAGTATTATTTTTAGTAAGAACTAGTTGAATTAATAGAACTAGTTAGTAAGAACTTGTTTCTATTTTTTAGTTAAAAGCAATTTTTCCCGCCTCGACGTGGACGATGCCTATCCCGCATCCTCGCTCGCCAAGTCGGCGGAGGACGACACCGCTTGACCAGATCAGCCATGTTGGACCTGGCTCACTGGTGGTACTGGAGGCGCTACTCACCGGGGCGCAGGTTGGTGAGGAGCCAGCCTGTCGCTGACCAACCTTGCTTGGTGGCGGTCGCGTGGGCTGATGGCGATCCGTGAGGCTCGAGGACTCCGCGGAGGTGGTGCGCCACCGTGTCGATGAGGAGGACGCGCACGTCCGTCGCTACTTGTTTGCGTTGGAGCACAGGCCGTTCTCCAATACCGGCAGTTCTTCGGGGATCTCACCGAGCTATGATCCCGTGATGGTGCCTTCTCTGTGGTGTCCACCGCCCGCCGCCGATACCGTCGTGTGCTAGAGTTTTAGTTGTATTAGTGATGTTATATGTATGACACTATTCGTGATGTATTAGTGACAATATTTTGAAATGCATGAGATGATCTACTTTTGCTTATTGAATGCATGCTAATTTGAGTCCTATAAGATATTTTGAAATGTATATCTTGTGTTGCTCAATATCCAAGTGGCCGGTCATGTTTGCAGTGTTACACCTCCGAGTGGCCTATGTTTTGCCGGAGTGTTGATTCATTTCGCTTCAAGAATTTCAGCGCCGATATGTCCTATTTTAGCAAAGGTCATGCCGGATTTTTCCATGAATTTTGCATGACTTGTGCTAGAATATATATGTAGGAAATATCGAGTGCCCCGGATTTGTGTGTTCAAGATCTTGGTAGTTGTCTTCGATCGATTTTCAATTAATGTTTTAACTATGAACATAGGAAATGTCCGACGAGAAGGATTTCGGTATTTGCAAATCTGCGAAGACGAGCGCTGCCTGTGTGACGGAATCTTCCTAGATGATGATAGGCGCTTCAAAGATCAAGCTGGGCGTGAACTTCAAGTGGATACGATGAAGTCACAACGACAAGTATTTTTTCATAATTAAGCATGACATCCGCTTTCATTTGCTTCAACTTATATTTTTTACTATTCTACTAGCGTATCCCCGCCATGCAAGAGTTTTTGTATTGGATAAGATAGGTTTCAGTCATAGTATGGAGGAAAAGAAAGTTTACTTGAAGACCGAGCATGGTTATATTTTCCATGCGGTTATACAATTCGACGACTACACCTATTTTGGATGCAAAACATGGCGAGCACTATGCAAGACTTATGCATTTGAGCCTGGTATGGTTATCACCTTTGATATTCGTCCTAAGATGATATTGAAGGTAATACCGACATCCGGGTCAATGTGCAAATTCCTCTAGTTATACCATTATGTAAGTTTCTCAACCATATTTATGTCTTTGATATTGTTTATTCAAAATAATTGACAACTAATTTGTATTGTCACTTATTTCGTGCAAGCAAACATGTCCAAATAACTTGGTAGACAGGACCAGATATCGTCTCCGGGCTGAACTCAATCTGCGAGGAGCTCACCATTATGTTTCATGGCTTGAGGATCTTGATACTGTCAAGACAAATTTTCTTCGTGCATTTAGAAATCTTAGTATCGAAAATGTGCGACCCATAGTGTTCATAATGAACTACGGTCACATCCATTTAGGAAGGATGGTAAGATTTTTACTTTTATCCTCATTGCATCTTTTCCATACATTATTTTGAAGCTAAACTTCATTGCTAAGTATGTTACCATACGATGTTCTTCAACAGGACTCCCGATGAATGTTGTGCCTTATGGGATCGAGACTAAAGGTGTCATGAGTATTGTCAACTTACGCCAAGATATCCTACAGCTTACTTTAGTGCATTCAAGATTAGCGACGGATGCTTAATAGTGCAAGACTGGACCAAATATGTGTTGGGGGCGCAGAGAAGTACTAGGGAGCAAAGAACCGAGACGCCTTCCACGATTAGGAGACAGGTTCATCTGCATGCTTCAACTTGATCAAGGAGGAGAGCTATACATGTTTTATGTTCTTTTACCTAAGAGAGAGCAGCAGGAGTGAGTAGCAGGAGGAGTAGTGGCTAGAAATGAGTTTCGTGGATGATGATGTGCTACACTATTACTATGATGATAAAATAGCTAGTGTTCGTGGTAATGACTATGATGTTTATTATTAGCTAGTGTTAGTGGTGATTAAATAAATAATGTTGATGGTAATGACCATGATGATGATTACATATCTTGTCAAGGATTAGATTCAAGTGGAGGCAACATGTGGTGCACATCGAAAGTACTACTAATCCAAAGTAGATCAAGTTTGGATTAGTAGTATACTTTGACATGCACCACATATTGCCTCCACTATAACCTAATCCACCTTCATTTAATACACTGTTATGGACATAATGATGTAAACCTCATAACAGCTAGTATTGTACCAATATTTTTATGATGGCGCATAAATACACTAAAAATAAAAAATTATAAAAAAATACTAGTAGCGATGGGTGGGAAACACGCTGCAAGTAGATAACTTAGCAAGATGAGCTGCACAAAACAAGCATTGCAGCTATTTGTACTAGCATGGCAGCGTGATGGCACGCTACATCGCTAAGCATTAGTCAGAAGCGCTTATTAGTAGCGCTGCCACCACGCTACTAGTAGGCACAAAACACGCGCTACTGCTAGGGTTTCCCTAGTAGTGTTTATTCATGGTGCTTTCCGTAAGATGCTTGCTAAGTATGATGTCAATCATAGAGTCGCATCTCCTTATCACCCGCAGTCTAGTGGTCAAGTAGAGTTGAGCAATAGAGAGCTCAAATTAATTTTGCAAAAGACTGTGAATAGATCTAGAAAGAATTTGTCCAAAAAACTTGATGATGCATTATGGGCCTATAGATCTGCATACAAAAATCCTATGGGTATGTCTCCATATAAGATGGTTTATGGAAAAGCATGTCATTTACCTCTTGGACTTGAACATAAAGCATATTGGGCTATTAAAGAGCTCAATTATGACTTCAAACTTGCCGGTGAGAAGAGGTTGTTTGATATTACCTCACTTGATGAATGGAGAACCCAAGCATATGAGAATGCTAAGATTTTCAAAGAAAAAGTCAAACGCTCGCATGATAAGAGGATACACAAGCATGAGTTTAACGTAGGAGATTATGTGTTATTGTTCAACTCTCGTTTAAGATTTTTTGCAGGAAAACATCTCTCAAAATGGGAAGGTCCCTACGTTATCGAGGAGGTCTATCGTTCTGGTGCTATAAAAATCAACAACTTCGAAGGCACAAACCCGAGGGTGGTAAATGATCAAAGAATTAAACATTACATTTCAAGTAATCCTATCAATGTTGAAACTAATATTATTGAAACCATAACCCCTGAGGAATACATAAGAGACACTTTCCAGAACGTTCCAGACTCCGAAAAGGCATAGGTACGTGGTACGGTAAGTAAACCAACTCCAAATCAACTCTAATGGCAATTTTTATTAGTTTTGGATTATTTAAAGATTTTAGGAAGAAAGAAGTAGTCCGGAAGGGACACGAGGCTCCCACGAGAGAGGAGGGCGCGCCCCCTTGTCTCGTGGGCACCTCGTGTGCCTCCCGGACTCCGTTTTCTTGTATGTTACGTATTTTGGTCGGTAAAAATTCATTATATATACTCCCGAAGGTTTTGACCACCGTATCGCACATATATCCTCTGTTTTGGTTTCGAGCTGTCTTCGTTGCAGATTTAGAGCACCATGACTTCTCCCTCCTCCAACAATGAAGACAAGGATGCTTGGCTTTTGAATATAGAGCTGAAAAGAGAAGAACCAGAAGAGATGAACAAGGATGAAGGGATCAAGAAAGCCATGGAGGTTCAAGCTCCGGCGGTGAAAGAAGAAGATATCCCTCAACCTTTACCTAACCTTTTCACTCCAATACAGATTGAAGCTTTCAAGATGATTGAGTTAGCCCACATACAGAACAAGTACCTCACAGAGGAGGATATTTTGTTGAAAGATCATATTGCTGGGCTCAAGGGCATTATCCGCAAGTTGGAGGAGCTTTTACGCTCGATGTGCGATTATCCACCGTCATCATCACCACCTCCATCACCCCCGAAGAAATAATCACATTGGTATGGGCACTCCCCTTGGCAACTGCCAAGCTTGGGGGAGGTGCCCCGGTATCGTGTCACCATCACACTCCTATCTTTACCGCTTTATTTAGTTCGATCCTTTTAGTAGTACCTTGATCTATTAGTAGTTGAAGTTTTGATATCAAGTAGTTTTGAGTTTTTCTTTGTGATCTCTTTTTGTAATCGAGTTCGTGTGCTATCTATAATAAAGATTAGTGTTGAGTCAAGGGCTTTGCTATGTTGCTATGATCTTGAAAAAGTAGAAAGAACAAAAGAGTTCATATTGATCTTATGGATAGTGATAACTTCACACATAGAAAGTATGAGGCATAAAAATTGTTGAGAGTTGATGAACGTAGCCTTGGTCATCGTTGCAATTAATAGGAAGTGATAAGGGAAGAGGGGTTCACATATAAATATATTATCTTGGAAATCTTTTATGATTGTGAAGCACTCATTAAGTATGACATACTAAAAGAGTTGACGTTGGACAAGGAAGACAATGTAATGGTTTATGTTTTCCGACATCTCAGTTAAAGTATATTGTCATTGACCTTCCAAACATGTTGAGCTTGCCTTTCCCCCTCATGCTAGCCAAAATCCTTGCACCAAGTAGAGATACTACTTGTGCTTCCAAATATCCTTAAACCCAGTTTTGCCATGAGAGTCCACCATATCTACGTATGGATTGAGTAAGATACTTCAAGTAAGTTGTCATCGGTGCAAGCAATAAAAATTGCTCTCTAAATATGTATGACTTATTAGTGCAGAGAAAATAAGCTTTGTACGAACTTGTTGTGGAAGTAATAAAAGCAACAGATTGCATAATAAAGGTCCACATACAAGGGGCAACATAAAGTGACGTTCTTTTGCATTAAGATTTCATGCATCAAACCTAAACGCACATGACAACCTCTGCTTCCCTCTGCGAAGGGCCTATCTTTTACTTTATGTTTTACCTTTTGCTTGAGTCAAGGTGATCCTCACCTTTCCCTTTTTCATTTTATCCTTTGGCAAGCTCCTCGTGTTTGGAAGATCATGATACATATATCCAATTGGATGTAAGTTGGCATAGGCTATTATTTTTTACATCACCCAAAGGTGAATACGTTGGGAGGCAACACAATAAGCCCCTATCTTTCTAAGTGTCCGGCTGAAACTCTATAACCACAAGTATTGCGTGAGTGTTAACAATTATACGAAACTACGAGATAGTTGAGTATGTGAGCTTGCTGAAAAGCTCTATTATTGACTCTTTCTGATGTTACGATAAATTGCAATTGCTTCAATGACTGAGATTATATGTTGTTAGTTCCCAATGAAGTTTTTGAACCATACTTGATATTATGAATTGCTTATTACTTGAACATAGGAAATCATATGACAAAATCCATATATGTTGTTGTTATTAGAATGATCATGATGCCCTCATGTCCGTATTTTATTTTTTATCGACACCTCTATCTCTAAACATGTGGACATATTTTTCGATTTCGGCTTCCGCTTGAGGACAAGCGAGGTCTAAGCTTGGGGGAGTTGATACGTCCATTTCGCATCATGCTTCTATGTCAATATTTATTGCATTATGGGCTGTTATTACACATTATATCTCAATACTTATGGCTATTCTCCCTTATTTTACAAGTTTTACCATGAAGAGGGGGAATGCCGATAGCTCGAAATCTGGCTGGAAAAGGAGCAAACGTTGGAAACCTGTTCTGCACAACTCCAAAAGACCTGAGACTCCACGAAACAACTTTTCAGATTTAATAAGAATTTTTGGGCAAAAGAAACAGGCCAGGGGGCCCACACCCTGTCCAGGAGACAGGGGGCGCGACCCCCCTAGGGCGCGCCCCCTATCTCCTGGGCCCCCTGGTGGGCTTCCGGCTGCCATCTTCTGCTCTATGAAGGGTTTTCCCCTAGAAAAAAATTGTGGGCAAGCTTACGGGACGAAACTCCGCCGCCACGAGGCAGAACCTTGGTGGAATCAATCTAGGGCTCTGGCGGAGCTGTTCTGCAAGGGACACTTCCATCTGGGAGGGGGAAATCATTACCAACGTCATCACCAGCGATCCTCTCATCAGGAGGGGGTCAATCTCCATCAACATCTTCACTAGCACCATCTCATATCAAAACCCTAGTTCATCTCTTGTATCCAATCTTGTATCAAAACCACAAATTGGTACCTGTGGGTTGCTAGTAGTGTTGATTACTCCTTGTAGTTGATGCTATTTGGTTTACTTGGTGGAAGATCATATGTTCAGATCCTTTATGCATATTATTACCCCTCTGATTATGAACATGAATATGCTTTGTGAGTAGTTACGTTTGTTCCTGAGGACATGGGTGAAGTCTTACTATTAGTAGTCATGTGAATTTGGTATTCGTTCGATATTTTGATGAGATGTATGTTGTCTCTCCTCTAGTGGTGTTATGTGAACGTCGACTACATGACACTTCACCATTATCTTGGCCTAGAGGAAGGCATACGGAAGTAATAAGTAGATGATGGGTTGCCAGAGTGACAGAAGCTTAAACCCTAGTTTATGCGTTGCTTCGTTAGGGGTTGATATGGACCCATATGTTTAATGTTGTAGTTAGGTTTACCTTAATACTCCTTTTTGTAGTTGCGGATGCTTGCAATAGGGGTTAATCATAAAGTGGGATGCTTGTCCATGTTAGGGCAGTACCCAAGTGTCGGTCCACCCACATATCAAATTATCAAAGTACCGAACGCGAATCTTATGAACGTGATGATAACTAGCTTGACGATAATTCCCAATGTGTCCTCGGGAGCTCTTTCTTCATTATTAGAATTTGTCCAGGCTTATCCTTTGCTACATAAAGGATTGGGCCACCTTGCTGCCCTTTATTTACTCTATTTACTTTTTGCTCGTTATTATTTATTTTATCACAAAACTATCTATCACCTACTATTTTAGTGCTTGAAGAGAAAACCTTACTGAAAACCGCTTATCATTTCCTTCTGCTCCTCGTTGGGTTCGACACTCTTACTTATCAGAAGGACTACGATAGATCCCCTATACTTGTGGGTCATCAATGGTGATCGGATCGAAGTCAAGAGAATTGACATACGGCGACCCACTACATACCTGCAAATAAGTTTCGGCTAATGGAGATCGGATTGAAGTCGAGGGGCATCATGTACGCCTCCATATGCTAATCTCGCAAGACCAGATAGCAGCAAGCAGGGTGTCTTGAAAAGCTTAGGCTTCGCTTCGATGATGGCCGTGTGCATGTCCCTCGAGCATGCAGCCAGCCGCAGGACGCTCAACATATCTATACACGAACAACAAAGGTAGAGGATGTCACTGGGGAGATTGCTCCAATCGCGGCTCATATGGATGTTGTGTGCTTCGTGTTCGGCCATGGTGGAGTTTGGAAGGTGGGGGTTTTGGGGGGCTTGATTTACGGGGAGAAGGCTGTCGGTGTTAGAGCGGCTAGCGAGGGAATAGTGGTACTGGGGGAGGCGAGCGAGGTGACAGTACATGGGGGCACAGTCAGATGGAGGCTGAGATGGAGATGGAGATGGAGTGGTGCTATGAGAAGGGAGAGGGAGACGAGGGGAGGCATGCTAATGTGCTATACAGCAGCGGTGAGAGATAGCACAGTGCACAGGGTGAGGCTGACTTTGGTAACCCGAACACGCCGCCTGGACTATTGTCAGGCGCAGGGTGTTGTCACTTCACTGTGAGGACTGAATGAATAGTAGTTTAACCATCAAGTGTACCACATTTGTACTACTACTAGTAGTAGGAACATGAGTACTCCAGTACTATATAGCGGAAATAGGTCTCCCGTGCAAGCATGGCTGTTCACTTCATCCTCCAGGTATCATCCATATTGTGAACAGAACCAAATTCTCGTGCATGCGGAAGCGCGAAGATGGGCCTTTTCTTTTTTGATGAGGATAAACGTGTATTCCTTAACCAGAGAATGTTGTGTCACCCACGCACGTGTAAATATCCATCTGAACCTGCCACGACACATTTTTTATCTGTTTGCATAGGTCCCAACTATCAGGAAGGATGGGCACTTACACGAATAGGTACGACTCCTCAGTCTACCCGCGTAGCCTTTTTGTTTAGTCTACCTAGTCGTCTAATCAACTGCCTGCACGCCACTTCTCCCATTTACTTATCCATCGGGAACCGATTTTCCTCGGCTTCTTCACCTCCTCTTCGTCTTCATTTGCATCCAAACCCCACTGTGTTCACATTGTTATAACTCCTTCACATACTCCAGGAGTAATTCCGAAGCCCCTTTAAATAATCATCTACTTCAGTTAGACTAGCCATCTAATCCTAATTCTACAAACCATAGCCCTCCGTTCCAGCAGTTCCAAATGTCGAAAGAAATCGAGATGCAGGTGTTGAACGTCCAACATGTCCTCGTCGAAGGCTCGTTGAGCATACTTGCCACCGTCACCGTCCACCCAAGGGTTGTTCGGAAGTGGATTAACAATGTATCCAACTCCCTTGAAAAGGTAGAGAAGAGCGTCATCAGTCTCGACGCAGAGTACACGGAGTGTGCCACTGGGAAGATCCAACGCGCCGCCGTCCTTCAGCTGTGCCTCGAAGATGATGTTTTGGTGTACCATATCATACACACGACCTCCATACCAGGTGAGCTTCATGATTTCTTGTCTTGGGAGGACATATACTTCGATGGGGCAGCCATCGAAGGGGACAAACAGAAGCTGGAGCCGTACAACCTTGATTTGAAAAGCATCGCTGCCTACAAACCGGAATCAAAATTCATGTAGAGGATTGTGATAAACAGACACCATCCCTATTTGACGTAGAAAATTTTGGGGAAAACTTTGTTTTTGCCACTCTAGTTTTTGCCAACTTTGCTTATGCCACTCTATAATTTGACATTTCACTTTTGCCACTCTTAGCTTTTGACAATATATCACTTTTGCCATTCCGTGGCAAAAGCAAAAGTTTTAGAGTGGCAGATACATGTCAAAAGCTAAGAGTGGCAAAAGTGAAATGAAAAATTATCGTTTTTGCCACGAAATGGCATTTGTGATGTATTGTCAAAAGTTAAGAGCGGCAAAAGTGAGATGTCAATTTCTAGAGTGGCATAAGCAAAGTTGGCAAAAACTAGAGTGGCAAAAACAAAGTTTTCCCAAAATTTTGTGCTCGGTATAAATCTTTAGAAGGGTGATGAGATGCTGGCATTAAGGTCGTCTGGATGGGAGAATTATCCCTTGACATACGAGAAGAAGAAGAAGAAGAAGAAGAAGAAGAAGAAGAAGAAGAAGAAGAAGAAGAAGAAGAAGAAGAAGAAGAAGAAGAAGAAGAAGA